>CM053512.1:13974142-14135289 GCA_028627145.1 Eidolon dupreanum
AACCGGAGTTCCTGAAATTATCAACTTCGAGGATTGTAGCAGTTATGTTTCATGTTTAGTTTTTTCTTTTCTCCCTCCCAACACCTCACATCTTATATATAAAGTACAAATAGTGACTAATATTTTAGGGTACAGGTGGGAATATACCTAAACTGCTATCACCTTGCAATAAATGTGAATCTGAGCCTTTTATTTATACTATTTATTGGTGCCCTTTGGATCTTCCTGGGCCAGATTCTGTATTTCCCACTTTGGTTTTATAATGGAATGCTGCTGATATGTCCAATGTTATGCTTCAGTGATGAGACAATAGCTAGTTTTTGATGGGTGATTTAAGTTGTCTAGACATCTGGAGTCCCAAAGTCAAATGTTCAGTTTCTGTCAAGGTCAATAGCAAATTAAGTACTGCTTTTCAAATGAAGACTAGTTACAGTATAAATTTCCTCTAAAACCTAGGGCTTGCTCTGGTGCTTGCCAGAGTCTCCAAACAGCACCTCTGCTCCCATGCACATTTCCAATTCCATAGTATCTGTTACGTCATAAGGCCCAAGTGGCATGTCCTAATTCCAGAACTTGTAAATACGTTAATGTGCATGGCAAAGGGGTTTTGCAGATGTGATTAAGATTAAGGGCCTTGAAATGAGATTATTTTGGATTATCCTGGTGGTCCCAATCTAATCAGTGGGACCTTAAAAGTGTAAGATGAAAAAGAACGGGGGTACTCTTGAAAGGAACTCAACTCATTGTTGCTGGCTTTGAGGTAAAGGAAGAAAGCAAAGAAAAGGAATGTGGACGTCTTCTAGAAGTTGTGGACAGCCTGCAGCAGACAGCCAGCAAGGACAGGAACCTTAGTCCTGCAACTTCAAGGAACTGAATCCTGCCAATGACTTAAATGAGCAAGGAGAGAGATTCTCCCTGGAGCCTTTAGAAAGGAATGTTTACTTGCCGACGCGAGTTTTAGTTCTTTAAGGTCCATGTCAGACTTCTGACCTTCCGAACTATTAAGATAATAAATATACATTATTTAAGCCACTATATTGACAGCTTGAAATATATGAGAAAAGTCAGAGGTTAGACTCAAGTTCCACAGACAGCTCTCCTCACATTTGAAGAAGAAAACTATTCCTCCACACTAGGACAAAATCTTTCCAATTCTCCTTATCTCATATAGGTCAAAACCTTCTTAGTATGGGGATCATTATAATCTAGCATCTAATATATCAATGACTTAATGATCTTTGTTTAAATCCTAAGAGAATTTCTCTTGGTATACAATTATATCTTCCTTGCTTATATTTTTTATAATACACAGAATCTTCTTCCTAACCAGAAATACCTTCTTTCCCAAGTCTTCTGAATTATCTAGTTTTGAATCTTTTATTTAAAGTTATTAAAGGTTTTCACCTTCTTTTTACCCTGTAACTTGATATTCCAGAAGTGTCACTTAAATTAGCCCCAAAATAAAAGAACAATGAAGGGGAAAAAAAAAAAAAAGTTCTCCACCACATAGAGCTACTTGAAAGTTCGTCTAGTGAGGAATAATTTATAGAAACTGTAATTTATTATTTACTATGCAAGTTGTTTACGCCATTCACAGTTTCCATTTCATCCGAGTGACAAAGGACAACATATACTACTAGGGATTATCAGGTGGCTTAAGATATTTTATCACTTTTCTTGTGAGGAAACTAGAGAGCCTTATAGTCATTAATTCAGTAATTCTAGTAACACACTTTTGAAGATGAGGGCAAATGTTCTATTCCTTTAAATATTTATTTCAGGAGTTTAAACAAAGAATCTTTATAAAGAAAATCCAATATGAAAGTTAATAGACATGAATCAAAAATGTAAAAAATTAAATCTATAGGCAAAGAAAACCATCAGAAATCATTGTTAAGCAAGTTCTGAGTATGTGGGGAATAGTATCTGGGTTTTTTTTTTTTTTTTTAAAAGCAAGGACAAAGGCAAGACCTTGTCAGAAACACAGATAAAAGAACCCAGGACTGCAATTCCCAAATTGTGTGTTGAGGGGCCACAGGGTGCTGGACTCACAGAAGCACCATGGGATATTTTTCAGTTTTTGAGAGGAACATTTGTCAGACACCATATGAATGCCTACAATTAGATGTTTGGACCTAATTACTTAATAAATGCAATAGTAGATATATCTTTGGTTCGACACCCTGAAAAATTACTGAGATCCTACGGGTGCTGTAAAACAAAAAAGTTTGGGAATCTGCCTTAGGGATATACTACAGTTCAGAGCACTTATAGCCTGCTTAGAGTAGGATCAAAAAGGCAGATCAAAAGTAGAAATGACAGTGCCGCTGGCCTCTACATACCTAATTATACACGGTAGGGTCTTTTTCTCCACTCCATCATCCTGGCTCTAAAGAAACTTTGTACCCTATTACTCTGAATTTACTGCAGAATCTCTTTAAAATCAGTGAATCTTTTAAATTAGTGAATCTTACTCTTATTAAGATAACAAAGACAAAACTGTGATTTTTCAATGCTGGTTTGGGGACCAAATAGCTAGAGTTCCTAAAATATTTAGTGTGAAAAAGTCTACTAAAATTTAAATACTTTCCTCATGAAGAAATTAACTTTATGTTGAGATTCACTCAGCACCTTCATAAGAGCCCATTATAAAAGCTTTTATAGTTACTCTAAATTAGAGGTTGGCAAACTTTTTCTGTAAGAGGCCAGATAGCACATACTTTAAAATATTCTTTTTTTGTTACAACTCTAAAAATGGAAAAGCCACACTGAAAGCAGTAAGTCGTCAACCAATCTCTAGATCTCGTTACATCTTACAAAACTAAAACTCTATACTCACTGAATTAACAATTTTCCATTTCCCCTTGCACACCAATGTACATAGCAGCATTGGACACAATTAGAGGATAGAAAAAAGAGCTCTGTGGTCAGAGTCAAAATCAATGGAGAAGTGTCACATCCATGCCTCATCTTCCAGGTACATACACCAAGGCTCGTAACAGCAGTATTCACAATAAGCAAAAGGTGGAAACCAGTGTTAGCAGCAGCATTATTCACAATAGGCAAAAGATGGAAACCCAAATGTCCATCGCCAGATGGATCGATAAACGAAATGTGGAATATACATACAATGGAATATTATTTAGCCTTGAAAAAGAAAATTCTGAAGCATTATTCAAAGTGAAATAAGCCAGATGCAAAAGGACAGATATTATATGATTCCACTTACAGGAAGTACCTAGATTATTCAAATTCATAGACACAGAAAGTAGAATAGTAGTTATCAGGGACTGGAGCAGGGGGAAAGAGACAAGGAGTTAGTGTTTAAAGAGTACATAGTTTCGGTTTTGGATGATGAAAAAAGTTCCAGAGATGGATAGTTTTAATAGTTATACAACAATGTATGTACTTAATGCCATTGAATTACACAGTGAAAAATGGTTAAAATGGAAAATTTTATGTTATGTGTATTTTACTGCAATAAAAAAAGAATTGTAAAAATTGTTATTAGCTCAGGGCCATACAGAAACAAACTGCAGACCACAGTTGGGTTGCAGGTCACAGTTTGCTCTGAATTGTAAGACCCACTAAACAAAATGAACAAAATGATGTGAAAGACTTAAAAATTTTTCCAAGTCATTGGAATTCATTTTTATTTCAATATGAACATGTTACAGATTTTCATATTTATTACATTAACCAAACTTTATAAATACGACTATATTTATCAAAAAAATACTTGAGAGAAATCCCTTAAGACAGTGTTGAATGTATACAGAGACATATAGACATATGCTATATATATATCTCTACAGCTTTATCTGTTATAGATGTTGGGAGATATCAGTCTGTAGAGATGAGTAAACCATTGGGTCTTCAACGAAGCTTAAAATGTAGCTTGAAAGATGTGTAAGTAAAGCTGAAACTTAATGGGCAAAAATATTGTTTCAAAGTTGATTTTAAAGTCTGATATTAACAGATTATACCGCTTTCTTTCCCACTCATTTGGTACATGGTAGGCCATTCTCTCCCCCATTTTAGGGGAGGAGAGGAACTGCCATATTACATAATCAAGCATACAGTAAGGACCTGCTCAGATCTCTCTACCCAGCATTTGCCACCATTTTATCTAAGACTCACTTTATTCTTTTGATTGATTAGCACAATCTTGACTATGAAGGCAACATATTCCTAAAAAAGAAAAATCCAGAAGCATCCCATCCAGACTTAAATTCAACTCTAGGCAAAAAATCACTCTAAGCTAGAAGCTCTTTCAGATAAGGTAGAGAGAATATAAATACATAGAAAAGTTACCTATTTACTAGAAAAGAAGTATAACAAACAACCTTAAACTCAGTGAAGTGAAACAAATGATTTCATTATGCTCAAGGATCTTTTGAAAGACTCTTTTTAAGAGTAGTTTTAGGTTTACAACAAAATTGAAAGATAGAGAATTCTCATATACCCAGCATCCCCATACATTCATAGCCTTCCCCATTATCAGTATGTTCAACAGAATGGTACTTTTTTTTTTTTTTTAAACCAAGGATGAACCCACACTGACACAGCAAAATCACCCAAAGTCCATAGTTTACTTTAGGGTCCACTCTTGGTGTTGTGCATTCTATGGGTTTGGGTAAAACAATAATTACATATATTCGTTATAATATCATATATTTTCACTGCCCTCTGTGATCTTCCTATGTTTTTGCCTTTTCCAGAATGTGATATAGCTGGAAAGTGCTTCTTCACTTTTTAGATTGGCTTCTTTCACTTAGTAATAAGCATTTAAGTTTTTTCCATAGCTTTTCATAGTTTGATAGCTCAATTCTTTGTAGCACTGAATCATATTTCATTGTCTGAATGTACCACTGTTTATTAATCCATTTATCTACTGAAGGACATCTTGGTTGCTTCCAAGTTTGGCAATTACAAATAAAGTTACTCTAACTATTCATATTCAGGTTTTTTGTGTGAACATAAGATATCAACTCCTTTAGGTAATTAGTAAGGGTTGTAACTGATGGATCATACAGCCAAAGTATGTTTTATTTTGTAGGAAACCACTAAACTATCTTCCAAAGTAGCTGTATCATTTTGCATTTCCACTAGCAATGTATGAGATTTCCTTTAGCCCATGTCCTCACCAGCACTAGGTATCAGTGTTTTGGATATTGGCCATCCTACTGGTGTTAGTAGTATTTCATTATTTTAATTTGGATTTCTCTGATGACATATGATGTGGAGCATCTTTTCATAAGTTTATTTGACATCTGTGTATCTTCTTTGGTGAGATCTGTGCATGTCTTTGGCCCAGTCTTTGAGATTTTGTTTTCTCACTGTTGAGTTTTTCAGAGTTCTTTGTATATTTTGGATAACAGTCTTTATCAGATGTGTCTTTCGTAGATATTTTCTCCCAGTCTGCATCTTATCTTCTAATTTTCTTGAGCTAATAGATTCTTCGTGTCAGAAATTAAGACAAGGCAGAGTAGGAATGGCTTGCCTGAGAAGTCTTGCTTAGACTCTTAGCTGGGAAGAATCAAAAGGCTGAAGGGTGCAGAAAATGGCTGGAAGCTGGAAAGTGCTTCTTCACTCACATGACTGGCAGCTGGGCTGGGATAACTGGAGGGTTGAGCTCAGCTGTGACTGTCAATCAGCTACCTTCAAGCAGCGTCTCTAGGTCTTGGGCTTTTCACTGCACACCAGCCTCAAGTAGTCAGATCTCTTACAGGGTGGCCGATAGTTCTAAAAGCAAGTGTTCCAACAGACAAGGTGGAGTTGCAAGGCCTTTTATGACCTAGCCTCTGAAGTCACATATGGTGACTCTGATCACTTTCACTATATTCTATTGGTCAAATCAGTCACAAGCCCTCAAACTTAAGGGGAGGGAACACAGTCTATCCTTTTATGGGAAAAGTATCGAAAAGTTGCAACCATATTTTAAAACCACCATGGACATATTTATACAGAAAGATATAGAGATATATGCCAAAGGGCTAACAGTACCCACTTCCCAGGGTCCCTCGAGTGAATTTGATTAACCTATTATTTTAAGTCAGACTAATCCAGACATACCCTCCATAGATGGCAAAATTTCATCTACCTATTTTCATGTGATACAGTAACAAATAAACAGAAATTTCATTTTATCTCTATATAAATTACATCAAGAATGACTAACAGCTTGCTTTTGACCCTAGTATCTGCCACTTACAACCACTTCTTATTTTCCAAACACCATCAAGCTCAGATCTACTCTCAGGCTTAGGCTAAGTCATATCCACAAAAAACAGAGACCACCTATAACAAGTAAAGCAAGTAGATTAGGACCATGCCAGCATTATTGTTATTGATTTCAATAGCTATTCTCTACTTCACTGATTACTGGACTTTAGGATTTCATAGATCAAGAAAAATTTCAGAAAAAAATAAACCAAATAGAAGCAAATAAAGTTACTCTATTATCTAAACTAAGAACACATAGAAAACAGCTACTCTGTATTTATCATCACATAAAAGAAATAGAATGGACAATTTCAAAATAAAGCACAGTTCCTTAAGAGTAAGTTTGACTAAATGGAAAACTCACTGTATGTATATATATATATATATATTTCTCATTTCTCTTCTGATGTGCAGAAACTTCACCATAGATGAACCCCAGTTTGCAAACTGGTATGGGAAATAACTTGTGCATCTGACATTCTGGTCTCTTGTTTTATTCTAATAGTTCTAGAACTTTAGCTTGCTCCTAGGAACTTGATCTAAAAAGGTAGAAATAGCAAATGATTACCACACGAGGAAAAATTCACAAACTATGCAAAAAAAGATTTACCCTTGAGAAAAAATAGAGGTAGCAATGACTGTGGCTGAAAGTACAGTCGATGTATGAAGTATAGCCAAGCTATATTGTGTATTAAAAAAGTAGTGGTTATACTTGGTTATGAGTGACAGGTATTTTTCTCTAGTCTTCTATTTTCTGAAGTTTAACAATGAAGTATGCATACATTTAATAATAAGGAAAATTTTTAAAGAATAATTTCAAATTTGTAGGTTAGCTTAGAAAGAACAGGACTATTTCCCTTTAACAAAGCACTTTAACAAAGCAGTTTTAAAAGACGCCAAGTTATAAAACGGAGATGTTAAAGATCTGGAAGAGGGATGCAGAAATCAAGCTCCAGACTTCAGCTAGGACAAATGGCACTGGAGATGATAACATTCTCCCTCATTGCCTCTGTAAGACTCCCAGGCTAGATGTACTCAGTACAGTAGGCCTTCCTGCCCGTAAGGTTATTAGCCAGAAATTCTCAGGTGGCAGGCGCTGTCTGATGGGGTCAAATGCTTTATCAACCGCCTTTTGCATCAGAGACCAAGGTTAGAATCCCAGCTCTATCACTAACTAGCTCAAAGAGCTCAGACAAATTAACACCTGAATCTGTTTTCTCATCTGTTAACATAGGAAAACTGCCTAACTTTCAGGATTTTTGTGCAAATTGCTGATATAACGTAGGTAAAGAATTTAGTACAGTGTCTGCCTCTCAGAAAATGACAAATATAACATAGGAAACATTTGTATATCTAATTGAGAAGTACATATTTGTTTGCACTATTGGTCTAGAAAGGCTTTGAGAGCCCATCTACCATTTTCTTGCATTACAGGTTAAGTTAAAAGCTTTAGCACATAAAATTTCTGTCGGCCTTTTGAAATTTAAATGGGTGCAAACTTTTAACCCAAGTTGCAAATGCGGAAAGGCTATTGTTTGCGGTTGCTTCTAAAATTAAGCTATCTTTAGAATGACCTTTTCGCGGGTTCCAGAAATAACTAAGTGGCGCAACCCCTATATTCTAGCAACTGACACAAACCTAGGCGGACTGTTTCCCATTCTTCGTTTTCTTATTGCAGCTCACTCCCCTATCCACTCCCAGAGACTCGGAGAGCTTTTATGCAGAAAAAGGTTCAGCTCTAAGGTAACTGCCTCTTACCCAGGCTTTCTTAAAGCTGGAATATAGTCAGCAGAAGACTGTAGTAAGTGTTCCTCAAGTGTCCTCAAAACAACTCTTAAAGCTTCCAGCATCATCCTCACTGGCCTTTGATTGGGCCAGCCAGCAGCGATTCTAGCACGTTCCATCCACCTTTTCTTCCAACCTTCTAACCTGATACGTCTGCTTAAAGCCACGCCCTCCGGAAATGACCAATCAGAGAGTGTTAAGTGAGCCGGATGAGGCGGGCCCAGCTCTGCGCTGTTGACGAATCACCAACCCTAGACAGCGGGGGGGCGGAAGCGGAAGCCCTGGTTTGGCCTTGGGTTTCGCGGTGGATGCAAGTGAGAAAACCTTGGGACCAAAGAGTTTTGAGTTCTCGCCTCTTATTTAGCAGCAGAATCGGTCAAAGAGACTCCTGCAAGCGGGGAAGGGAGGAAGCTCGACCGCCCGAGAAAAGAGCGAGCGGGCCGGCAGCTGCGAGACAGAAACGAACTGTGTGCAGGGTCCTGGTTAGCACCGTTCCTCCAGGCCATGGTGCGGGCGGAGCTCTGGGCGATCCCCAGGTGAAGGCAGCGGCTCCACCTGGGGTTTCTACCGCAGAAGAACTGGGTAGATGCGGGGTGGGGAAGAAAGAATGCTGCCCGCACTGCTTCCCGGTAGCACCCTGAGCGGCCGCAGTAGCCGCAGCAGCAGCATTAGCAGTAGCAGTGGAAAGCGCAGCGCGGGCCGAGGAGGCGGCTTGAGCTCCCGGTAAAGTCGCGCTCATTAGCTGTTTCTCCGTAGTATGCGAGTTGACAAAACAGCCAAAGAACAGGGCTCCTCATTACAATCTCCTTCGAGCTCTTTTTCCTTGCAACTCGGAACTGATTTATGTGGAAGCATGCCTTGCACTTGTACCTGGAGGAACTGGAGACAATGGATTCGACCTTTAGCGGTGGTCATCTACCTGGTGTCCATAGTGGTTGCGGTTCCCCTTTGCGTGTGGGAATTACAGAAACTGGAGGTAAGCGGGGCCTGCACCATTGGTTCTACCTTTTCTTCTACTTTCCTGCCCATCTTAGGTTACCCATTTTTACCCTGGATACCTCAGACTTGAAATACTGAAAACGATATCATGTAAACGAGCCCAGTCATAGGACATAAACCTGTCTGGTTTTTTGTTCACGGTTTTTCAAAGCATGCTACAGGTGAAGGTCGGACCAGGTCAAGAAAATAGTAAGCGGCTTAGAAGAGCACTGTTTTATTTTGCAAGTATTCATCAGTTCCTTAAAAGTAAGGTAATTTTATTCCTTAACCTGATCTGTTCAAATTTGGCCTTAACTGGATCAAGTAAACTACCTTGAAAACCATGTGTTGAATTTTATTAGCATTTAACTACCTTCCTTAATTAAAGGATTCTATGTGGTTTAACTTTGTTTTTTACTTTTGAAGATAACTCTTAACCAACAAAGATTTTGTAAAAAGTCCTATGTATTTTTTTTTTTTTTTTGCTGTCATAATCTTATTGTGACATCAGTAAAGTACTAAAAGCTGGAAGACCCCAAGGTAATACTTAACTAAGATACGTACTTTATAAAAATTGTATAATGAACTTTTAATTCAAAGTTAATAATAACCAGAAAGTACTTTTACTTAGAAGCACCTCTTTTACAAGAGAAATCATAAGATCATAGCAATTCAAGGCTTTTTATTGTGGAAATTATTTTTACATGATTAAATGAAGCTTATTTAATATACATTTGTTTTCTGTGTGTTCACTAAATTATTTTTTGTTGCCTTTCTCATACTGGAATAGTTCATATAGTTAGTTTTAAAGTTAATGTAATATTCAACTATATTTCCCATTTGTTAGATATTTAGGTTATTTCCATAATTTATCTGCTAAAGACATATTACTAAAAATAAGGATTTCTTACTTTGAAGTATTTCTTTAGAGTATGGTATAGGAAATGCTTAAGGTTAATAACATGTGTAATATCAACCTAGTTGAAGACTTCTCTTAGTTGTTGGTTTTAACTGTAGTTTTTAAGTGCCAGCTTTTAAGGGAATTTTAATCTGCAATCTCCACTGGTAACACCCTGAACCAAATTCTCATATCTTTACCAGACTGTTCTCAACGCACCAGCAAAAGTATTGAATTAAAACATAAGTCACATTATATGTGTCCTCTCCTCAAAGTTTTCTGGTCACTCCTAGTCCCAGGTTAATTCCTAGTCCCAGATTAAAAGTCAATAACTATGTATGGCCTTTAAGGCCCAACATGACCTGACACCAGCCCCATCTAATACCCCTCTGACTTTTTCTCCTTAATTTCTGAGCTTCTATTACACACTGACTCTGCTCAATCATGAGGTGATGCTCCCTCCTTTAAGGCCATTGCACCAAATGTTTCCCATTGGTGGCATGCCCTTCCCCCAGGTGGTTTTTTTATTCCTTCATGTCCTGAGGTCTTGACTCAGATGTCACCCAGATATCCTGTTTAACATTGCAAGCTTCTTTTTCTCAACTCTTCATATGCTCTTCCCTGATTAATTCTTCTTTCCAGGACTCACCACCATTTAACATGATATAAATATTTTACTTATTTTGTTTTCTCCTCCTTCTGCCCAAATGTCTGATAATTAATGATTATTTGAGTCCCAGAGATAAATTAGGCATGTGTTCTATATGGCAAAGATAGAAACATGACACCTACCATCATTAAATTTAGTGGAGACAAACAGAATCAATAAAAACATCAATAAAATAAAATCATATAAAAATGCTACAGAGGAAACTAAAAAAGATCTAAGGAATGAACAGTCAGGGCCCACTTATTGCATATCTTCAAAATGCTATGGAAAATTAGGTGGAAGTGGAGGGAAGTTACAAAGTCTTTATGATAGTTAAGAGGTAGTAGCTGTCTGGGCTCTGGTGACATATGGCCCAAATCAGAATAGCAGAAATAGAGATAAAAAACTGAATTTTAAGTGTCCTTGGAAGTGAAGAAATAGGACTTAACAGTAGACTAGATTGGTAAGGGGAGGCAGAGAGAGAGAGGAAGAAATCAAGAACCACTCTGAGGTCTTTGTCTTGTACAAGAACAAGGTAAATGGTGATGCCAGTTACTGAGATGGAAAATTGACAGGGGCAGATTTGAGAGAAATTGAATTAATTGTATGTTAGTTCGAGACACATGAGAGACATTCAGATGGGCATGTCAAATACGCAATTGGATATGCAAGTCTAGAGCTCAGAAAGGTTTGAGCTGCAGATACAAATATGGGAGTTGTCAGAACAGAACTGGTGTTTAAAGCCATAAGGATGAATGAGATTATAAGGAGGAAGAAGAAAAGGCCAAGGACCTATCACCAAGAGAGGACAAGTAGAGGAATAGGAACTTACAAAAAAGAGCAGCAGCCAGTGGGGAAGTGCAGTGCCAGAGGAGGTGTCATGGAAGCCGTAACAGGAGAATGTTTCAAGGACAAAGTAGTGAAAAATTAATGTCTGGTGCTGCTGAGACATTCATTTTGTTTTCACAAGATAGGAGTGTGATTGGTGATCCTAGTAATGGCTTCAGTGGAGTCGTAATGGCTGAAACTAGAAGATATTGTTTCAAAAATGAATGTGCTGGGGTAAAGAAATGGAATCGGGATATGAAGATAAGTTTTTTGTTCATTTTTGGTTTTGAGTATTTTAACTCTAAGTAGACCTGAGAAATGAATGGCACAGTAAATAGAAATGTGGGTTTAAGAAGGCAGTTTCTTTCCTCTTGTGTTTCGTTTTTAAGGTTAGAGATACTAACTAGAGCATGTCCCCAAGATTTAGATATATTTTGATTTAATCTTAAAAACCCTAAGCAGCATAGTAATTATCGTCATAGATCTGAAAAAACAAGAGAGAAATGACTAAAGTGACATGCTAAAGTGCTTTATATACCTCTATCGTTATTATTCACTAAATGAGTTTGTGTATTTAGAATGCTTAACACCTTGCCCAGCACATAGTAAGTACTCAGTAAGCCATAATTACCTCTGTTTTTAAAATGGCATCACTATTACTGCATTGGAGCAGTAATTTATTTTCATGTGGAATAGCATCTTAGTTGGGATTGGGTTCTCAGTTGAACACCTAAAAGGCAGTTAGTTATGTGCATCTGCTTGAGCACTAGATAAAGTAGTTGACAGTTTTGTATGAGAAATACATGTCTTTTAAACACTAGAATTGCAATGCTTGCACTGTGAGCAGTCAACGAAAACTAAGATTGTAGAAAACGGGTACATATAGCCTGTCCATCCTCATCGTGAGGCATATACTCATTTATTGGAATGGCAAGATAACCATCAGTACTGTTTAAACTATTTCACTCCCTTATTTGGCTAAGTATGTAAAATTGAAGTCAAGTAAGTTAAATGCACACCTGATGTCACCCTCCTCTGTAGCCATTTTACCCTGCCCCACTCGTCTTTATGTCCTTATGCCCCAAGTAGCTATTCTCAATGTGAGTGCATCGCTCTACCCCTCAGGATTGGGCCCCAAAACACTCTCCTGTGCCTCTCTTCTCTCTACTTCAAAAGCATATGGCTGAGGGACAGTTAACTCCTGGATGCTCATCTTCAACGGTTTTTTCTTTTCTTTCTCTTCAAGTTACCTTAGGAAAAAAATCTACACTACTTATCTCTTATTTTGTAAGCCAAAAATAAATAAATAAATAAATAAATAAATTAAATAACCCTACACAGGGCAATAAGTTTAATAATATTAATGGTATCCTTATATTAATGTGTCTCAAGTGTGGAATAGCTTAGAGATAAGTGTAAATTAAATGTAATAATCATTTCTACAGTTACTAGAGTTGTTATAATGTTACTTAAATGTGTACATGAATATACAGTAGGTTTAAACGTCTTATAGCTGTTTGTGTAGCTCAAAAATCAAAACAACTTAAACCAGTCATTCAGATTAATGGCATTATTGTGGACAGATGATGTTTTTCTGAAACTATCATTTGCAGTGCAAAAATTGTACTAAGTTTATGATGAAAGATTGTTTTAACTTGGCATCATTATAGTGAAATGACTCAACTCTCCAGTCACTTGCTTTATGATCATTTGAAAAAGAATTTTTTTCCTTATAGCATCCTAAGGTCATTTGGCCTTTATTAGTCACAAGCACATCATTTTTCTTTGAAGTCTCCCCCACCAAGTTCTATTTTTTTGCACTAAGGCAATCATAAAGACAAATGTGGGAATTAAAATTACTTGGCAATACTGTTCTTAATGATCACCTTATACTAGAGAAGATCTAGAATATACTTTTTTTTGTTGTTATTTTTATTATTTTAGGTCATCATTAAAATGAATATTCAATTTTAAATGAAATTGAACGAAGCAAAACTCCCTGGAAAACAATTGCTGACCCAGTCCTTTTGGAATCTTCGCCCTCCACATATTTGCTTACTGCTTTGATTAATCTCCAGCATTCAGCAAGACTTTTGTATTTGCTTTTCAAGTTTTCCATACAGTTTAATGTAGGAATTTATTGTTGTAAAAATACATTTATTCTCTATACTTTTATTTTCCACTTAATCTTTGGCCCTCTGATGAAAAAAGAAACCTTGTTCAAAACAGTAAAACTAGAAGTTGTGGACTTCAGTTCTGTTTTAATTAGCTGCTCAAACCCCTTGAGTGCCAAAAATAAATGTCTACTTTTTTTCCTTCAAAGAGGTAGCATTTTTAATATTTTTTTTGCAATTAAAAGGATTCATACTCTCTAAGGCAAGAGTCCAAGTTAGTATAAAATTTATTCCCTGGGGCCCCTCAGAACAGTTTCAAATAAATTTATTTTACCAAGAATTGAGGAGATTACTTCAGCTCTACCTAGGATGAGGTAGTTCAAAGAATATTTTTAGAAATTAAGCTTTTACAGGATAAAATATTGATCAGATATTGACCTAAAAAAGAAATTAGAGCTTTTTAAAACGTAATATGCTGAATTGATGTTGTATATAAGCGAGGTAGCATATATTACACAGTTTGCTCAGATGGTAGTTGTGGCAGTACAGAATTAAAAGACTTACGTGTAAAGAACTTAGCAAAAAATGTGTCAGTCATATGGTCAACATTCAGTAAATGTTCTAATACGTAAGCAATAAAATTTGCAGAAAATGTAGGTAAATGAAACTTTCTAGACATAGAAACAAAGGAATAAACCATATAAAGATTTTTAGATTTGAGTAACAAAAATTTTAAATTTCTATATTTTCCAAACACAATAATCAAATATAAAGGGCAAATAACAATTTGGGGTAATGACATGATGCTAATATTCTTATGTGTACAGCACTATTACACAAGTCCCCATGAGGAAAAATGGTCAATCCCATATGGAAAATTCTGCCCCCTCTCTCTACAAAAGTAAAAATAGGCTGTTTGTTAAAGAACAAGTAAAAATAGCCGCCTAGACATTTGGAAAATATTGGGGCTCATTAATAAGTAAATGAAAATTTAAGAAATAGAAATGTTCTATTCAGCTGTTTTAATATCAGAGAATTTATGCCAGCATGTTCTTCTGCTTTTAAGGTTGGAATACACACCAAGGCTTGGTTTATTGCTGGAATCTTTTTGCTATTAACTATACCTATATCGCTATGGGTGATATTGCAACACTTAGTGCATTATACACAACCCGAACTACAGAAACCAATAATAAGGTAAACCTTAAGATATTTTGATTATTTTAGTGTTGTGTTGGCTTATTTCATAAATATAATGTAAAATATTTTTAATTTATGTTTTGCTTTCCAAATAGGATTCTTTGGATGGTACCCATATACAGTTTAGATAGTGTAAGTATGTTTCATATTATCTCATTAAGAACTTGTTTGGAGATACTAACTCTACTTACAGAATGTTTGAAGTAATGCAAGTATTTTTATTTGGCAGTAGAAGACAGATTAATAAGAAAAATAAAAAGGTTCACTTGTTTTTAATGTTGACAAAGAAAATAAAGTTATGACAATAACATAGGCAAATGTTTAAAATTCTTAAAATTTCATAGCTATTTTCTTCGCTTAAACTTTTAAAATTTCAGATTAGTAGCTCTTAATCCTTAAAAGAATATAATGTTTAAATTTACGTTATCATCCTTTTTATTTATTAAATCTTTTATTTTGACACAAAAAAGCCCCTTTTCCAGTAGATTCTAGCATATGTGTTACAGATGACTACTTTAATTCGATTAAATATAAAGGAAATGTCTTTAATGGCATTTTCTGTGATCATGCCAAGAAAATTTGAGATTATGTTTAAGAACCTAAGTGTATGTAATTTAGCTCTTTCTTCAAATTTATTATTTACCCCAAACACAGATGTTTTCATTTACCAATATCCAAGATGTTTACTGCTTTTAAAACTTCATTTCATAGATTGTCGGGTATCCTTTAAAATAATAAACTTTAGACAGTTTGATGTAAATATGTGGCAAGTTCAAAAATTAGCTATTGTGAATACCGTTAATTGGAGTAGTAATTCATTTTATCTTAGATGCAACTATTTTTAACATCTCTGCTTTTTCATAGTGGATAGCTTTGAAATATCCCAGCATTGCAATATATGTGGATACCTGCAGAGAATGTTATGAAGCTTATGTCATTTACAACTTTATGGGATTCCTTACCAATTACCTAACTAACCGGTATCCAAATCTGGTATTAATCCTTGAAGCCAAAGATCAGCAGAAACATTTCCCTCCTTTATGTTGCTGTCCACCATGGACTATGGGAGAGTAAGTATATTCGATTTTACTTATTTTATGTTTTGGTTTTATTTAAACGGTCAATTCTCTGCAAAGCAGTGCGTTAAGTACTATGAGCAGAACAACAGCTATAAGACAGAGTCCCTACCATCATGTGAGTTCACAGTCGAGTTTTAAGACTAACAAAACACATTTTGATAATCCATGCATAAGTTAGTCTCTTTTACATTATTCATCCTAAATAGAAAACAAAATATTGTAGGGGGAAAACTTTAGAAATAATTTAATCAACATCCTTTTACAATTATGATCTTAGAGCAGTTAATGGCAAAATCAGGTCTAAGAGTCAGGGAGAAGATAATTTAGATGAGGAAATAGCAGATGTTATGAAATAGCGACAAATAGCAGTGTTATGTTAGTAATAATAAGTTAGTTGGCCTTAGTATACATCCATGTAGTACAGTAAAGGAAAATAACATCTGAAAACTTAAGTTGAAGCTAAGATTGCATTTATTATATGAATGAATAATTGGATATTTTTTAGCAAAGAAGTTTGAAGATGGTGTTTTAGAAAGATCATTTTTGCAATATTATGCAGTAGTGATCCTCAACCTTTTTGGAACCAGGGACCGGTGCTCCTATTAGAATCTAATGCCTGTCATCTGAAGTGGAGCTGAAGGGGTTGATGCTAGTGCTAGGGAGTGGCTGCAAGTACAGATGAAGCTTTGCTCGCTCACCTGCCACGCAGCCTGGTTCCTGGTGGTCGGGGACCCTTGCTATATAGGATATATTAGAGTGAGCAAGATTTCAGAGCTGGAGGAATAAATTAGGTTCTTATAATAGTCCATTTGGAATATAAGCTTAAAAAGGAGGGATGGAATCGGAATAGAAAGGAAAGACAATAAGAGGATGCAACTGAAGAATCAGGATTTGATCACTGATGGGTGGGATTAAGGTAAAAGTTGTAGGCCATGGTAACAGCACTGATTTGGAGGTAATCAGTGCAGATAAACTTTAGAGATAGCTTCCTTGCAATATAGAACCATTTGCATAGCCCTCATGTCAGCGCCTCTACTTACATTCTTTAAATGACAGAGAGCTGTCTGTTTTAAATTATAAGCTCCTAATATGTTCATTTGACAAAAATGTATTTAATACCTGATATATGCCAGTATATAGACACATCCTAGTGCGTATAACAGACATAGAATTCATAGAACTTAATATTTTGGTTAGAAAAGTTTGAAATTAAATGAAGACATGAATATATAGTTACTTAATTCAGGAAATGCTATGAAGGAAAAGAATAGAAGACTATTAAAGGATAATTAAAAATTAATGCACATTGGGAGTGGGAGGAGAAATATTGTGCTCAACTCTGAATACAGTTAGAAAAAAAATAGAGATTAATAGCCAACAAACAGATTGAGATGGTCACTGGATGGAAAATTAATAACAGGAGACATCAAGGGCAGGGTAGTTCTCCCTAAATTGGCCTAACAGGATTCTTACTAAAGGCAGGCCAAGCATTTAACATGTTAGAGTTTTAGCTCATTAATTTACAGACTTTTTTCTTTTTTTATAATACTGCATTTAAAACTATACATTTCACACCAAATTCTACATTCACTGAATCTCAATTTTTGTTTTTAATTGAGACATAATTGACATACAATATTATTTGTTTCAGGCATACAATGTAATTATTCAGTATTTGTATATACTATGAAGTGATCTCCACAGGAAGTCTAGTTAACATCCGTCATTACATAAATCCTAGTTTAGAAATTTAATATTTTCATTGTCATCCAGTTAAAGGTTTTTGAATTCCTATTGGGATTTCTTCTTTACCTAAATTGTTTTGGAGTATTTTAAAGTTTAGTGTTTTTTAAATCTAATCTGACAATCCATCACTTAAATAAGTTAGGCCATTTATACTTTTGTGATTATTGGTATATTCACTTATAATCTTGCCATCTTTTTGTCTTCAGTTTGTCTCAGTTTTTACTTTTTCTCTTTTTCACTAATCACATTCTTTCTAAAAATAAACTTATTTTGGAATAATTTTAAAATTATATAAAAGTTAAAAAGATAAGACATGTCCTGTATACTCTTCATCTAATGTTAACTAACATCTTGTGTAATCATGGTACATTTGGCAAAACTAAGAAATAACATTAGTACAATACTATTAACTGCAGACTATTCAGATTGCCCAGTTTTTTCCACTGATGTTCCATTTCTATTCTAGCATTCAGTCTAGGAATTCACATTGCATTTAGTCTCTTTTTAAAAATGTACATTTTCATTATTATTTTGAGAAGGTATAAGAAGTTTGAGAAGTCCTCATTATTTGATAGATTTTAATAAATAAAGTTTTTTAAACATTCGAGGAACATGAACAAATGTAACAGGAAAATCTATTTTATACCACCCACATATAGCAAATGTTAATATATTACAGGTTCGTAATGCCTTATTTGCCATCGTATAAGTAAATTGTAAATTTAAAAAAACAACAACAACATGAAAACCAAAAGCTTTTTTATGGCTTATTTACTGCCAAACTCTATTTATAATATTTGACTTTTTATAATTTTAATGGGATTATTTTACCTTTTAGGGAATACATATGTTTCACTGCAGCTATATCAGTGTATTTGATTACAGGTGCTACTCCAGATCCCGCTTATAGTTGATTACATTCTTTTATTGTTTTCTCATTCCATTTTTTTCTCACTACTGGTTTATAAGTTATAGTTTCTATTCATAGCCTTATCATGACTACCTAAGAGTCTGAATTTTACCATAACTACTTAATATGTAATTTGAATCTTAATAATTAGACATACTTTTTTGGATAGTTGTTGTTGTTGTTGTTTTAAGTCTTTTGTAGTGTTCACTACAAGTATTAACAATTTAATTGCTCCTCCTTTTTGCATGTCAGTTCTGGGATCATTTCCTTCTTTCTAACGTATGGCCCTTGGAAATTCCTTTATTGTCAGTGTTTCAGTGGCAGATTTTCTCAGATATACATATTCAAAAGTTTCTTTATTTTGTCCTCATTCTTGAAAGATAGTTTTGCTGGATATAATTCTGTGTTGACTGAAATTTTCTACAAGCAATTCTGAAGATTATATTCCACTCAATTCTGGCTTCAGTTGTTACTACTAACCCTCTGTTGTCAATCTAATTGTCATTCCATAATAGGGGACCTTTCTCCAACTGCATTTAAACCCTCTCTGAAATTTTGCAGTTTCATTGTGAAATATCTAGGTTGTTTTGTTTTCAGGTCTGCTTAATTCAAAGTTTGTCTCAAACTGTAGACTCATGTCTTTAATCAGTTCTGAAAAGTCCTCAGCCATAGTCTCTGATTCTGCGTTTACTCTCTTCTGTAGCTCTGAATACGTTAGACCTGATTCTGTAGTATTCTATTTAACTCTTTCACATTTGTCTCTTTGTTGCGGCCTTTGGTACTACTGGGCAATTTTTTCAGATATATCTTCCAATTCATTAATTCTCCACAGCTTTCAAAGTTATCCAGTTGGCTATTACTTACTACATCTGCATAGTCACCGTTAGTGGTCTCAGGTTTGGTTTGACAATCAACTTATAGAATACTATAGGTTTAACCCACCTCCAACTTAATTTAGCTTTGTAGAGTACAGGACAGGAAGCACAACATGTATGGCCAATGCATTCTCATCAGGAAGTCTTGCAACAAATCCAAGTGTAATTCCTAGGACCACCACCACAGGGGGCACAGTTCGTTGGAAATGGGAGTGAACCACCTCAGCACGGAGAATTCTGTCAGCGCTTAGAACCCCAGTAGTTAGTCAGTCTGAGTAACACAGCACCTCAAGGTCTGTGTGCCAGACTCAAAATCTTCTCAGTCTGAATGTAATTCTTAAATTAGAGGATTCATAATGCCTTGCCCTGACCTGCAGCTAGAGGGTTAATGTACCTGAGGGGGCAATGGAAGGAGGGAGAAAAACACAGAGATAGTATATACAAAGGCTGGGGCCAGGTGGGACACTGCACTTTGCTCAGATACAGTGACCCTGAGGCAAGCTCAGTGCTTTATTTTATATTTTTGAAGGCCAAGGAGGGGTGGGAGTCTTCTCAGGACTTGAAACTTGATGGCAGCGATAATTTCCCAAGGCCTTTCTGTACTTGGTTATCTATGCTAAACTAATAAGCAGCTGTCTTGTCTGTTCACTATTTTGCTTCTCTGCCCTTGGCAGATTATAACACAGTCAAGCATGGCTTTGCCAATGTTTCGGACACAGGTCCTGCTCAGATCCAGCTCTCTGCAGTGCCTAACACTGATAACCAGTTCTCCTGATAGAAGTGCTAAATAAGCATTTGCCGTCAGAGCAGCTTGCTCTTTTCAGAAGACTATACCAGGCTCTCAAGTAGAGAGCCTTTTTTTGGTGGTTGTGTTTTGAGACTTTTGTGTTTTTGTTTTTGTTACCCTTTGTGAATTTCCCCTATATTGAGTGAGCCCGGACATAAAATAAAAACCGTTTAATACAGGATCTTTGTTTTGTACTTTCAGAGTATCTAGTCAATGATAGTCTCTGGAATGACATTTAAATACAAAACTTGGAAGGAAACTGAATCTTAAATGTAAATAATACTTTCTGAATACACTCTGACATGTACATGCATATACATAATTGATTTATTACTCAGTTTTTCTTCCAGAAAGACATGGACCCACTTTTGTTCCTTTCATTTTGTGCTGTGCTATTCAGAAATTTGAGACTGTACACAGAAAGGGAGATCTTTCAGAAGATGCAGTGTCTAATAATTTTAAAAATAGTATTTAAATAATTTGTTTGCTACCATCCACATTCTTCCCCAGTTGCTATTTAGAATGACTAAATTAAAAAAATTAAATATAAATATGGCATCATTTGTCAAAGTGATTTTGATTTGGGGGCTTTGGAGAAAATCTGATACTATTCAAATGAGTAGTTGTAATGCTAAGTTCTTTTTCTTTGGCAGAGTATTGCTGTTTAGGTGCAAACTGGGTGTGCTGCAGTATACAGTTGTCAGACCATTCACCACCATTGTTGCTTTGTAAGTACATAAAACTTACTTATTTTTTAAATATTTTTATGCTCTTAAGTGGGAACAAATGAGTAAAGATATAAAGAGCATTAATTTACTGGTTTGTAATACAAGTCTAGTGTTATAAAAAAAAAACACACACAGTATATTGAAACCCCTCTATATTAAATAAAGTGACCATTTATAGCAAAGAATTCTTCATTCTCCAGAGCTTTTATTCTCCAGAGCTTTCTGGAAAGCATTTAAAAAATACTTTGTTTTTGGAATATTAATATTCACACAGCTTTACAGAGCTTCATTCTCCAGAGCTTTCTGGAAAGCATTTAAAAAATACATTGTTTTTTGAATATTAATATTCACACAGCTTTACAGAAACATCTGCTACATGAAGTTAAAGTATGCTACTTAAGGTTCATTACATGGTTTTATTTCCTGCATAGATAGAATATGAATACTATATTCCTAGGAAATCATATTTTTCTTAAATAATTCTGTCAAGGCTTAGTACTTGGAAGTAAAATAGGTTATCATTAAGCTACCTGGTAAAACTTTTCCTTAAAAATTTAAGAACGTCAAATAATTTAAAGCAGGTAGGTTGTATGTTTTATCTGCTCGTCAAATAACAGACATTCTGCATGTTCACAGGGAAAGAGTGGGAAGGAAGGTGAAAGAAGCATTCAATTCTTCTCCCTTTGAGCTAGCAGTTTTTACCTTAGAATTAAGACTAATTCACTTATTTTTGAAGGCATACCTTATTTTCTGCAGTTTAGAAATTGGGTAATCATATACTTAGATCTGGGTCTTTGTGAAATTTACCTCCAAGACAATTTGGGGGAAAAAGTATATTTGTAGTTACTAACCTGCATTATGTGTTTATAACAATCAAACTTTTGAAAATTAGGCAGCATAATTTTTTTGTATAACTACCCATTCTAGTTCAAGGTATGTGTCTTATTTTGGATTTACTTCAAGTTGTAGAATGTCACTTAAAAGGTGACATTCTAGAAAAATGTTTTGCTTTTAAATTTTAAAACACTTCTATGACCAAAATCAAGTGATTATGTACAGGAGTTTTTAAATATGTGACTTCTGAATTTAAGTATTGCTGTCAATGCTGTATTTTAAAATATATTTTTATTTAATTAATCATAAAGTTGTCTCATACCATTTTTTAGAATCTGTGAGCTGCTTGGTATATATGATGAAGGGAACTTTAGCTTTTCAAATGCTTGGACTTACTTGGTTATAATAAACAATATGTCACAGTTGGTAAGTAAATATTCATCCTAACTACTAAATTATCATCTATAACTAAATTTTCTTAGAGAAAGTTTCTTTTGGAATAAAGCTTAATTGTTACTTTTTAATCTTGAAATTTGATTTATAGGAAGAACTTGAAGAAACTTTAACATATATCTTTATACACATAAAAATATCTTTGTTAATTATTTGGTGACTTATGTCATGACCTGTTGATCATGTTTGTTCATTTGGTTCTGGGTGCTCATTGCATAGTTCTGTGAATATGTCATAAATAAAAACACAATGCCCCTCCTTTAAAAAAAACAAAATACATATCCTAGGCATATTCAGTAAAAGAAAATGTCTAATTGACATATGACAGTACAGGGTTAAATTAAAAATGGGAGAATAAAATTCACTCATATATTTGGAATTAAAGGAAAATTGAGAATGCCAAATTGAAAAAATATGTTCTAGAAACTGAAATGCTCTAAATATATAACTAGCTGATCTTTTCAATTTAATGTACATTTTACTTAAAATATTTAGTTAATGCTTTCAGCAGAATAGTAATTTAGATGCAGTGGCATGTATGTGGTATTAGAAGTTTAGAATAAAAATCAAATGCTTTTGTATTCAAAGCTTTCCCACATATTGATGTTCTTTAGAATCAGTAATTCTATTTCTGGGAATGCACCCTCAAGAAATGGTCACAAGTACTTTTGCTTTGAATATTTTTGCATATGAAGCCTATTTGTAATAGCAAAAGGCTGGAAACAATCCATAGCCCAGTAATAGGAAAAAGTAGACAATAAAATTTTATATTTAGTTTATGGTACTTGTTAAAAACCACCTTATGTGTAGGAAGGAACTGTGAACAACTTTGTACTTTACTGCTTTCGTGTTCTAAAATATTTTAAATGAAGATTATATATGATTTTAATGGGAAAATGTAAACTTTTAGGAAAATGTATATTGACATGCAGCACTACACTAGATAATGACAACTGATTTCTAAAAATAATGTCTTGAGCATTTATTTTATGAAAGTAAATTCAGCTGGATTAACATACTGCCCTCAAGAAAAATCATTTCCCTGATTCCTTACTTTCATGTCACGGTCACAATTTTATTGAAATAGTACTTTTTTAATGTATTGTTTTATAAATAGTAGCTCAACCCTTATAATATTATGGTAGTTTGTATCTAAAAGTCATTACTAAGCAGATAGTTTTTATTTTAGCTGAATGAGAGCCTTTTCTTGTATCATAGCAGTCATTTGTTCATTGTTCATGGGTACCAGTAAGTGAACACTTTAAAACCATTTTCAGGGAAGATGTCATACATCTTTCCTTAGAAATTTCATATCATATTTATTCATCCATAGTAAACTACAAACACTTGATTTTAATCTAAAAATAGTATAAAGAGCCTAGAAAAATGTGCCTGAAACATTACTCTGTACCAGGGCTCTCTGGTTTATAATGTTAATATTTCTACTACTATAATTAGTTATATTATTAAAGAAGTTTGTTAATCTTGTTTCTAGTTTGCCATGTATTGTCTCCTGCTGTTTTATAAAGTACTGAAGGAAGAATTGAGTCCAATCCAACCTGTTGGCAAATTTCTTTGTGTAAAGCTGGTGGTTTTTGTTTCTTTTTGGTAAGTGTTGCTTTCTCTTAAATGTTCTCATTTTCTAAAGGGCAATGAAACTGTTGACTAGGGAGGATTTTTAAAATAGTACAGAAGATGAATTAAAATGTCTATACTTAACCTTTTAAAAAATTCACCTTTTTCATCCTCTTGGTTTTTCATAAAGAAATAATTAGGTGGCCATTGTAACATAAGGAAATAATTTTGAGACAACATAAATATCTCAACACTAGAGGAATCACTAAAATATGGAATCATTAAAATAAATCACTGTGCTTTCGTGTAATTGAGTACTCTTCCATTTCGAAGGTAAACAATATAGAATATGTAATATGAGGAAATGTTTGTTAGTAAAACATTTTTTAAAACAAAAGAAGAATTATACATGGTCCCAGATTAGTAAAGGGGTAGGTGATGGGGGCCTGGAAACAAATACACCAAATTTAACAATATACAAAAAATATAAAAAGGGTAAAAAAAAAATCTTTGAAACCTCACTACCCAGAAAGAATAATTAACATTGTGGTACACGTGTCATATATAAAACAACACATGAATAGTTTCATACTATAAAAACTTATAAAACTTGGTATGTCCAGTATATTGTGGATATAGTTCTTTGTCAGTAAAGTGAGGATATAATTTTGTTGTTTAGGTTTTTGTTTTTTTGTTTTTTTTTGGTTTTGCTTAGTATTCTGTGGTGTAGATGTGTTTTTTTAACCAATCTTCTATTGACATTTAGATTGTTTCTGATTTTTTCACAAGCAATACTGAAGTGAATGTTCTTACCTATAGAACTATGAAAGCTTGTCTGACTAAATTTAACCAAGGGTTGTATCCTTAGATTTGTTTGAAATGCTCAGTGTGACTCCCTGTCTTGGAGTCAGACCCCTTCTGAATTTATCATTCTAGTATTTCAAATAAGCCTGGATTCAAAATGTTTTTTAAAATAATCTGAATAATCAATTAATACACGTATAAATAACATTAAAGTATCAGCCCTTTATTTCATTGTAAGTACCTAATGTGCAAGGTGTTAGGCATTGTCTATATATAGGAAGAACTTTAATTACTTGTAAAGACATGTAAGTTCCAAGAATAGTCAAAATTCATGTGACAAAACTGTGCTAGAAAATTTATAAAGCAAATAAATATATTTAATACAGACACACAGTGTCTTCAGGAATATGCTATGAAGGCAGGGGGTGGTGGGGGTGATGGTCCACAGGTTGTGCTGGGGTGCAACTTTTTTAAATGGCGTATTTTTAAAACAACTGCTCATTTTATGCTTGATATAGATTTGGCGTTTACCTTTTCCTAACATATAGGCAAGCAGTAGTTATTGCTTTATTGGTAAAAGTTGGCGTTATTTCTGAAAAGCACACGTGGGAATGGCAAACTGTAGAAGCTGTGGCTACAGGACTCCAGGTAAGCAGTGCTGTCTCTGAATTCAGTGCAACTTTAATTTGTTAAGCACTTTTTACATATTATCTCCCAAACCTGATAATGTGAGGCTGTGGGGTTACTTTATCCTCACTTTACAAGTAAGATGGGGGAACCCTAGGGAAATTGGCCATAATTACTAATTTGTAGTAGGGCCAGGAATACAACATAGATTTTGTTATTCCTAGTCAATTTCTCTCTGCATTTCTCTTCCTAGTCTTTGAGCTGTGGATTGAGAATACAGTTTACTTTGCTAAGAAAACACTTAAAGTAATGCAAAATAAAATTTTGTCATTTTGTCTTTTTGAAGAGGTCAAAAACAATTATTTTGGAAAATGGAAAAATGAATATAATCTTATGAAGAAATACAAGCTATTTATACTTAAGTATTTTTGAGAAGATAGTGCTTTTTCCTTTACCTAACTAGATTTAAACATAAAGACAGCTAATATTTTTGTTGTTGTTGTAGGACTTCATTATCTGTATTGAGATGTTCCTTGCTGCTATTGCTCATCACTACACTTTCTCATATAAACCATACGTCCAAGAAGCAGAAGAGGGCTCATGTTTTGATTCCTTTCTTGCTATGTGGGATGTTTCAGACATTAGAGATGATATTTCTGAACAAGTGAGGCATGTTGGTAAGTACCGGTCATTTAATGCATTCAAATAGGTTATTGTAGTTTGAATAGGACAATTTAGTAGCTATTCAAGACATGAAAAGACTTTTTTAAAAGCAGTGGCACAGTAAAGCTCTTCAAATTGGGAGAGGGAGGGAGAGCTTATTTTTAGCATGATAAGTTTATAATGTTAAAATAACTATTGGCTAACTTGGAAACCTTTATGATGTTACTTTAAAGGAAGGACAGTCATGGGACATCCTAGGAAAAAATTTTTTTCTGAGGATCAAGATCAAAATGAACATACAAGCTTGTTATCATCCTCATCACAAGATGCAATTTCTGTTGCTTCTTCTGTGCCACCTTCACCCGCGGGTCACTACCAAGGCTTTGGACATACTGTGACTCCCCAGACTACACCTACCACAGCTGATATATCTGATGAACTATATTGTATTACAGAAGAGAAAAGAGAACCTTCAGATAAATCTGTGGCCTCCTGAACAGTGTATGAAAGCAAACTGCTACTACCATGTTATTTCTTTATTTGGTATCCCACTGCTCAGGATTTTGTGCTTGGGACAAGCCATAAATGATGGAAAACGTCAACACAAAGATAGGTGGAAGCCAGGTACTACTGGATTTATATAACTAAATTTTGTATATCACAGATAATGAGTGGGTCTAAATATCTTAGACTTAGATTTGATTTCTTAACAGTAAGGATCACATACTCAAGTGGTAGAAAATGACTGTACTAAATGTTTCTGATGTTATATTACTTTATCAAGAGGATGGGCATAAAAAAAATCAATGCTTCCTACCACTGCTGCATGAATACAATGCTCCGGAATTAGCAGAAAGTATAATTCAGAAATATGAAATAGTGGAACTTAATCTTAATCATGTGCCATATATGCTTACCTAACAATATTTCTCTATTTCTCAACTGGATGTCTTTCAATAAATAAGAATTTATCATTTATTTTCTGTAACTTTTAATGTCTCTCATTCCTTAAACATAAACCATTAATGTTTTAACAAGAAATTCTTGAGGACTTCATTCTTTTTTACTGTCCTTCTCCAATCAAGTGTAAGTCCAAAAAATTAAGGGTTAAAAACTATATACTTAAGATGGAAGAAACCTGTCTTAGATTCCTATTAGGATGACTAAGACCTAATCTAATCTTAAAACTATCTAAAAATACTTGCAACACTGCTAATATGATAGGTTATTCCTGACTGAGATGAAAAGAATAAACTGGATGGAGACTAGATTAAATTAGAAACTTGTAATAGGAAGGCCATGTAGGTGCTATTTGGGAGAAATTACTTAGGATAGAATTTCTCTAATTGCTAATCACAATCCACTGGATCATGTTTAACATTTAATACTGAAAATAAAATATAGAAAATGCTAGAGTGGTATGCTGCAAATAGCAAAGATAAGTATAATTTCTCAAAACTTTTGCTTTATATATTTGTATACAGTTCCATTCACATATATGTGCTGGTTGACAGTAATTAGGTACAAAGTCTTTGTTCTGTCCACATCACTATTATAATCTAAACATTTCTACTGTAAGTAAAGCTAGGTAGTGTAATAGTGGAGGTAATGAGAATAAGGCAATGTGGAAAAAAGGTACATCTTATTTTCTTTATGGCTTAAGTTACAAAGAGCACATAATACGTACAAGGCATGATAATCTTATTAATCTATTTTGAATCTTCAAAAATTGGATCAATTATGTATTTCTTTCCGTACATTCAAATCAGAACTTTGAAAATACTGGTTTAAGTTGAACTCCTTGAATTTATCAGCTTTTTCATTTTTCTTTGCCAAAGTAGACGAAAAATGCTGCCTCCTTAAATTAAGATTTTATTTTTTTCCTATCTCTTATTTAGTTTATAGCTTAAATTCTTAATGCAGGTTTATATTCCCAAAACAATCTGAGAAGGTATTTCAGAAGTATATCTAGTATTTAAAAGAAGCAAGCTTAGAATTTAAGGGTAACCACAACCCTCAGTTTGCAGTGGAAGCCAAATTTTTGATGTCTACCAATTATAAGTTTGGATTTAAGAATAAAAAGTCAAGATATCTTAAAAACTTCAATTTTTTGTTTAACACATGGCAATGAAGATGACTCAAAATCCTTTATCTCTAGTTTTAGTATGTAAACAAAACTGCTCAGCAAAATTTAATACACAGAAAGTAAAGCCAAGCAATAAAGTTTCCTACTTTGAAAAACACAGCCTTTTTTCAGAAAGGAAGTCCGCAGCAAATATTTTTGTAGTAATGCAACTATAATTTATATTTTAAATATTTTATTAAGATCAATTTTAAAAAATATATGACTGTTACAAGGAATTAAATCTTTACATCCCCAGTTTATGATTACAATCCCACTATTCAGACCAGAAAAATTGTGTACTTGCTCTACTTAAAGTTTTTCATCAAAACTGCTCCTCATCGCTTTACTGTGATGCTGACATTGCTTTTGTGGTGCTGGATGTTGAGCACAAGTACCTCGCCCACTTCCACCTGGACGGGAGTATCTAAAACAACTGCAGCTTGTTTCCAGTGGGAGCCTTCACTGGAAGTATCCAACCTAATCTCATCATCAAGGTACATGTGATACCAAAATGGAATGGCAGTCACTTGTCCAGATTTACCAATGTGTACCTAGGAAAATTAAGAAGTCATGAAAATTTCATCAGCATTAAATAAGTCAGTCCTTGTCTCTCTAAATCTTTACTTCATAAATATATTTAATTACTCAATTCAAATTAATATTCAGTAATATTTACCCACATCCACTTCTGGATATTGTTCAGAAAAACATTTAAGTCTTTAAAGAAAATGGCTAAAACAATTCTATATACATAAAGTATTACCTAGCATAATTATTCCAAATACAATAAGAGTAATTATTTTGCATCACCTTTACTTCTCTGTTAGAGGTGTTCAAATATGGAGTCATTAGATCTAGTCTTAGGAGTTCCACCGGCTCGCTTAAAGGGGTGCAGGGCAGCGAAGGGAGGTCCAAAAACACACGTATTGGTACCTAAAGAAAGTATGAAACTTTCACTTTCATTCGATTTTTTTTTTTTGTGGCCAAGGCTCATCGATTTCTTGCTTTATAGTTGGCTCAGTATGATAGAATGCTTTTTACATCTATTACTTCATTTAACTTAATTCCCACATTTAACCTAAAGGCATAAGGACTTTCATGATTCTAGTTTTACAGGAAGAATGAATAAAGGTTTAGGCAGATTACATCATTTGCTTAGATCATGGTTTCAATTACCTATAGATTGTCTATTTCAATGAAAGCCAAACTGCCCCAAAGTGTTTAAACCAAGGATGTGCTTATGTGTAAAAGGTGAATAAGCAAACAGTATAACTATTGAACTGTTTGAGAAAATATGCCAAATTCAATACATGTTGAATACATATGTATAATAGTGGATTTCATTTGAAAAATTCAGTTTATTTCCATAAGGCAGTGATTCTCAACTTTGGCTGCAAATTAAAATCACCAAAGGAGCTTTAAAAAAAGTCCCCAACTGCTCAGGCCATACCTCAGATTGATCTGGAGTTGGGATGCTGTCAGTAGTTCTGCAAGTGATTCATGCGATGCTTAGCCAGGGGAGTATGTTTAGAGAAATGTGTCATCAGGTGATTTTGTTGTGAGAATATCACAGAGCATACTTAACCAACCTAAATGGTATAGCCCGCCACTGTAATTGTATAGGCTGTGCTTTTACATGACTGGCAGCACAAAAAGTTTGTCTACACCATAAACACATGAGTAAATGCACTGCTCTGACATTATCATGGCTACGATATCACTAGGTGATAGAACTTTTCAGCTCCATGACCACCATTGGATATACAGTCCTTTGTTGACTGAAACATCATTATGGGGCACATGACTGTATAGTCAAATGGTTGACAACCACTGCTGTAAAGTGTCCCATCATTTTAGCCTTATCATTTGAAATAAAAAGGAAATTGGTTTAAAAAGTACCCTTCATACCAGAGGGAAAGTCATCAATGGATAAAAATTAGTAGATGAAAGTGTGATTAGCAAAAGGATATTTACATAGTCTCACCCTCACAAATGACTTATTCATTACAAAGGGAAAAATGGGTGTGGAGTTAGAAAACGGTAAAGGTGGTCAAATATGTAGTGACAGAGATTTGACTTTGGGTGGTGAACACGCAATGCAATACAGATGACATAGAACTGAACACTTGAACCCTATATAATTTTATTAACCAGTGTCACCCCAATAAATTTAATTTTAAAAAAATTTTAAGTGCCCTTCTGTCTGAATAAAATATTAGAGAGCAACTGTCCATGGTGAAATAGGACACAGATACATCAACCTCTCCCTGGAAATCCGTGAAGATATCTGACCTTCCCTAGATTGGTTTTGTACCATAATAAATTCCTTTGCTCTAGGAAACTGATAACCATCCTAATCCAGCTAAACACAATGACTATATAAACCTACACAGAGAGATGAGGTAGACTGTGGATAACTGCTACCTGGTTGAACCTTAACTTCTTCTAGACACTTACCTGAAACTGGTTAATAAAAGGTGCTATATTTAACCCAAGAGTTCGTGCTGTTCCTTGAACAGCACTCTCTTCTACCAATGTCTGTGACTCCACAAGCAACCCAAACATAAGCACATATTGAGGGAAGATCTTGCCTCCAGATTGTAGCAAACACCTAGAGAAGAAAAAAATTTAAAAGCATCCTGATTCCCTATATATTATAAATACCAATAACTGAATCATGATGAATTAGTGAGCTACTGATTGTATAAAGTCTAATGGACTTTATGTTATTGGCTTGTAGTTCAGAATGGTAAACTATTGGAAATAATTTCCCAACAAGTCAAAGTTAACGTGGCTGCTGATTTATGAAAGAGAAAAGTAACCAGTCAACTGGATGGATATGTCTTTAGATTCAGAAAATCATCAATAAATATTAAAATTAGTAGGTGAAAGTTTGATTAGGAAAAAGATATTTACATAGTCTCACCCTCCAGAACTGACTTATTCATTACAAGGGGGAAAACAGCAACTTATGTCAAAAAACTTGGTTGATACAACTTCAATGAACTGATCTAAATGAACAATAATAATGGAATAAAGTAACACTATGTACCTCTTGATGTGACAAAACTTCTGTGGTATTCCTCTCTAAAATGGGTAAACTGAATCTAATAAAGAAAACATGAATGTTTCCAAAATAAATGGCCTATGCTCTTCCAACCTAATGTCATGGAAGATTGAGGAACTATTCCAGAATAAAAGAGACTAAGAAAACATGAAAACTAAATGTAATGTGTGAATCTGGACTTCATTCTAAACCAGGAATAAAAGAAGCCATAAAAGATATTATTCCAACAAATAGTGAAATCTAAGTAAGATCTGTACATTTGATACCAGTATTGTGTCCACGTAAATTTCTTGATTTGTTGACTATGATGGTTATATAAACGAATGTCCTTGTTCTTAGGAAATATACACAAAAGTATTTAGGGATAAAGGAATAAATAGTTCAAAGAGAATAATAAAGCAAATGAGGCTAAATATTAACAATTTGTGAATCTGGGTGTAGATATGTTATGTTCTTTGTACTATTTAACTTCTCTATAAGTTTAAAATTATTTCAAAATAAAAAGTTAAATACTAAAAGCAAAAAAAAAAAAAAAGTGATTAGAAAGCCAGGTGCTCTAGTAAAGAGAGTAAGTAAAGGGTTAACAAAACCCTTTCTCCTACAATTGATCTTCGGTTCACCTTCTGTTTGCCCAAAAATTACATAAAAGGCTGAAAGTTGACTGTTATCAGCAACACTGCTATGATAAAAAAAAAAAAAAAAAAAAAAATTAATGTTAAAAGGTAGATTGCATCTGGACTAAGAACTATGAACAAACTCTTAAGTGCCTGATGGGAAACCACACTACCTTTGGGCTTCTCTGTGGAATAACCTGCAGCCAAGTGTTCCTATTGCTTGGACTTGGAAACTATGTCTATAATAGATACCAGTTCTTACATGAAATTTAGGGCTCTTAAGCAAGGCAGCTTCCATAGCTACCTGTATGGTCTGTTTCCTTACACCTGAACTGTGTGGGAGATGTGAGAGGGGTGAGTGGGTCACCTAATGCCATCAAATGAAAGAGAGGTAGAGGACACTTTAAAGTACTTTAAACCAAGTAATTATTTTCATTTGTTGCATTTACAATCAAACATTAAATCCCTCAATTTTACTGAATATTCCAAGATGGCTTCACTCTGAATTTCCAGATTGGTGAAGAAGAAAAGCAATAAAAAACATATTACTGGGATAGTAGGGAAAGTACTAAAACAAGACTATATATTAAATAATAGTATTTTATCAATGCTGTTTCCTGAGTGTGATAATTTTAGTGTGTTATATAGAGGAAAGTCTTTGTTCTAAGAAGATACCTGCTAATTGTTAAAATAAGGGTTAAAGTTATGAAGCTGACAACTATCAAATGGTTCAGCAAACAAAGTAGTAGTAAGTTGTAATAAGTCCTGTATACAGATGAGCCTAAAATGGACTCTACCCTAACCTAATGTTTTACTCATCTGTCATTCCTTTCAAACTATTAACTTTTTTGCATTTTAGGTAGTCTAGTAGAAACTGAATCTCCGCAATTGTTAAAATTACACATCTCTTAACAAAATTACACAGCTCTTAACAAAATTTATATCTATGCCTTTACCAAACCAGATAAAATTTTAACCCTAGTCACAAGAGGGTACCATTCTATGAAATTAGCAAGCTGAAATTTGTTTTTACTTACCCTGAATGTCTTATCTATCCCTATAGATCCGTACTTAATTTCCTATACTACATATAGGTAGTCCAATCCCAAAGTAGGCTCTCTTCACATCTACAGTGCAGAGGGCCCTTTAGGGGTAAAACATCAGTAATGCCATGCACACAGAGAAAGGTATGAGGTCACAGGTCCTGAAAGGAAATGCTTGAGGAACATTACAAGATCATGATTCATTTGCACAGTTATGCCATTAAAGAATTAAAAAAAAAAAACAACAAAGTTTGAGCTCAAAAAAAACCCCAACAGTTTATACTTTGTGTTTTACCTAGATATTGCAGCTTTTTCCATTATTTCCTGCTGAATGAGCCCAGATGGCTCAATGACATCCAATATAATTATACTCCACAACTTGTCTGATTTAGGCCTTTGCAGCACAGCAGATTCGTCTTCTACATGTCTCAACCAAAACTCAAGTGTTTCCTTAGGAAAGTGATTGGCTTCAGATATGAGGTCCAGTGTGATACGGTGCTGGTCTTTCTCCACAGAACTGTAAGGTTTAACCTGCCCAAGTGTGCCAGCAATTATAGGCAGAAGAGAGAAGCCTTCAGACACGTCCAACACATAGAAAGGCTCAGAGGTGCTCTGTTCAGAATTATTCTGTCCACTTTCACAGCTCATCTCACTATCCTGACAGTGAGTCTCCATGGCCTGACATGGTTTCTCTGGAGTCAGCGAAGACAACACTTTCCTCATTGCCATTTTAAAGCCTTCATGATATGGGATGTTATTAAGCAAAGCAATTTCTGTGGATTCCAATACACATATCTGCACCACAGCATCTGGTTTACTGGTCTGAAGGTTAGCCAGGGCACTACAGAGCTCAGCCTCATTTCCTAATGATAGCAAGTCTTTATTCTTAGTAAAACTTTTCCCAACATCCATTTCATGTTCCGAACTGAAGACATTGACGCCCTGGATTCTTAAGTAACAATCCTGACAAGACACTTCCATCATCACATGGTCCCCAGGCTTTATCCAGTAGTCTTCATAAAACAGAAGAAAAAAGTTATAATTGATGAATATGAGTATTTATAAGCCTGATGATCATCACATAAACGCATCTGTCCTCCCATTTCACCACCCCATTTTTTTAAATCACTACAGGAAAGACTATGTTTACTGGTTTATTAGAATTAAGTGAATTAATCATTTCCTACCAAAAAAAAAAAAAAAAAACTCTAGGAAAATCCCTCCAGTTTTTACATAGGAAAAACAAGTTTAAAGATTTAATTAACTCGTAGTCTAATAGATTCAAGAGCTCCATTACTGGACCCTAACTATCAGTATTTAGTGCTTTTATTACAATCATTTAGTATCATCAAGTCCTCAAAATTGGAGGTTGGGGAAAAGGCAACAAGGAACTCTCAATTTTCAGTAATGAAGACAATAACAACAAAGATAAATAAAATTCAGTATTCGACACCAAACCTCACTTAAACATAAAGGGACATTCTTTAACAGAAATTTCCAAAAGAACAAAGCAGTATTTAACAGAACCTTATTAGTAATATCTCTTAACTGCAGTCTTATAATTTTATAAATTTGAAAATATAAGGAAAAACTAAGTCCTAGAATAGACTATATCATGCTCTTTTCTATTAGCTTTCACATTTGGTAAACTTTAATTTTTTTTTTTAATGCCTACAGCACCTGGTATTCCAAGGTGGTCTCCCATCCAAGTACTAACCAGGCCTGACCCTGCACACTTGGTAAACTTTAAGATGTAAATGTACAATCACAATTCCTTATCAGCCCTAGAGCCAGTTGAAAATACAAGGCGTTATTCTATATTTAAACATTTAAAATGTCCTTTCTCTAAGAATGATTTTTTTTTAAAAGGCCATCTGAATAATTTACTATAAAAGATTTAGAATACACAAACACAAATAGAAAATGTCACTTATTAAGTGTCAGTCACTATGGTAGGCATTATATATCCATTATCTCTAACAATCCCTACAACAGTCTTGCAAGGTAGGTAGAATCATCCCATTTTTATATAACAAGTACAAAAGCTCTGAGAAATAACCAGCAAGACCGGCCAGGGGTTAGTAAGCAGAAGAGCTGAGATCTGAACCCAAAACTACCTTACCTGACTGACTCCAACAACACCATACTAGCCACAATACTGATTCCATGACTTAACGATCTTGCCAAATTAGATCCATCAGAGGAGAAACAAATAGCCACGTTTAAAAAGGTAGAGTTTTTCTATGTAATATAACTGCTGTGAAATGTACTGAAAACAGTCAAATTGTTGGCAAAAAAAATTTCTATACCAAAAATATCTTTAATATAGAACTTTCCTAGAGAAGTCCATGGATTCAGGTATGCTCTAAAACCCAGGGCCCACAGATGCCATCGGATTCTGCAAGTTGTAAGGAGTCTTGCACTAAAAGTAACGCTTTTTATGGCACCGTGTGCCATAAAAAATAGACTGGTATTTCTCTTACATACTGGTAACTAATCAGAGCAGAATAAATGATTTAATGATAGATATTTGTGAGCAGTATGCAGCAGAGTTGTGTTTTATTTTCTCTTCTCAACTACATATATTGATTACTTAAAGCTACTTTAAAAAAAAACTCTCAAAGATTTTAACAATCTTCCTTGACTGAAAACTTCATATTCGAAGTAATTTTTCTGACACTGACTCAAATGCTTAGACGATTAAAGCAATAAGTTAAAAAAAAAAAACAAAAAAAAATTAGACAATATAATACCTGCTAGGTCATGTATGGGGTAGACAGCCTGTTCCCAACATGTTTCCTCACTAGGACTTGTAGATAAACTGTGTTCGTCATCAAGCTGGAGTACAAACCAAACCACAATAGCATCTAGTAGGCCTTCTTTAATAACCGGGACACCAATTTTACCAGGTTTTTTGGTTGCAAGACCTTTTAATTCCTGACAAAAAAATGTAAAAGGAATGAAAAGGTGAAAGAAATGCAAAATTAAATTTATATATTTAATATATACACATTGCGATATCACATCACTTTCCATTTCTGTAAATTCTCATTCCTGCCAGTGCCCTTAAGGGATCAAAATCTTGGTACCCCACAACCATTTAAGGCACACTGAAAGGCAAACTCTATCACAGTGGAATACCATGCAACTATTAAAAACAATGAGGCATAAACATATTACTGATGTAGAAAGAAATTTATGATATATTGCTGAATAAAAGCAGTGAATGGAAAATAGACTGTCTTGTTTTGTGAAAAGTGTGTTTGTGTGTGTAGAATAGAAAAGCAAGTCTGAAGAGATGCACTTCAAACTGTTAACCTTGAGAAGGGCTTAAATTAAAAAAAGGAAGAAATGTACTTTTTCTTTTTCCCTTTTATACTTCTGTATTACTTGAAAGTGTTAAATAGGCAAGCAATGCTTTCAAACTTAAAGCCTTAATAAGGTGTTTTTATTTTTAAATTGTGGCAAGGAAAAATTAAAATAAGAAGTCTTAAACTAACTGAAGGATAGCTTTGGGGTAGTTAACAGCTATAATGCTGTTCTTTACTGGAATGTTCTATTAGAAAAGAAATGCTCTTGAAGCTCAGCCTTAGTAAGCAATGCCAAAAAGTGCGTTTAGCTCCAGACCACCTCAAGAAAAATCTAGTAACAATTAATAGGAGAAAACTTTTATCAAATTATAAACATCTTAGGCTAAAATGACTCTCCCAAAGTCTTCTATCTCCAAGCAGTTTTCATCTAAAAAACTTATGTACTTGAACATTTAACCCTTTAAAGATCTTCAGAGGATTCTCTATAACTTCGATTTCTTTGAGCACTTTCTTTGTAAAGCACATCCTCCCACCCATTTGACCTGGTTTTCTCAAGACTGTCCCAGTTTCAAAATCAAAAGTCCCACGTCTCGGCAACAGCTCAGTCCTGGGCAAACCGAAATGGTTGGTCACACTAATAGTCATACAATTACTGCTCATTTTAAGGAATGCTGTTAATTTGAAATGGCAGCATGACTCAGAAAAGCCAGAAACATCTTGATTAGAACTCCTGCCTCTGTACTCTCATGTTGCATAATAGGTGGGAAATTAATGTAAGCAACAGTTCCCTTATCTGTATAGCAGCGGTCCCCAACCTTTTTGGCTCCAGGGACCCATGCTCCTGTAAGAATCTGAGGCCCGATGATTTGAGGTGGAGCTGAGGTAAAGATGCTAGTTCTGGGGAACAGCTGCAAATACAGATGAAGCTTCGCTAGCTGGCCTGCCACTCACCACCCGCTGTGTGGCCTAACAGGCCACAGACCAGTAGCTGTCCGAGGACTGGGGGCTGGGGACCTGTGCTGTATATTGTATAGCACAAGGATAATTAAAACTGTATTGCAACACTGTTGTCTGAGCAACCTAAGAACACATGTGAAAGTTCCTGGCTGACACTTGACTCATTCCCAACAAATCCTAGAAATATTTTTCTCTGTATTTAAAGCAAATAATTTCAGGAGGGAATTCTGGTTACTGTTTAATTATTATCTCTACATAGTAAGTAGAATTCCATGCAAACTCATAAGACTGTCCTATGTATTAATTATTTTAAACAACAGATGAAGTTTAATGCTTAAAAACAGTAATTGAACTCTTTTTTTCCTTACCTGAAGATTGTTGAAATCTACTGTCATAATTTCAAAACACTCTGTCAAAGCCAAATATCCTCCAGAAACTCGACTCATCTTTTCAGTTGTATAAGGTTCAATTGTTTCTTCATTATCTACAGAAGAATAAGCTGGACTCTGAAATTTCACATTTGTTGGCAAACAGATCCCAGCAATGTCCTTAACACCCACCCTGGTGAGACAGGAAATAAGAGGGGGAAGGGAGAAAGATTTTTTCCTGTTTTTAGAATTATATAGCGCATTGAATCCAGCAAAAATAAAGATAAAAATAAAATAAAACTTTATGGACAAAGGTTTCTTAAACACAATTACATACACACTCACTATTTATTAAGGAAAACAAATGATACATAGGTCTACGTTAAAATTAAGAACATATGCTCATCAAAAGATACCCAGTAAAGAAGTAAAATGGCAAGCCAATGAGTAAAAGAGATTTGTAATACATCAATTCAACAAAGGCCTTCTATCCAAAATTTATTTTAAAATCCCTACAAATTAAAAAGAACAAAAACAAAAATGGGCAAAAGACTTAGACATTTCACAAAAGAGCACATCCAAATGGCCAATAAGCATATGAATATTGCTCAGATTCATTAGTCATCAGAGAAATGAACCAGAATGAGGTAAATACACAGTCAATATCAGGTGCTGGTGCAATTACAGGCAACAGGCTATTGGTAGGAATATAAAATTGGTAAGACCCTTGGGTGGGCTTCATCACTCAGGCTGAACATGATCTGTTTCAGGTGTTTGACATTTCCACTTCCAGGAATATGGCCCACAAAGTGCACACAGACCATTGCCAAAGTAATGTTTGAGAATGGTTATCACTCTACTATTTCCAATGCCAAAAAACTGGATTTTACCTAAATGTCTCAGACAGCAAAGTGAACAAATGTATTGTGGTATGTTCATCGAATGGCATACTATACAGCAATGAGAATGAACAAACCACATAAAAACGTGAATCTGTTGGACAAAAAAAAACCAGGCACACTCACCCCCCAAAAATGTATGATTCCATTTGTATGAAATTAAAAACCAGCAAAATAAGCTATGGTGTTAGAAGTCAGGATAGTGGCTACTCTTGGCGGGTAAGGCACAAGTAAATGGCAGAAGTTTCTGGTGTGGGATAATGTTCTGAACTTTGCTTTGAGCACTACACAAGTGTATCAACTTCATGAAAGTTCAACAAATCATACATTTATGATCTATGTACTCACTATGTTCGATGTCAATTTTTACACTAAAAAAATTCATGAACATTTTAGCAACACCACTTTGTTAAGAGTAAATACTCCAACCTCTTCTTCTGTCAGAGACATTCATTTATTAGTCCATCTGCCTTTAAAGGGTTTTAGAAGTTCAGTCTACTTCTAGAAATAATTTTATTATACTCTCAAAAGATAAATTATCAAATGGAATTAGCAACACCATTTTGTGAGAGGAAATATTCCAACTTCATCTTATCTCAGATATTCATTTATTAGTCTATCTGCCTTTATAGGGTTCAGAAGTTCAAACAGCCTACTTCTAGAAATGATTTTATTATACTCTCAAATGATAAATTATCAAATGGTATTCTTGATTTTAATAACTCTTAATTAAAAGTCATAAGTTATAGAAGCAAAAAGGATGTGACAAATATATATAAGCAAAAAGAATGTGACAAAGTTTCTTTTAATGTCCTATAAAATACATGAATATAAAGTTATTTTTTCAAACTTTCAAACAGTAAAAAAAAGTAAAAATAGTAAAAAAATAGTAAAAAAAAGTGTAAGTCTACCTTCACAGTACTCTTTTGTCCCATTTCTTCACTGTTAAGTTTGATGTGTATCCTTTCATACTCTTTTTCTTTATATTTACGTAATAATACATATTATATTGCTCAGAAATATTATATTCTTTTCTGTTCTCTTAACTCTTTATTTTGAAATGATTTCAAATTTATAGAAAACTTCCTGGATAGTCTAAAGAACTTCCACATCCTTTAACCAGACTCATAAAGTTTTTTAGTATTCTGCCACATTTGCTTTATCATATTCTCTCCATATTTTTCTTTCTTCTGAATCATTTGTGAGTAGGTTACATTCATCATGCTCATTTATTTCTTAATAGATACTTCAATGTATCATTATTATAAATGGGGATATTTTCTTAATCACAATAGTTATCAAATTCTCTATTATCTAATCTTCAGCCCATATTCCACATTTGTCAAATGATCAATAAATCAAAAATGTCCTGTATAATTTTTTCTCCCTGATACAGGATCATGATTTCAATTTAGCTGTCCTGTGTCTTCAATCTCCTTTAACCTGGAACAGCTCCTCATCCTTACTTTGTCTCTAATAACAACATTTTTGAAGAAGGAGGGTCAGTAATTAAATAGACTGGCCCCAACCTGGGTCTGTCTGAGGTTTCCTCACAATTATAGACAGGTTATACATTTTGGACGTAATACTTCCCAAGTGATGTATCCTTAAAGTATCAAATTTGGAGGAATCTTACTGGTGATATCAATCCTGATCGCTTAGTTAAGATGTTTTGTGTTTCTTCTCTGTATATTTTAACATTTTTCTTTTTGTAATAAGTCATTTGTATTAATTGCAATAAGATACTTTGAAGCTATATAAATACCCTGATCCTCATCAAGTTTCTCTCTTTGATTTAGCATTCATTCATAATTCTTGCTGTATCTTTCCACAAGAATTGCAAATAGTAATTCTGCATCATTTGTTCTACATTTTGAATTAGCATTCTACTGTAAGAGTTTTTCCCCAATAATGTATTTAGTAATCTATTTATTATTAGAGATTCGTGGATTCTCATTTTAGTCAATGGGTTTTAATTCACAACTGCTCTTACATATTTTGGTCCTTAAACTGTCCCAGATTTGGCCAGTGGGAGATACTTCCAAGCATACTCCTATGTCTTTTAACACCCCTATCATTTTTTTTTTTTTTTTTTTTTTTGCCTTAAGATGTTCCATAGCCATCCTGAATCTGTCCTGCCCTAGTCCTGGAAGTAGTCATTTCTCTAAGTTACCAAGTACCTTGCAGTGAGGAATGGTACCCAGAAACCAAGATTTGAGTACTATGGATGCTCATTGCTCCTAGGATTATACCTTGTGTTTTTCCCTAATAGTACATCATGAATTTCTATGTTGGTAGATGTACCTTACCCAATTCTTTTTGACATTAGGTGAATGTTTTACTAAAATTTATTGAAATATTTTCTTATTAATAAACATTCAGATAGATTTTTGATTTTTCCAGCTACACTATTACAGTAAGCATCCTTATATACATATCACTGCACACATGTATGAGTATTTATCAGGACAGATTACCAGAAGTGGAAATGCTAGGTCAAGTATTATACACATCTTTAGTTTTGTTAGATAATGCCAAATTGAGCTCTTAAAATGTGGCACCAATAGTGTATTAATTTCCTCCACACCTACAAGAAAACAGGATAGGATCAATCATTTTTAGTTTGCTAACATAAACAGTTAAAAATGCTATCCTATTAATTTCCATTTCTCTGTTAAATAAATTATATTTACGCTTTAGAAGTTGCAATTTTTATCTCACCTGTCACCTGCCTTTTATGTCACCTGCCTTTTAACTTTATCTTTCACCAATGGTGTAAAATAGTGAATTTTTTTTTCATTTTTTTTTTAATATGGGTGAATTTGTCAATCTTTCATAGCTTCTAGAAACCCTGTGCTTTACTTTAGAAAGCCTTCATCAGTTAATGGATTTTTTTACACTTAGATATCTGATTCATCTGGAGTTAAAAGGATCTAACATTTTTCCCCAAATGAAGCACACTATCTCCATTTGCTGAATAATTAATCCCTTCTCCACTATCTAAAACACCAAACCTGTATCAGATACTAAATCCTTATAAATTCATCAAAGGTCTGTATTGAGATTTCTTACTGTGTTCCACTGATTTATTTTTCTGTTTCTAAATCAATACATTACTGTTCTTTATTTCTAGTTTTTATTTCTAATAAAGTAAGTTAAAATAGTTTTCTTGGCTATTCTTAAAATATGTACTTATTCAGATGAGCATAAGATTCAACTGATTAGGTTCCAAACAAAAATTTTCATAATAATGGTTTATAAATGTTTCTACCAGATAAAACAGCAGCATTCATTTACATTTCTTTCAGAACTTTTCTTCACAGTCCTCAACCCATACTGCTGAGCTTTGTAAAATATAGATATTGGGCCTCACTCACCCAGGCTTACTCAAATGAAATGTACGGCATTTTTATTTTACCTAAGTTCCTCTAGTGCTTCTGTTGTACAGTCAAGACACTCATTTATAATGTAAATAAGTCAGTGATGAAGGAATTCTTTTTAAAAATGGTAAACACTAATCGTTTAATTTCTATTTTGCTAGGCAAACAATTTTAGTGGTTTTTCTATAAAATATAAAGAGAAAATATAATTAGGGCAAGGACCTAGAAATATGTTATAGCTAGAAATTTCAGCAAAACACAACCTATCTTTTCTGGTGGGCAATGTTTCTATATAGCCTGAATAATGTACATACCCTTCAATGCAGTAGTCCTTTATTAAGAAAGTTATCTTAAGAAAATAATAAATACAAGTCCACAAGGACATAAATACAAAGATATTTACCCTTGTTCTTACAAGCAGAAAAGTGGAAGCAAACTAAAAATTCTAAACTCTGAGAACTACACTAGGAAACTGATTTTTAAAAATCATGAAGCAAATCTATTAACAAAAGGCAAATATATCTATTGTCACTTCTGAAACACAAATTCATATACAACACACTTACACAAAGCTGACACTCAACCAGTAAACTCTTATTAAACCAGTCTGTCTCTTTGGTTGGTGCCCTATGCCCTAACAATCAATAAATATTTTTACTTATCACCCTCTAATATACATAGAAAAGTGTAAGGAAGAATAAACAATAAAGATGAACAATATTTACCTACAGCAATTATCAGGATGATTTTTATTTCATTCTTTTACTCATTAGTATTTCCTAAGATATTTGTTACATTTACCACTAATAAGTTACTGCAAGTGGGACTTCCTTAAAACTCCTAACAAAATATGAATCAATATTTTAGCCAAAAAAAAGCCCATCATTAATTTTCAAAGAAAAAAATGTAACCAAGAACTTTCTATAACTAAAAACATTTTTACCTGTATCATAATTGGGAAGTATATCTCAGAATCTCAAGGGTAGAAAGATTCTAAAATTTCATCCCACTTAACCACAAAATATTATAATACCAATAGTTATTAAGAAGGAAATGAAAAATAAATTAAAACTGAAATTATTTTCATAATGGAAATTTTTATTTTACTTTCATATAAAATCAATGTGAACTTAATATATTTCTACATGAATCTATCACACATCAAAAGGACACTAAATTTTATAACAAATAATTTTCCACTAGAAAATTGAAAGCTGGTTTTAACATCAGAGCCCTATTTTAAAAGAAAATTTTTTAAAAAGGAAAAAAGATAATTAAGACTGGAATAAACATCATGAATTTCAAGGTCGGAAAACTATAAATTCTCATCCAAATAAATATTCATTAAATAACCTTTAAAGTATAGCTTACTCCTTAAAATTTTTATTTTTAAATATTTATTATGTAAATAATCACTTACCTATGATGTCTCCTTATTTCTGCACATTCTACTGCCATCCCAAAGATAACAGCACTTGCTGGTATAACTTTCCCATACTTTTCACAATTACCATTTTCACCTCTGGTCTAAAAATATAACAATAAAAATTACATTAAGTTACATGTATGCAAAAACATGTGTGATGACAATGATGAAAATAAGAACAAAAACTTAAACAATAGGTGAGGATAAGCAGATTTAGGGTTTTTGTCCTTTAAAATGTTTCTTTTATTTTCATTACTACACATATGTATACACATAATGTATATATGTATGTATATATAATGTGTGTGTATATATACACGTGTTTGTATATATATACACATATATATACATATATAACCTTATATATATGTGGTTTTAACAGTGCAAACAAGAAGGGAGGAAGTGAAAGGGGGTAGCGCTAAGTCTGTAAGTCTACAGAGAGCAAATGACTATTGGGTACGACTTTAACTAAGAAGCCAAAATCATCTTTACCTACTTGTAAAATAAACTGCTCTTCTTTTCAACCTTTAATTAGCTGTTTTAAATCTAAATCATTTTTGTATAAGTACTGAATTCTTACATGTTAACATCCTTTCATTCATAATATGTATTACATAAACCAAATCTACAACTTTTGAGCCACTTAGATGATTTCAATGAAAAATATAATTTGGTGATTATAAGAAGTAGTCCTGTCCAATCAGTACCCTGGAGTCAACTAGTACATTAAAACCACACCAAGCCAGCTATCGCTACAGTCCCTTTTGATAATTTGCCATGGGCACTGTAAGACTGAAAGTACTTCCATTTTTTCAACGCTACTCAATCCACAGTCAGTTCCTTCACAATGCAATCATGAATTCCTTTCTGGAGCATTTTCTGCCTATATGCCCCATTTGGGCACAGAAGTATACATTGCATTATGTCATTAAATTTTGTTGCATAGATTTCTTTCCAACTACACAGTATGTGCCTTGAAAATGGGCTGTATTTCATACTTCTTTGCAAATATGCTAGGGAGTCCATAAATATCTGTTAAAATAATGAATTCTTAATCCGACTTAAGTATTAAGCTTACCTTTGGCTGCAAAAGTAAATGCTCCCATGCATGAATCAAACTTTCCACAATTCCTTCTCCAAATAAACCTGCATCGACAGTTTCTGTTACAACTAGGGACACTCTATAGAATGATTTTTTAAAGATATATGTAAGTAAAATATCATGCTATTTATATAAAGATGTCAAAGCTGAGAGAAGAAGAGTATGTTATAGAAACATTTCATATGTAAAAATTTTCTAATACATTTCATTTTTAATATCTACTCTTGTATCTTGAGGAACTTGATTCTAATGTTCCTCCAGCTCCTCTGTTCTCCACTGGCCTGTGTATGCGTTTGTGTCTGTGAGGTACGACCTTCACTTAACTCTGCTGCCTACTCACATGATTCCTGCTTTAATCCTTAAGAGTGGTTCACACCCATTACTTTTACCAATCCCCCTCCTTAGTAAGGAGTAATTGGACTTCTATCCTAATACTCTATAAAAATACTATCGTCAGTGACTTCTCTACTTATCAAAATAAAATCTTTCTCAATTTTCATTTTTCTTGATGTACAAATAACATTAATGTGAGTGAGAAGCCCTGCCTCTTAAAATCCTTCTCTACCCTCATTATCCAAGTTTACTAATCTTACATGTTGATTGTGCCTCTCTTGTTACTTTTGCTTTTCCACTACATGTAAATTTTCATTAAAGTCTAGTCCACAGAGCTCTAATTTTCTGTCTATTCTTTCTTTCTAGAAAATTTCACTCAAAGACATACTAAAATAATTACTTCCTTCTCTGGACTTCTTTAGCACTTCCTGCCAGCATCATTTATTTGTGTAGTTAGAAGATAAAAAAATAAAAAAACAAAAAAACAAAAAAAAACATTTCATGATTATTCCAGATCTTCCTATCTAGTTTGTAGGTACCTTGAGAACAAAAACTTTCGTATTCCCCACAGTGCCTAAACCCAATATATATATATATACACACACACACAAAAAAAAACTTTCAATAGTTATGATTCTATACATATAGAATGTGGAAGGTATATCAAATCATCTAGTCCAATTTCTAGATTAGCTCAATATCAAAATAAATAATGAAGTCCTTATTAGATTCCATATCTCCTGAGTCAAAGCCAGTAGATCTTTCTACAACACTATTTATGAGAAAAATGTAATTAAATTAAGGTAACTTTGAGTCATGGTATGGACTGACTGTAACCACCAAAATTCATGTTGAAGTCCTAACACCCAATGTGACTGTATGTGGACAGGGTCTTTAGGAGGTAATTAAAAGGTTAAATGCTATCATAAGGGTGGTCATAACCTCATAGAACTGGTGTCCTTATAGAAGTGGAAGAGATACTGGTGAGCTCCCTCTCTTCGTATGCATAGAGGAAAGGCCATGTGAGGACACAGAGGAAGGCAGCCATCTGCAAGCTAGGAACAGAACTCTCACTAGAAACCAAACTTGCTGGCACCCTTGATCATGAACTTCTACCCTCCAAAACCGAGAAAATAAATAAATGTCTGTTGTTTAAGCCACCTCGCCTACAGTATTTTGTTACAGCTGTCTGAGCAAAGTAAGACAATTCAGGACACTGTTAATTTCTACAAAATGAGTACAATATCTGCTTCAACAATCTAATAGGACTTCTATTTTATGAGAATAAATGTAGAGACCATAGAGAAGCATAAGTATTATGTAAATATAAATACTATTAGGTCTATCTGGAAGAAGACTTTTAAGAATCATAGTCCAAATGACAACAAAGCAAAAAAAGCCCTGTTCCAATATAAATTGAATTTAAATAAGATACATTTAAATAAGATGAGAAGACAGACTACTCAGGAGAGTAATAAAGGAAGTGCTGCTCAGAAAAAACTCTCTAAAATGAGTGTTGAACTAGATGATTTTAAATCCCTTCTAGCTCTAAAATTCCATCACCCTTGTGGTATGGATTAAAGCGAGATAACATACTAAAAAAACAAGACTTATGAGATAATATTTAAAGCATTTAAAGGGCCCAAGCCACTGACAGCTAACACTTCTAAAGCTTTCATTTTAGCCAAGGACTTTAACATAAAATGTCATAAGTCTATCAAGCCTGATCCACTCATGCATTATTTTTAAGAACAGTTTTTAAATAGTTATTGACCACATAGGACATATTACCTATTTTTACAACTAGAACACTAGAATTAACAAAAGTAAAGTGATTTGCTAAAGGTCAAGTCTCTTTAAGTTCTTGGCCACAAATTTTTCTCTAGGTCTTTAAATACTTTTTATCAAAAATATGACCTCATGAAAATTCATCTTATGCTAAACTATCCTATATCCATATCTTTACAATATAAGAGTTTTAGCATTTTTGTTTGGACTAGAAGCTAGAAATGTTAAATATCTTAATTTTTAAAAAATAAAATAGTGGCTTAAAAACACCAAAATTAGTTTACTTTATAATACCTTTCAGGAATGTGTTTTGGAATTTCTATGTCAAGCGACTTCATATGTAGAAGTTTGATCCCTGTGTCCATCTGGTTTGCTGCTACTACATCACAGGCAAGTTCATACATGGTCTTGGACAACTCGCAGGCATACACTGAATGTGCTCCAGCTTTTTTAGCAAACATGCTACAAGGGGAAAAAGTGCTCCATCAAGAAAAAGTAATCCACTGTATCTTTTTTCAAATTTTGGTGGAATTATGATACTTAAACATGGGATTTCTCTTCAACTATTTAACACAACCATTATTCATTCCACGTTAAAAGTGAACTAATATTCTTGTTAAGAAACAAATCATACAATAAATCATGACATCCACTCTATTACAAAGACACAATTGGCATGAAGAATACTAATGGAACTAAACAACTAGAGTCAACCAGAATATTAATGTAAAAAAATTCTATTAAACCTTAATGCAAAATTTCAACAACAGCCTCAAATTTTTCTTAGTAGTTATGTCCAGTTTTTGATAAAGCAAAAGTTATAGTAAAAAGTATAACAATAGCATGAATAATCTTAATAAGTTTACAAAAACTATTTTAAAATGAGTTAAATATGCTATATTTGATAAAATTTTTAATTTATATTAGCATACATGTATATGTAATTAAAACACAAGTACTCAAACCTTAGTATTCCAGTTCCTGCTCCAATGTCCAATACACTTTTGGATCCCAAACAAACTGCCTTTTGGATTGCTGCGTTGTAAATCGTATTCCTTTTGGTGTCATTAAGCATGATAAAGTGCCAGCGTTCCACCAACCAGTTTGCAACACGATAAAAATTCTCTTTTGCATCACTGAAATCAGGGTTTAGCTTCACTGCTTTATGAAAATACCCAGCTGCTTCGTCTCTAAAGCCCATCCTAGAGTAAAAAACGACAAACAAAATATTCAGCTGTGCTATTAATTATAGTGCCTTTGTTCATGCTACTCAACTGGCCTGAGAATCTCTCACCAACACCTCAAATCCTACTCAACCCAAGTGCCATATCCTTTGGGAAGCCTTCAGTGAGGACTACAATCCTTTATCACTTCTTTCCTTTCTGAATCCCTATATTTATGCATTCCAGGACACTAACAAGTACTTGACTACAATTACTTTTGTACTATACCACAGTAGAAGCTCTCAAAGTCATCCTCCATATAACCAACCTACCAGAACACCAGTGCTTTCGAAAAACCATTTGCTCTGCAAAAAGTGCTAAAGCCTATAGCTAGTAGGCTCCTCTCTGGTGTGCCTGAATATCTTTTCTCACAGCAACTGAATTGGATGGTCAGAAAGAATCAGCTGAATTTGCTGCCAGACCAGTTTATACCAGTTGTACTTGTTACCATAATTATATATTTTACTTAAATATTACAGGTATGAAATAAACATGATTGCAAAAAGAGAACCATTATTTCTAAGGACACCAACAAAAGAGAGAGAGAAAAAATATCAAACCGGACAGAAATTCCAATGGCAAATGTCCAGCAAGTTCCAGGGAACATTATCTACAAATGCCCCGGCAAGGCACCACGGTGACTTCTCTGCTCTCCTGTGAACCTCGGTTATGTCCTCTCCAACAAGGTCTGGATCTCAGCCTAGTAAGGAGCTGAACTCTTCCTTGATACTCTGTCCGCTGGGGCAGAGGCTATTATGTAGGATATAATATTAAAACTGTTCTGTTATTACATATTATATCTGCTATTCCTATATTCTTTCGAATTCTCTTTATATCTTACTAACCAATTCATCACTCTGATCTTGTTAATAATTCTCTATGTTAAATTTTCCCTATTCAAATTACTTTACAATGTATTCTTGATCTAGATTGATACAGAGTAATTCTTAACAAGTAACATGAAATCACTACACACCTGAAGAGATGCTCCCCCATACTATTGCAAATCACTTCATCATCAGGAAACAGCTCCAAGGCTTGCTCATAGCAACCAAGTAAGTCTTGTGTTCTACTGAGAGCATCAAGCTCTTCAGCCCATCTGAAGAGTGTATATTGAAAAGTTTCCTTTACAAAAGAGAAAACAGTAAGTCAATCAATTATACAAATGACGAAAGAATATACGGCAGTGGTTGAATTTCCACCGAGAATAAAACTTCACTATTTTTAAATGATCACCTTAATTTTTATTTAGTTTTAGTAGGCACTATTTGCTATACGAATACATAAATGATTAAATTTTACCACATTCATGGCAATAACATGCTGAATTAGATAGTTTGACTACTCTCTAATCTGTCTCCATTTTTAGCTGCCATTTCACATTCTCTATCTACCTCTTTTTTCTGGACTTCCTATGTTTCAGGAGTTTGACCTCAGCCCTCTTCTCTTTTCTTATCCATCTCCAAAGCATTAACTATCATTCATATGTTGATGGATGGCTTCATCTACATCTATAATCAAGACCCTCTCCTCTGAACCTCAGGCTCATGAGTACAACTTCCTATGGGCCATCTCAACCAGGGATTGCACCCTTAGCCATCTCCTGAACAATCAGTATGCAAAGAATTACAAATAAGAACATAAATCCTGCCCCTATCTTCACCACACAATTTTGAAAAAATTCAAAATGTTCTAAATTGAACCCATCATATTCCTCTCACACAGGATATAAGGTCAAGGTACCACCCAACCGCAAACCATGAAGTCACCTTATAATGTTACCTTAACTCCAATACAATTAGTTGCAAACCCAGCCAATTCTCTCTCAATATCTTTAAATCTGTCACCTCCTCTTCATCCCCAGGGTTATACCGTAATCTGGCCCTTTTAATCACTTGCTGGACTACAGCAATAGCCTTCCCACTGTCATCCTCACTCCAATTACACCTCCCTCCAGACATTCTCCACACTGCAACACAGTGAAAAAAAGAGAAGGCTTTAGTCATTCCAGGTTTATCATGATCTCATTTTACATTGTCGTCATATATTTTATACAGAAGAATTGATATCTGAAACTGAATTCTGATTAAGTTTACTAGAGAGACAAGAATAAGGAGGAAGATTCTAGGGTGTGAGTGGGGAAAGAGCACAATTATATGAAATGAATCAGGAAATTAATAGGTACATAGGTTGTTATGCCCGAAGTGTGAGTATAAGGAGTAGAGGGAATAGTAGGATGTAAGACTAAAGAGATAGATCTTTTGTAAAGGCCCAAAGAAATATGGACTTTTTTTTTTTCCTGCAGGAAACAGAGCTAGTTACTGAACCCAACTGAACACCAGGCATTGAAATACAAATTTTAGATATGCTTTTTCCCCCGGCTTTATTGAAATAGAATAATTAGTTGCTCGTATAGATAAACTTTTAATATACAATAAATAGCTATAAGAAAGATATTGTCCCTGTTTCACAAGAGGAAATTGAGGAACAAAGAATAGAGAAAGTAGCGCTGGGAATGATCCATTACTCTACTGTTGCCTACGGTATCTGACATATCACCTTTTCTGCCTTTAAGATAGCTGGTCCTGAAATTTACATTAAATTTATGTGAGCAAAAAACATCTAGATGCTACTGGTATCTGTTGGATGGAGGTCAGGGATGTTGCTAAACATGCGATAGTGCACTGGACAGCCCTCCACCACAAAGAATTATCCCATCCAAAATGTTAGTAGTACTGAGGTTGAGAAACCCCAAGTGAAATAAAGCAACGTAGCTTGAAGCTGAAAACTGCAAAATTAAAACATTTTTCAAATTTAGAATCTAAAATAACTTGAAAAAAATGTACAGCATTTCAACAGAATAGTTGTCACAAATAATTCAATAATTTGAAGTATCATCAAATGATTGGGCTAATTTCGAACTTTATTCAACTACATAAACTCACGACATTTCTTCTGCCTAAACCAGGGACAACTGCAAAGGCCCTGTGGCAATGACAGCTAGAATTCAATACAGTAGTTGGGAGAATATCACCTGAGGCCTCATTTACAGTATAGCCTTTCGAATTTGAGTGTGAAGGAAGTTTTGCCGTAGAGAAGTGATGTCATTTGACTTTTGTTATGAAGAGCTCACACTGGCTGCAGGAGAAAGTCTAGTCGCAAGCCTAAGCAACAGTCAGCAAACGACCAAGGCTTGAACCGAGGTAGCTAAAGGCGAAGGTGGTGACAAGTGATAAGATTCTGGATATATTTTGAAGGTGGGGCAGACAGGATTTTCTGATGGGTGTGAACAAAAGAAAGGAGGCAAGGCTTATCAGTAAATACTAATAGCAACCACCTGCTCTCTTCTCCCAATTTATTTATATATTTATTTATTTTTACGAGAGCAGACGACGTGCCAGCAAGTCAAAGAAAGAAGGGCCCTCCTCACCTTCACATCGTCTTTCAGCTCCGGCGCCAGGCTGAGCACGAGGAGGTAGTGAGCATAGGCCGTGCCGAAGTCCTGGGCGCGCATGCAGTGCTCTGCGCTCTGTAAGGACCGTGACACCAGCTGGTCCCGCCCGGCTGCTCCGGCGCCACTCCCGGCGCCCCGGCGGGCCCTGGTCCGCGAGTTCGGCATAACAGCGTCACCTGCGCTTACACAGCCAAAGACAAGATGCTTTAGTAAACGGAACTAGAAAACTGTCTCGATGGCTACACGTCCATGTGACCGACTACAGCGCGAGAACCCATAGACGAGAGTGATCACTGCCGCAGGGGAGCGAGACCACCTCGGACAGAGGAAGCCCCACCCGGCCCCTGACCGGTGGACTCGACCGATCGCGACGCACAACCGCGCAGCCACAGGAACCGACCCACGGCGCGCTACGTGAACGTCACCGCGCCCGACGCGTACACTGCGTAGAAGCGGGAGGCGCGGAGAGGCCAGTGCGCGTGCGCATGGAACAGCGTCCCTAAAATCCTCTTCCCCTCGCCCTGGTCTATTTTTTTCCCCCACCCTGGCTGAAACCAGAGCTTTTCATCCCTGTTCCTTCGCCTTTAGGCCCGTGTGACTTCGGCTACAAGACCTCACTCTGCAAACCCAGTCAGAGCGAAGCTGCACCCGCCCGTGAGGGACGTGGGTTGGTATGAGGAAAGACAGCCTGGCATTTGTGGTGATCCTTAAGGCCTTTGGATCATGATGCACCAAATCTAAAAATGGCAAGACTGGAAAGAACCCAGAGATGACAAAAGCATCTTAGATGTGGTAGAGGGAGTGCTTTATTATTTTAAATCAATTTATTTTTTATTTTTAAAAAATAAAAAATTATTTTAAATCATCCCCACAAAGCCCTGTAAATGGGCCTTTGTATTATCCTCTTAAAAGACAGAAAAGGAGACGTCCTGAGCAGTTACTTGCCCAAGATCACACAGTCAGTGGCATAAGCATGGCTCAGACCTAAGTTGCCTTACTGTCTTCAGTTGTTTTAAAACGGGCTTAGGGTTTGCTTCTGAGTTTGTTCCTCGATAGCGGTTGTATTATTACATAGAAAAAGTTTTTTCACATTCAGGTGTGGCCCCAAAGGGACAGATTCTATACTCCGGAGGGGCGCGGTGGGCGGGGTGGAGGAGGATGGGAAGGGTATAGGAATCACAGTTAAAGTGTCATATTTTTGTTCTCGGTTTCAAACACGTTAATGGTGAAATTTTACTTAGCAAGAAACAAAAAATAGAGCATATTGTATATCAAACTAACAAACTTTGAGGACTCCTTCAAGTCATCATTTGCATGCCTTTTTGCTTTCTCCTTGGGTTTGATTATCTGAACCACACTTCCTCTGAACACCTATCTATGTAAATCCTAATCAGTTCTTTAGAGTCCAGGTCACTAGATTGTAACCTGCTCCCCTAGTCAGAAAGTTCTTCAAAGAAAGACTCAGTTCTTTACCATCTTCTTAAACTTTGCACCTAGCAGAGTCTGGCCCAAAGTAAAAACTCAGATTTTTAAAATTGTAATAGAAAATACACCCCTTACTCCTAGGTTTTGCATGTAGACATTCCTAACCATTAAAGATCTTGATTTCTCACTGATCCTCAGTTGATACTTTCTGTACTAATCATTTTAAGATTTAACTGTATGGTATTTCCCTAACACCACTGAAAAACTAAGGCCTGTCTAGTTCCAGTAGAATGTAGTAGAATATGAAGAGGCCACTAGACTTAAAAAAAAAAAAAAAGAAGTGTGTTCTCATTCAGGCTTGGCCTTTTCTGGCCCATCCAATATCCTTTTCTTAAGAGCCATTTGTAAAAAGACCTAACAAAGCTATCTTTCCTACTTTGTATATAATATTAGTATATCCGTTAAATAATAGATATAAAAGCATTTTATATGTAAAATATTCATATAAATGTTATGCATTGCTACTATTACTATTATCAAAACTTATCTGGATTAAAATAAAAACTAGGTCACTAAACCTTTAAGCATTTGATCAGAAGTATATACAACTCATGCATATCCTATAAATGTCTAAAGTAATTGGCTGGAATCTATCCCCCAGAAAGCAAGGGGAAACTTCCCAACTTTCTCTCCAGAGATCTGGGTTGGTGGGAAAGCACTTAGACTTATGACTTTATCATTCTAGTCACCTCTGTGAGTCCCTCCTTCAGTTGAATATTTCACTTTATGGATTGTTTCATACCTCAGAGCATACTTTCCCATACTACAGGGCCAAGTTTTCTTTGGACTTGTTTAGCTTTGTTTTGTTATTTAGTCTGCTTGGTTTATTGAAATAACCCAAGTACCTGAAACACCTCGACTGCATGAAACTTAAAGTGGACATATTACTAAGTCCATATAGGCTGAGTTGGAGGAAGGGCTTGGCAGGAAGTGGAGAGAGGGCAGAGAACGAATAAAAAAAAAGTCAACTTCTATTGTTTCATCACAGTATCAACCTGTGGACAGTACCTACTGCTAAAAAAGTACAAGGGATGCTCTTTGCTTCCAGTGAGATAATTCAATTCAGATAACTTTGTGAGCTACTAGGTCTTAGTAGTTAAAATGTGATTAATCTAGATAAAGAAATCACAAGTTATTTGCATTTCTTTGCTTAGATACTTTTATAGCTTAGATACTGTACCTTAGGACAGTTCATTTGGAAAAAAAATGGAACTGACAATAATATGGAACATCTGGTCAACTTAAGAAACTAGAATAGAAAATATATTTTAATTACTATTTTTCTTCATACATTCCTAATTGAGACTTAGAATTACTCAATATTATTTACATTTATTGAAGGTTAACAGTATTTATTGTGTTACCTTTCACTTCTCTTGAAAGAGCCTTATATTCTATTACAAAGAAACCTGAAGTATGATGCAAAACAAATGTAGAATGTACATTTTATATCTTAATCTATAGTCAAAGATTTCTTCAAAAATATTGAAGGCATCATTCCTTTGTTCACAATAGCCTCTCCCTTCCAACTAAAACTGTAATCTTTCACTACCTTTGAGAGTGTATTTGATTCCTTCATTTATACATTCTTTTTCACCCTCTTTTAGGGTTCTAAGGAAAACCTCACTGACGTAGAAAACCACTGCTGACTCGAGGCAGGTTTAATCGTGGTTGTCTTTTACCATGTTCTGGGCAGCTTGTCAACAAACCACACATGCCAAACAAGGAAGCAAAATCAACTGAAGGACTCTCAGTCAACTTTCCAATGTGCAAAAGTTGAAGGTTAACAAGGGGGAAAGAAACTCACAGGAAGTTCATTAACAAGGAATAAACAGCTTGCTGGACATAAGGTATCTTGTATTTATACCTTCTGTGGAGATTCTTTTTGTGTGATCCTGTTTGTTTTATCTTGTTCTCAACTCTGTATTTTAGGATCATTTGGGGAGTTTTTAAACAATATCAGTACCTAAGCCTTACACCCAGAGATGCTGATTTAATTGGCCTTGGGGCGGAGGGGAAGGTCTGGACATAAGTATTTCCCTGAGTGAGAAATGTGCATGCTAGGGGTTACGGGTATGAGACAGGCTTCTGTAGGGGTTGTTAGGATATTTGAAGTATTTACGATGTATAGTATGAGACATAAAGGCAATGTAGGGAGTCAAAATATAATTTGTTTATTGCTTAATAAGAATTTTTAAGATTATCTCAAATTATTTTGAGTTGCAGTGATTATTACATAATGAAGAATAGAATGCACATTATATTGAATTACTTGTTTGAGAGAAAATCTTATCATTGGATCAAAAAATACTATAGCTATGGTCCAACTTCTTGGGCATTGAAATTTGCATTAATGTATTTTCACTGCTAGATGTTCACAGTTCACAATTTCTTCAATATTTTTTTATTTTACTACAATTAGGATTTTTTGTTGTTTTGCAATCACCTTTTTCTAATTGTACCATGTACATTTCAAAATCTAGAACTCAAAGTTAAATATCAAACCCTAATAATGGCCAGACCAATGCTGAGTTCAGAATCTGAGTGTACAAGGGCCTGTAGTAATATGACAACAGAGTACAGAGACACTGTAGGAGAAAATCCATTTATTTCTACTCTATACCGAGCACCATACTTGGTGCTGGAGAACCTACCTCAGTCTCCTGTGGGAAATGCCAACCAAACTGTTGGTGCTGGGGATGGATTCCAAGCAGTCTTAACAGGACATGTCCTAACAAAGCATTCTGGGAAATGCTAGATTGCATTAGGAAGCAAAGAATCTAATCCTGGGAGGCACCTCAACTCCCATCAGTCGCTACTAGCCAGGTTCCCTGCAGGAAAGAGACTCAAAGATCATCAAGTGAGCTTAACCAAGAGACTATTTACAGAGGTAAAGACAGTTAAGGGATTCAGTGAAGTTTGTAAGGTGCCCAGAGACTAGCAACAGCTGGCAGCTACTACCATCCCTTGTCTTCCAGAGGCAAAAGGAGAGGACTATATTACCTGAACCCAGAAAGAGTTGTAGCTATGGAAGAGGGGCTACCTAAAGGAATGCATGACCATAAGTCAAGGAGAGAATTCCCTGACCTTTTTCTCCCCCTGCCCTCCAGTCTCATACTACTGTTGCTTCCTATTAGCAGAACCCCATGCAAAGATTGAAGATTGTGTGGATGATACAGTCCATACAGTCATCCACCCTCTAGGACACAGAGGAGTACAAAGAAAGGTAAAAAATGGTTCTGTAGTGCAAATGGAGAATAATCATCACAATTAACAAGTTTTACTACTTTCACTTTCTAAATTTTTTTAATATGCCCTCTCAGTGCTTACTATCACTACCTGTGTTCATGTTCTTTTAATCTTTCACTTTGTTATAATGGCATTTTTATCATCCAGCTTTCCATCATGCACCTCTCAAATTCATCTTTCATCTTTCATGTTATAGCTAGAATGATCTAAAATGCAAATTTCTTATTCAGTGGCTCCCCAACATTTATAGTTGTGTATTATAATTTTTCATTAATTATTTGTATGGAGAATTTCCAAAATCTTAATTAAAGAGGTAGTAATCCTTCCTTAGAAAAGAGGAAGCAAGAGTCATGTTAAATGTGTAGGTTTATGTACTGAGGCTGTTTGGTTTAGAATGTATTATTTGAGTAAATGAATTAAAGATCATTTGGGATTTATTAGTGGCTAAAAGCCCCATGAATATTTACTTATAGTGTTCTTCCTGGCAAAATAAAATAGTTGGGCCAATTAGAAATGACATTTAGAAATAAATGAATTGATAAAGTCACAGCCTCATCTTTTATAGCAACCTTGGAGGAACTGGACCATCAAAGTACAAGCTTTCTTTTTGAATGGTAGAAATGAGATGAATTGACTTTAAAAAGACTAAGACATGATCACAGACTAGGCTTGCTGTAATTGGCCTAATTTACCCTTTGCACTAAAGGACTCTGCTTAAGACCCACTTAAGGAGAGACATTATAGCTCAGTGATTGTGAGATCAAATGCTGGAGCCGGACTCTCTGGGTTTCAAGCCTAGCCCTGGCACTTACCACCTAGATATCTTGAACAAGTTAAGTTATTTAGCTTCTATAACTGAATATCCTCATCCATAAAATGAGAATCACAGAGCATCTATCTCTTAGTTTTGTTGTAAGGATTAAGTGAGTTAATGCACTTACAAAGCATGGAACATATTAAGTCTTCAAAAAAGCGTTACTTTTTATTGTTATTCCAGCCTCCTCTGAAGGGGAGCCCTAGTAGTTCTCAGTGGAGCCAGGATTCCACCCAAAAGGAGCTGTTATCTTCTGTCAGTCAGGTAAGTCTTTTACAATTATTGGATCTTCAGACCTATAACTGAGGAGAGACAAGAAGTCCTTCCTTTCCTGCCTACTGACATCTAATAAACTGACGCCTCCCAAATAAACTGACACTTGCTTTGAGAGTTGAACAATAAGTGCTTACTTTGGTTTTCTCTCACAATGGAGTTAAGGAAAGAAAGCAAATATTGTAGTTTTTCTTGGTGAAATAGATTTTAAAGGATAGATCTTAGTTGTTATAACAAGCTCTCGGAAGGTTTTTTTAACTTGATGGAAAATAAGTGATCACAGTAGATTCCTGTGACCTAGTTTTTGTGCATAGTGCCAATTGGATATGAACCAGAAAATAAAAAGACATGCAGAAATAATGACGGAAGGGCCGATGTTGTGATTTGTCCTCACAGCAGAGTTAGCTTAAACTGTTCAGTACTTACACTTTCCAAGACAAAGATACCTTCTCTACCTTTTTATTTGTGTGATTTTATAAGCACCCAACATCTTAGGTAAGGAAAGTATTATGCAAATGACATGATGTAAGTTAGCTGAGCTGATTCTGTTGAAGTAGGTGTCAGAGCCAAAGCCATGAAGCACAGGTGGCCCCCACTCAGTGAACTCTGGGGGCTTTTGTTGAGCCCAGTGTAAAACTACTGTCCTATAAGATTGAGTTTAAGATCCTAATGGAGTCCAGGCCACATGCTTTGGTTTCCACTTACCCTATATCCTCAGTCTTCAACGTTTCTTATTTCACCACCTTCATGTACACCTTTGATAAGACAATTCTTTCTTTCTATAATGTTTTTCATCTTAGTTTGCTCTGCTCACTCTATATAATTTTTATTGTTTAAGATTTTCCACTTCCAGAAAAGCTTCTCTGAATTCCTAGTCTAGGCAAAGCATTCTTTATCTCATTTCTCATATCCCCTATCCATAATTCTGCCTTACCATTTACCTTGTTGGATGAATGAAATGATTGGTTTGACTTCTTGCCTGGAAAGTGAATTCCTTGGCCTCAGGAAGTATGCCTTATTCATTCTTTACCTCCAGCATTTAGAATAGTGACTAGAATAAAAGAAGTCACTAAATGTCTGATACAGTGAGCTGAAGACAGTGGCTGGAAGACCAGAGAAAAAGGAAAATTTGGAAGATATGTGAAGGATAGAATCTATAGGACTTGAAATAATTATGTAATAGGAATAGCAAGGACATAGGGAAAGGGGGTAAAGTGAAGGTGATAACAAAACTTTTAACATGAACAATTAGGTACATGATGATACCATTATCCAGGATAGACAGTACAAGCAAAAAAACAAAAACAAAAAAAAACAAAAAACACAACTAGATTTGAAGAAAAAGATTATGAGGTAAGTGGCTATGTTTAATGGCAATAGACATCAACATCCACGTGTAGGTTTTTGTGTGCGTATAAGTTTTGGCAGTTGTAAATAATGGTGCTATGAACATGGATGTACAAATATCTCATTGAGACTCTGCTTTCAGTTCTTTTGGATATATACCCAGAAGTGGAATTGCTGGATCATATGGCATTTCTACTTTTAATATTTTGAAGAACCACCATACTGTTTTCCACAGTGGCTGCACTGTTTTACTTTCCCACCAACAGTAAATAAGGGTTCTAGTTTCTCTATATCCTCACCAACACTTGTTATTTTATGTTGTTTTTCTTTTAGTAGTAAGTAGCTCCTGGGTGAGAGGTGGTATGTCAGTGTGATTTTGTTTTGCATTTTCTTAATGATTGATGTTGTTGAGCTCCTTTTCATATGCCTATTCGACATTTGTGTATCTTCTTTGGAGAAATGTCTATTCAGGTCCTTTGCTGATTTTAGAATCAGGTAGTTCTTTTGTTGGTGAGTTCTAGGAGTTCTCTATATAGTCTGGATGTTAATCCTTTATCAGAGGTATGTAAATATTTCTTCCATTCTATGAGTTATTTTTTTACTCTGTTAGTATTATGATGATTGTTATTACTTGTAGTAACAAATTATCCATGAAATATGTGATGTAATGTAAATAACACTACATCAGAAGACTTGATTTCAAGTTCTGTTCTTCATTTATTAGTTCTGAATTTATGATCAATAATAACGAGGTATAGAGTCCTGATTTTAATTCCAGGTCTACCACTTATTAACAACCTGACATTAGGCAGAATTTGAACCTTAGTTACCTCATCTGAAAAATGAATATAACAAATCCTATCTTGTATGTTCTTGTGAGATTAACAATACTATACATAAAGGTGATTATTATTTGACATTACTTCAGTGTTTTTTTTTTCTACCTCTGGGTTGCTTTAGTTGTATACTTCAGTGATTTAGAGAGTGATCATCCTAGAATGTAAAAAAAATATGGAGACCACTTAGTGCCACCCCAAGAAATAGGGATAAATAACAGAGGACTAGGATATAACTTTGTGAGATGCATTATCAAGTTCTTTGATAAATGAAAATGAGATGGAAAAGACAGAGCAATCAATTATGTTTAATTTCAATTTCAAAAGCTTCTTTCTTAATCCAAGATGTTCAGTAGCAAACCATACATTTGATGACATTGGCAGAAGGGAGAAGAAAGTCCAGATCATTCTTTAGCAATTGGAAATGTAATAAGGAGAATCATTCGACAGCAAATCTTTGTCTTTCTCTATGGCCTATAATATGTATATATGAATTTGAAATTTTTATTGGGTGTTTAATGTGTAGATAGTTAAATTACCTTCAAGTGTAAGTATGGTATTCAAATACTAATTAAGAAAAATATTAAAACAATATAATTATACAAGTCAAGCTATACAATTGTCCCTCTGGTAAAGATAACTAAAAAGATAGGGTAAAGCTTTGATAACACATCATTTCTCTCCTGAAAATAATATCATAAAGTATAAAAAAATAATATACCCCATAATAACATTTTTTTATAAAAGGACAAACAAAAGAAATCAACTTATAAATATTTGGATTATTTGAGAATAGTAAAATCCAACCGGATTAAATGCTGTAAACAGAAATCCATCCATAAGGGCCATTAAGAATTACTATTTTATAAGTGTTTTTATATGATGTTACTATTGTAACAAATTCTCTTTATAACCCTTTTAATGAATGATTATATGAAACATTCATTCAATATTTGCACAAGTCACAAAATATTTCACTAATTATTACTGGTTATTCTTAATAGTGACTGTCACAGGTATTATACTGATGATTGTATAAAGGAATACTGAGCTTAAGAGTTTTTTGCTTTTCAGTGCAAATGTGAACACACTGAAAAACCTCATATAATGCCTTTGTATTATTAAAAGAATGTTTTCGACCTCTTGGGCCCTCTGAGATATTTTTCAGGGACCACACTTTGAGAATTTATGATCTAGAATGCGAACCCTGTGAAAGCTGTGAGTTTGTTTTATTTACTATTATATTTTCAACACTGTTTTGCCTAGAAGAGTGCCTGGCACACAGTAAATGGTTAATAAATATTTTTTAAATGTGTTAATAAAACAAAGACTGATGAAAGATTAATCCTTTGTGGAAAACAGAATAATAACTTAAAATGTATGTTTTCTACTATGTATAGCTTGATAATTAACCAATACATGCCACAAAATGCTATAAAAATTTAGTTTTAGTATTACTATTTCTTTTGCTAAAGATTCCACTGACTTCAAAATTTTGAGCAAAAAGACTAAAGAACTTTTCTGAAAGAAGAAATGTAAAATGTGCCAGAGTCACAGAACAAACGATTTTTTTTTTCATAAAAGCACGCAGTTGAAATGTCTTTAGAGATCATCTAGGCCAATTCCTTCATTTTTACAAATGAGGAAATGAAGCTGCTTGGGATGCTAAATGGCTGGCTCAAAGTCACAATTAGGGACCGACTAAAATATAGGATCTTTCACATCCCCTATTATACAGCAATGATAGAAATGATAATGGGAAGCTAGAGAAGAACTTGTGTGTATTTCTCCTATAGGAGACTGGCCAGGCAAGCTCGGAGTAAATCCTTAAGCCACTCCAGGGGCGTTTTGGAAGAAGAACCTAAGGTTAAAGGGTAGAACACTTAAATATACATCCTGGTAGAGCACCCTGCCCCTCCCTCAAACTGCTCAGGCTGGAGTGGGGCAAAGACTGCATGCAGAGTCAGCTAGTTCCGTGGAACTATAGGAGGAAAAGAGTCAGGCTCTGCGAAGGGATCAAGGAGGGCCTGATCCCAAGAGGAGGGTCCTGGAACTATACTGTATAGTAACATACATGGGGTCAGAGATGCCTCAACAGGGAAGAATGTCTTTGGCATCTTTCAGTAGGGACCTATTATTGGCTTTTTGTTTGGAACTGTCCTGCATATTGAAGAGTATGTACCATATCTATCCTCAATCCACCAAATGCCAGTAAATCCCTGGTCACTGTGACAACTAAAAATGTCCTGCATATTTCCAAATGCCCACTAGGGGGCTCGTTTCAGCCCAGTGACCATTTATCACATAATTACTAATAAACACACTTCCTAATGAATGTGGTGGAATATGATTTGGAGAAACATATATTCCTCTTCACAGGCTTTTGATTCTCCTCCCCACCATTAGTCCTCCCCCTTCACCACTGAATCAATAGCATTCGTTGCTCCAGGGATGAAGATGAATGTAGCCAAGAACAAAGAAAACACCTAAGTTTCTGAGTGGAATTTAAAAATTATAACTAAAACAGTAGGCTTTTTATTATAAGAGCATGTTTTTTGAATGAGGAAACATGTTTTTTGAGTTGTAAATGAGTAAGATCTGGGAGGACTCAGGGCAGATCATGTTTGCCATGAACCGAAGGTTGGGGAGGGAGGAACTGTCTACTGAAGGAAACAAACGGGAGAGAGTCTAAAGGCATGTGACTAGGATTTAGATGCTGGTCAGTGCCTAAGAAGGCACTGTACCCTCTATCCACTCTCCTCAGTGTTCTGAGAGGACAAGAAATTTTCTGAGAGGACTTCAGGGCGGAGAGGATCTGCACCTGGCTTCTAGCAGGCCTCACTAAGAAGACCCCATTCACCACACAGCTAAGCAGAGTGACTGTGACATTCCTCCCCACCCTCCATGGTACTGAACATCCAACACTTTCCTGAGTACCTCCCTGCCTTCCAAAGCAGCACGGAAGTGGCTGAGAGTGGGATGATAGTTATGAAGGGCCTTGTGGTCAGGGCGAAGCCAGCAGAGATGGATGTAGACATGGTGCAGCAAGGAAAGGGAGCTGAAACCAGACTAGAGGGAATTGCCCATCTCAGCATATCCTGGGCCTGGTGCCTCAGAGGTCAATACAACATGTAAATCCTCAGAAAAAGGAAGGAAAAGGGAGAGAGACTGAGTTAAAATCTGTAAATCACTAAGTCTATATAGAAGGTCAAGTTTGAGACTCCTAAGTGAAAAGGGAGTTTAGTAAGTAAGTACAGTAATAAGGATATAAAGAGCCCAATAAATTCATTCTAAATACATTAATGAATATTTACTCACTTTTTACCGAAGCCCTTTAAATCTGCAGTAGATATCCAGGTGCCAAATGTTAGCTGTTCAGCTCGTTCAGAGTTCATTATTTGTGTGGCTTTAATGACTGTGTATTAAGAAATAAGTGTTCATTTAACTTCTCTGTGATGTATCTTCTAACTAGAGAGTCTGAAGGTCTGTTATCAGTAGATGGGATACTTCAGTTGGAATCTATTCATTTTTCTATCATCAAAATAGTTACTCTATTTTGTTCAAAGTATAGTTTTAAAATTACTTGTCACTAAGAGAGCAATAAGTGCTTAGCCTGTAGGATAGTTTTCTTGAAACATCCTCCAAAGCATCAGTTCCAAAGCTGGGAACCATAGTGTAAATTTGGAGAGAGAAATTCTACCTTAGAGTTGACAAAATTATCTAGGAGCAAACGATGCTCTCTTTGTTCACGCTCCTGTAGCGGTTTTTTAATTTAGATGTCATTAACACTCAGATTTTAAACTTGATAGTCGTACCTGGTATGTAGACTCAGCCTTCCTGTGAAGACGGCTTCCTGGGAATTCCTGTCTTATTGCATACCCTCACCCCAAGTGATCCTAGAATCAATTTCCACATTTTGACACTTGTAATAAGCTCATCTTGTACATTGGTTATTTCTACCTTTCTCTCTCCTCAGAAAACAAGAGAATTTTAGTTTGCTCTCGAAGGTTGCCAAAATAGTCAGAAAAATAAAGAAGAAAGTCTTAAGCTCTCATTAGCACGTAATCGAATCTTTCCTTCTTTCATGGGGACTGTTATTAGGTAAATTCCGTTTTATGTTCTAAAAAGTGCAGTGACCATCTTCTAATACGCCTCTGGTGCAAGGAAGTCCCATAAAATGTCATGGTCTCATTATTAAACATATGAGTTTTTAAGGGCAGCTTCCTTGCCTTATGTTAAAATAAAGTGATAAATGAAGGAATTTGCTAAAGTCAGCCTATTTTATTACATACCTGACACTTCCTGTGGTTGAATTTTTTTACTTGATTCATGAAAAAAATCTGTGAGTTTGGCTTTCAGGTCATTTCTGATAGCCTCATGGTTCACCCTGTTCCTTAGGAGCTTTGTGTTCTGCTTTTATTTGTTTGTTTTATTTTCAGTGTAAATGAGTTGGTAGCTTGAATGATATTTATGCTTTAGTTTTATAAAGAATAAAGAGGGAAGACTTCTTAGACTTCTTAATCATATTAATGTGTTCCCTGTTCTGGCTGAGGCCAGAATAAAACAGAAAGTGTGAATGCAAACTTTCTCTTCTTTTTATCGCTTCATTCTGTACGTAACAAAAACAAATGAACCATAAAATTCTAAGAACTAACTTTTCAACTCATCATTTAAAAACAGAAAAATGTGAGTTGAAACTGTATATTAATTTCTGAGCATGCCAAGCAACTTATTTCTTGCACTTGTAACTATCTTTTCAAACAGTTTAAAAACTGATAAGACGCTCTTGGGAAATTTACCAGTCATTGCAAAAATTAGCTTAACGCATCCTAAATGGGCAGACTTATAAAGGCCTAAATTCCTAAAAGCATTAGGGGATTTTTTTTTTTTCTTTTCTATTTGCTAAGTATACTGTATATGGATCATTTTTGTTACAACAAATCCAAAGTTATCTTTTTATTTGTGTGATATACTCTGAGTGCATTTGCAGCCTACAAAAGAGATGGTTGCTTAAGCTGACACTGCAGAACGTTGCAGGAAGTGTTGATTAGAAATTGCACATTTGTTCTGAGTGTGAATTCTAAGTAGATTTGCTTATGGGCAGAAGCATCTCTTCCATAGCTGTTCAGCTCTAAATTATGGCCTCCTGTGTGTGTTTCCTACTTGATGACTGCTGTTAATATTTTTGTGTATATCCTTCTTGTCTCTTCCTCTCTTCTTATATATTTTTTAATTTGCAAAGTTAATCTCATAGTGTACTTGCTATTTCATAACTTTTTTTCATTAACAGTACATAAATTTAAAAAAAAAATATGTTCAACCATGTCAGATAACCCATCATCTAGCCATAACATAATTTATTAAACTATCTTTCTCAGGTTAGACACTTAGGCTATTTTCAGTTTTTATCTATTGCAAATATTGTCATTATTAGTATTCTTGAACTTAAATCTTTGGGTACATCCTAATTATTTCCTATAGGTAAATTCTTAAAAGTAATATTATTGGCAAATATTTAAATATTAAAGGAAAATATTTTAAATGATCACATGTAATTTACTACCTTAAAATAACCACTACCAACAATTCGATGCATATTTTTAGTCTTTTAAAAATTAATATGTATGTACATAAATTATCTCTATGAATATTTTTTAAAGTTGTTTTATGTGTAGGGAATGCATTGAAGGATTTTAAGCAGGGCAATGATATGAACTGATTTTCATTTTAGAAGGATAACTCTAGTAGCCCTGTTGAAAGTACTATTTGGGAGCAAGGTAGTATAGTTACAAGTCTATTGCAGTAATCCAAGAGAGAGATCAGAGTGGCTTGCAGCAGGGGGCAGCAGTGGAAGTAGTGAATGATGATCAGATTCTGGATATATTTTTGCAGGAAAACAGATTGGATTTGTAGTATGAGAGAAAGAAAGAAATGCAGATTAACTCCAAGTTTTGGAGACCTGAACGATTGGAAGGATGGTGTTGATATCAAGTGACAGGGGGAAGGCTGGAGGTGGAGCAGGTTTGGGGAGGAGGAAGAACAGTTTAGTTTGGAGAGAGTGAGTTTGAGATGACTATTGGGTATCCAATCGGAGATGTCCAGTAGGCTGTTCAATACATGGGTCTGGAGTTCTGGAGCGAACAGGCATTGGAAATGTAAATTTGAGAATCATTGGCAGATAGATAATATTTAAAGCCAGGAGATTGAGTACAGACAAAGAGAGACGGACCAAAGGCTGAGGAAGGGGATTATTCCAACATGAAGAGCGCTTACTAAGCACCAGGCACTGTTCTTTGTGCTTTGCATAGTTATTCATTTAATCTCCAAATCAACTCATAGGATACTATTATTATCCTCATTTTACAGAGGAGGAATCTGAGGCTCAAAGTCAGTAAATTAATAACTATTTCATGATATAAATTGATCCAATCAGATTTAGCTCCCTTTTTGAATAATATGAACTTATTTTGAAATAAATCATGTAGACTTTTTTGGCATAGGCTTTATCCATTATGCCTCAGAAATCTTAGTAGTTATACTTATCAGTTATACTTTAAATAATCAGCCCAACTTATCTGTTCAAAGGTGCTTAACTTTACAGCTGACGACATATTCTAGGAAAAGTTATTGAGGAGAGACAAAAAAAAAATAAAATAAAATAAAAAAGCTTATGTTCTTAAAGGAGAAAAGGAGAGCCATTTTTACTGTTCAGTATTTCTTAAAGACATTGTCTTTATTTGCTTTTGCATGTCTCTTGCTCAAGAACCATGCATTCTCTACTTATATTTAAAAGTGAGAGAGGCAAGCTAATAAAGGAAAATTGTCATCACTCCTACCAACCTCACACTATTATGTATTCAGATTATCTCAGTGGGGTCATTTCTAAAGCTATATCTTATCCTTAACAGAAATGTGCATAAGACAGGGAAAGATAGAAAGCACTGTGGTGGGTTAATCATCACAGAAAGCTTCTAGAAAAATATTTTAAATTGTCCCCTTGGTACCTTGGAGATTTTTGCATCTTGGGACAGGGATGCAGATGAATAAACTTACTGTATACTTTTCTGCCTTCTCATTTTCCTTGGGAAACAGGTTATTGTGAAAGTAGAGGTAGGTAGGAAAACTTGCAAAATGTTTTTTGTTTGTTTGTTTGTTTGTTTTTCAGACATCACTTTTAGGAAAAAGAACAAATGGAAGTTGAGAATCTGGGAACAAAATTTTCCCTGTTCACAGTGCTGCCTGGAAAGTCTCCACATACTTTTGGGGATTACTATAACTCAAGTTCTAGACTGTCTTAAATAATTCCAATAGGGAAGAAAAACAGCAAGAAGGAGAGAGATCTTAAAAAAAAAAAAAAGTGATTGCAGAGGCATTCCTCTACTGAGCCTAAAATATGAGACAGTGGATAGATATGTACATTTACCAAAATTCTAGAGAGCAGTATCAGGAAAGGCAGAATCCTGAATGAGCATACAGGTGAGAAAAGTAGTAAAAAAAACAACAACAAAGGATTCTTTTAAGGTCATGTTCATAGCAAGAATAAAAATAAAGATTTTGAGGAAAGATGATATAATGTTAAAAGGATAACAGGGAAAACAACTAACCAAGGTCTCTTTTTTCTCCATTCTTCTCTCAATTACTGTCTACAAATGGAAAGGGTAAAAAAGTAAAGGTAGAAGGGAACCTAAATGCAGGAAGGTAAGACATAATTTAGTTAATTTAGTTATTTTAATGAGTTTGTTTTTATGCCCAGATAAATTGTAATCTGAGATAGAGAGCTTGTAATTGTAACCATCTAACCACAGTTAGCAATCTCAGAAAATAATTGATGAACAAAAAGTCGGCATAGATTTAAGAGTCTAATTTTAATCATAGATCTAGCATTGGCTGTCAAACTAGCCTTACATTTAGGAACATATTGCTTAATTTAAGATCTAGGCTTCATGTCTTTTTCATTTGATGTTGCAGTTGACCCTTGAATAGTACAGTTTTGAATTGAGTGGGTCCATCTATACATGGAATTTTTTCAATAAATACCTGTACTGTTTTCAATCTGTGGTTGGGAGTTCATGGATGCAGAGGGCCAACTGCACTGATCTGCACTCTTTTATAAAGGGGACATGAGTATCCGTGGATTTGGCATCTGTGGGGGACAGGGTCCTACAGCCAATCTCACTCAGATACTGTTGAGACAACTTCAGTAAAGTTTTTGGAGAGTCTAAAGTTATCCAGGGATTTTCAACTGCATGGAGTGGCAGCGTGCCTAACCCCTGAATTGTTGAAGAGTCAGCTGTGTATTTGAGCAGTTCTCTAATATTTCTCATTAATATTCTGTACTATAATTTTAAATATCTACATGGTACTCAATCATATGAATATACCCTAAATTACTTAATCCACCATGGTTCTGTTTACACTATTTCACATTTTTGGCTTTCAAAAACCATACTGGTGTTACAATCATTTTATGTAAATCTTTGAAAATTATTATTTTTTAAATTTTAGGCCAGATTCCCAGAAGAGGAATAAATTAATCGAATGGCTTTATATTTCAAAGCCTTTTAATAAGTATCACCAAAATTGTCTTTGGGAAGAAGTACCTATTTATATTCTCAACAATAATAAATGAGTGCCTATTTCCCCAACCCTTATCGTTACTAGAATATTTTGGTAGAAAAACTTTTTTTGGTGATCTTTTTATCGTAATGAAATAGTATAAAATATGACTTACCATTTAAACCATTTTAAGTGTACAATTCAGAGGCATTAAGTACATTCACAGAGTTTTCCAGCCATCACCATTATCTATTTCTAGAACCTTTTCATCATCCCAAACAGAAACTTTCTACCCTTAAAACAAAAAACTTAAAAATAATCTTTAAAAATACTGCCATTCTTTTGCTGTATGTCATTTCATCCAATCAGCAGTATTCTTCCCCTGCTTCTAAGGCCTTAGAATTCTTCTGTATTAGTCAGACTAGATAACAAACTACTCCCAAATCGTGTGACTTACACAGCAAGTGTTTATTTCTCACTCAGCTTACATGTTCTATGCCGGTCAATGAATCTGTCTGCTTCTCTCAGTCTTTTAGAGGTTTGGGCTAATGGAGGCCCAATTATTTCATTGTTCACCATTTGCAACATGAGGACTTCATGATTACCAAGTCAGGGCAAGAACATGCTATAGAGCCTGCACCAGCAATTAAATGCTTCTGTCCAGAAATGGCACGTTACTTCCATGACAGCCAGATTAACTTGGTTAGAACTGGTAACAAGTAATACAGCAGAAGGTGGGTAATACAGGTAATACAGCAGAAGTATATTCCTACAGTGTTGCCTAAAAGAGAGAAGAGCTAGATATGGGCAAAGGGCAAAGGTCTCTGTATTTTCATTCGTATACTTATTGATACGAAACTGGCTTCATTTAACTATTTGCAAAGTTTTTTGTTTTTTGTTTTTTTCTTTTTCTGTTAAGGGAGCCCACACATTGTTTCACTTTATGAAATACCATGAGAAACCTTGGAATAAGAAGTGAAAAAATTTAATTTAAAAAGACAGTTATTTGATCTAAGTACAAAGTTTTGTGTTGCAGAGTGATTTATAAACATCCTGCTGTGGCTAAACATGTTAAATTGCCATCTTCACCCAGTTTTCTTAATAACTTCTAGGTTTTGAAGTAGGTGCTGACACTTTTCCTACAGCTTTGGGCCCTCTGGTTGTCATGTGATTTGGCATGTTACTGTGGATGCCCTATGGAGGATGATAAATGACGAACACTTCACAAGTTCATTAGCAAGTTGTTTGAGAAATGGGAAATCAATTAATTTTTCATTAAACACACATTCATTCTTTTAGCTTATTCCTACCAAAAGGTTGGTTGTTTTTTTGTTTGTTTGGTGGTTTTTTTTTTTTTTTTTTTTGGTACAAAAAACCCCCAGTGTTTCCAAAGAGTAAAGTATTTAAATAGTTGTGGATTTGTACAATACAATAAAGGATAAATAGCTTTAGTAATGGAGTTCAGACTGCTCTGTATGCTGTATGGTGGCTCTATTAAACCTTCATTTTCTTGCCCATCTATACTTAATCTATAATTGTCTATGCTTCCTGTTGACCCTGCTGACTGGTGGCCTGGCAACTTCATTCATCTTGCAGGTTACTGTATGGGCCATTCTAAAACTGGCTGGTACACCAAATAGCCAGTAAGTATAGCAGTGTCAACCATTTCTCCTATGGCCGCTGGAAGGAATAGCTGTCTCTATCTGATCATGCTCCAAAGAGCTTTATTTTACCAACTACTGCCCTTCATGCTGTTTTTGATACTATGTGTTGGTTACATCGCTCTTGGAAAGATCAGGAAAAATGAGATAAGTTATCCTTAGTCATCTTTTAGGTTGTCCACATGTCAAAGTGAGGACACTGTTTATTGCACATGTATCTTACCCGCTACTAGATGAGACCATGGCGAGAGTTGTAAATACACATAGAAGTCCAGCAAACCCATCCCAGCTTATTTAAAAATTTTTTTCCATGAAATTATAGTAAAACTCCATTTATAAATGAAAAATCCAGGGGATAATTGTAAAAAGGAGGCGGGGGGGGGGAGGGAGAGTGGAATACCAGCAAAATAGGTGTAAAGCAGGCCAGTTCCAGGTAAAAGGAGATGTCTTGGTGAGGGTTCTCCAGAGAAACAGAACCAATAGAATACACACACACACACACACACACACACACACACACAAATACAAAAATACATATACATACATTTGTTTATTAATTATAGGAATTGGCCCACATGGTTGTAGAGGCCAAGAAGTCTCATAATCTGCCATCTGCAAGTTCGAGAACCAGGAAAGCTATTGGTGTAATTCAGTCTGAGGCTGTAGGCCTGAGAACCAGGGGAACGGCTGCTCCTGTAAGTCTCGGAGTCTCAAGGCCTGAGAACCAGGAACTCTGATGTCCAAGGTCCAAGGACAGGTAGTGATGGATGTCCCCAGCTCTAGGAGACAGAGAGTTCACCCTTTCTTTACTTTTTTTTTTCTTTTTGTGCCCTCAACAGATTGGACTGGATGATGCCCACCCTCATTGGTGAGGGTGGATCTCTTCACTCAGTCTACTGAATCAAATGCTGGTCTCTCCCCAAAGGCCCCTCACAGATAGTCGGAAATAATGTTTTACCAGCCCTCTGGGTATCCCTTGCCCAGTCAAGTTGGCTTGTAAAATTAACCATTGCAGAGGACTTAAGGTCATGCGACAGAGCTCAGTGATCAAAGATGCTGACATGATTTGTTTTCTCCAGTGTGCCATGGTCTTCTAGGCTCCCCTCTCAGAACATGAAGGGGAGTGTTACTTCTTCCATTCTAGCTCAGCTAAATAACTAAGTCCAAATACTCTACAAATTTCCCTGCAAGTACACTGCCTTCTAGTACCAATCTAGGTATTTACTAATCTTCTTCAGTGGCAAGGAAAAAAAAAAAAAAACAATTCTGGCAATTTAAGCAAAAAGCCCTTTTATTCAGAGTGTGTGGGGTGCTAAAGGAAGCCTGCAGAACCAGCCTCGGAAGAAGAAGCCAAGTCGCCTGCCAGGCAGCAGGTCTCTCTGGACACTCTTGGCTAGACAAGATGCACTTTGTTTCTCCTGCCTGTGCTTTGCTGTGCACAAGAGTCAAAGTCCTGGGAAAGAGAGTCTGGCTGGCTGAGTGTAGGGCCTGTGCCAGGACCTTGGCAGTGGCAGGCCTGAGAGGCAGGATTAGCAGAAGGAGCCTCCAGAGATCTCTTTGGATTCCCTGGTGTGAGACAGGGACATGAATTTTACCAAGATTGCACTTCGTGGGAAAATGATACCAAGGTAGAAATCGAGGTGCTGTTGGGAAGTACAAATGAAGGCTGAGCATTAAAAAATTATTGTTCACCACTGAGAGCAAAAAAGATGATTGTTTTAATGGCTTCAAAGCCCATGAATCTATGAGTCTGTTGAGTTGATATTTGCAGACTTAGTTTCCGATTTTACAATTATTAAATTGCTTGCTTTCTTTTACGCCTGAATCGAGTAGCCCTTAGCATATACATCTAAAAAAAAAAAATCTTCTTTGGGCAAATTGCCAGGTCTGGAATTATTGGGTCAAAAGATAAAACATGAATATTCACATTTTCTTTATTTTCTATTTTACTCAAGTGCCCATGGACTCTGAGAATGTGCCTCTCCAGTCATGGCAGATTGGCTTTCCAGTGAGTAGATAATTGCCCAGGTGAAGGTCGCCCTATGGGAAACTCCCTCTGGGTCACATCAGGGGCATTTATGGTGCTGGGAAAAACATACTCTTTAGAGCTCTTGTCATACTCTTTAGAGCTCTTCTAACATACTTTATATCTATTGCTATCTGCATAAAATAAACTGCAAGGTCACTGCTTAGGTCACTTAAACCACATGTTAGATGAAAGAGGGCAGCATTTGCCTGAGTGATCTGTGGGCAGTGGGAGTGCCTGCTGATATATATCAGCCCATACGATGTGATATACCAACTCCCTCTTCTCCATGCCAGGTCTCCCCAGAAGCAGGGGTGGGGGAAGGGGAACCAGTGACTGCGTTATGACCTGGAGAGGGCGCTCCACCTGGGAAGGGTACTGGCTGGGTGCCTTGACCCACATCTCCTTGAGCCAGGTTCTTCTAACTCTGACTTGAAAAGATAAGAGTCCCAGATTTCTTCAGAGGCTTTTCATTTCAATGGGAGAGAATTAGAAAATCCCTCCCTTGCCCACATCCCTGTTTCCCACCCCAGCTTCACTGGGAACGTCCACTGCTCAGCCAGACTGCCGGGCTGGGCTGGCTGGACAGAAAAGCAGGGCGTTGTGTTTTATAATTATCCATATGTCAGTTTATTCCTCTTGGCCAGAGTACACCAGATACACCAGGCTGCAAATGCTTTGAGATCAGGGACTGTCTCACCTTAGTATTCCTTACAAAGCTCTCCAGTCCCTCACCCACTCCAGTTACTCAGTATTTGCTGACTGAATGTCCTTTGGTGAGTGGAATAGTTCTAGGACCTCTTTGGGGTTGCTGACTCTTCTAAATTACAGTGTCTTGGGGCGCTGGAAAAGGTGCGCTCTCTCTAGAAACAGTCGCGGCCCTGGAGGAGTTCTGAAACCCAGGCACAGTGTTCTCAAGGAGAGAAGCAAGGCTGGCGCAGAAGCAGATGGGGTGGGCCCGCGCTCCCTCTGCACGGGCTGTGCATCAGCCCACAGAGCTCCAGCCACATGGCCTTTTCCAATTTCTCGTACAAGTTCTTCAACAAAGCTTCCTCAGGATATGTTTGCTCTCCACATTGCATCCACTTCACCTCTACCCCACTAATTCCTCATCCTGCAGCTCTCAGCCCAACTGTCAGTTTCCTCACTAACATCTCAAAATGGGCCCAATTCCCCAATTATAGCTCCCTATGTACAGCTCTTTCCTAGAATTTATCACCATTTTCTTTTCTTTTTTCTTTTTCTTTTTCTTTTTTTTTTTGAGAAAAGAAACAGGTTTTTATTTGTTCATTTTTTGAAGTACTCTAGTGACATCTTTGGCCTGAGACTCTTTGCTATAGTCTTTAACGACCACACAGCTGCAACCAAGCAGGGTGCAGGTTTTCCCTCTTTGTTAGTTTTACAGAGGCCTAACCATTCCCCTAGTTTCTTGTTGTCATCAACTTTAATTAGGCTATTTGGCATTCAGCACAAAGGGTCTCCACCCACTTGAGTATACAGGCTCATCACAGTTGGATGCAAGCACACAGTAATGGGCTTGACACTTTAAGGTCCTGGAAGTTTCCAGGGCTCCACGTGCTAAGCCCTCGTGGGTGAGGGCAGTCCTAAAACAGTATTAACTACCACTCACCTCCAGCTGCAGCGCCTTCCTCAGCCAAGGTGGTGGGTTACAGGTGGAGCTGAGTCACAAGTGCACCTGAGCCTCTGCTGCTGTACAACTCCGCAGCAGCGAAAGGTCAGACTTTTCTTTTAATGTTTGTTTTTGTAATTATTTGGTATGTTCTTTCTCTCTAAGGACTATTACTTAATGAGGGCAGCATGAATTGTGCTCTGTGTGTGTGTGTGAGAGAGAGAGAGAGAGAGATTGTTGTATTGATATTTACTATAGGAATTGTCTCATGGAATTATGGAGGCCAAGAAGTCCCATAATCAGTTGCAAACTGGAGAACCAGGAAAGCCCATGGTGTAACTGCCAGTCCAAGTCCGAAGGGCCAGAGAACTAGGAACACCAATGCCCAAGGGCAGGAGATGGATCTCTTGGCTCAAGAAGTGAGGAAATTCATCCTTCCTCTGCCTTTTTGCTCTATTCAGGCCCTCAATGGATTGCATGATGCCTACTTACAATGGTGAGGATGATCTTTATTCAGTCTACTGATTCATATGCTAATTTATGTCAGAAACACCCTCACAGACAGCCAGAAATAATGTTTTACCAGCTCTTTGGACATCCCTTAGTTCAATCAAGTTGACACATAAAATTAACCATATAGAGATTCTGACTTGACTCAGTAGAATTTATCCAGTGTAGTGCCTCCAGCATAGGATTTCTCAGAGTGCAGGATCCAGATTGCTAGTTCAGAAACTCTGAATAAGTGTTCTGTGAAGAAAAAGAATCATTTTAAAAATAAAGATGTAATGAAAATGTGATAATTTTAGGAAAGTCGCACTACAAACTGCTAATAATGGTTATATATGAGGAGATGATCTTTATTATACTTTGTTTCTTTTATTGTGGTAAAATACACATGACAAAAATTACCGTTTTAGCCATTTTTAAGTGTACAGTTCAGTGGTATTTGGTATATCTACATTACATCACCATTATATTTTATAGATTACTAGTTCATGAACTTGTTATGCAGCATCCTCATATCTTGGTGGATTAACCCCACCCCCAGCACAGAGAGTGGCCTCTGAGTGGCCCGCACTGCCTAGCATTACCCCCACCTTTGCCTGGGTGATCAGTTGAGAGACAGGCCTCCAGGTCTAAGTGAGTTAGGGAATGGCAGTCTCCTAAACTGGTTTGATGCCTGGATTGAAGTAGTTGTGATAGGGGAGCATCTTTTTAGCTCAGGAAGACATATTGTTTATAGGTAAGTCTGGAAGTGTTGAAGCTACTGGGTTCTCATGAAGGAGGTTTTTTTTCTGGAGGCTGAAGTCAGTAGCAAAAAATAGGGACAGAGCTGAGAGAATCAGAACTAAAGTTGGAGTGGTGATAAGCCTTCAGAAGCCTGCCCTGCCTCTCCAGGGAAGTTTTCAGTGATACGGTCCAGTAACTTTTTGTTTAAGCTGTTCTGGCATTTTCCCTCCTCCATACTTGTCAAAGCAGCCTAATACAGTTTGGAAGACAAAGATTTATTTTGTATTTCTTCTCATGGTATCATTTATATTTTGCCATACTTATAATTGGCACAGCTCACTCATAAAGGTGTCAGCCTGCAGCAGAGACTGTTAGGTTCCTGCTCAAAATCTATCATCCTTTCTCTCTTTATAAGAAAAGTTAGGTTTCTCTTTTGAGTAATCTACCTAGGGAGTAGAGTTGCTGGCTCCTGTGTTAACCCCTTATGTAACACTTCGAGGATGTTTCAGCAATTCCTCCTTTTGTGGAAAGGCTTAGGTTTTTGCCCAGAGGATTGAATGCTTATCAGTATTTGGCTGTTTTGCCAGGCCCTCACTGTTTACATCCCTTCTGTTCTTGAGTGTTTTCTCTTTATTTACTTCTTTAGTTCTCTTTAGACTTCAGTCCCCTGCTTTTAGTAGGGACTGAAGCTTTCAATACCTAAAAGTTGTTTGTAAAATATTTTAAGCTCTGGAAGATTGACATTAAAGTTATGTTTATCTGTTTATCTTTGGGTTAGGCACTCACCGTGTTTTGTAACAAAAGAGCTGAGTAGGAGGCTTATTTAACTTGGTCCTGAGGGTTATACTCCTACAACGTGCTGTCCAAACAGATTCTTAATTACCTAGCTCCAGTCTGAACCTTTTAAAGAATCACTTTGAAGTGTCTTGGTGCTACTAACATCATTAGTAAACATGTATGTAAATTGTTGAGCTTGTAAATAAAAATGTATATAGAGTTCCTAGTGTGTACCTGGCAGATAATAATTGCATAAGTTATTATGAAAATTTTAACAATTATTTCTTTTAGGTATACATTTCCATAATTTAAAAAGGCTTAACTTTTTTAGGGGACACATTTGATTTGTTTCAGAACACGGAATAGTTTACTTTTCCAGGTGCATTGACATTCTCTTTGATCGTTACTCTCACCTGGTGAAAACCACACGTAACGTGGCATGTTTTCCGGGTTATTTTTAGAACAAAGATCATCTCTACCTACCCAAGCAAATGTAATCCGCTGAATGCAACAGAAACAACTCTTCAGTGGTTTAGCCACCCTCTACCTCCCACCAAGTCGTGCAGTGTGGACACGCAGAAGAATGTCATAGATGGTTCCGAAGAAACGCCCCCTGACTTTGTAAGCATTTCAGTCTAAAGTGGAGATTTAACACGCATTTTACTTTAAGGGAACGTGAACAAGGAAAGAGCCCTGCGTGCGAGTCCATTCACAGCTCTAGGTCCGTCGCAGGATAAATGAGATGAGTCAGTTATTTCCCCTAACTTGAGTTTTGTCGCCCGGCAGCGGGATTAGAGGCTCCTCTTAAGATGTCCCTTCCTTGTCCCTGCCGAGGGGAGACGACACCGAGTCACCCAAAGGGGAGCCCAAGAAAAGGGGAGGTGCACGCGCCCCGGGGATGGAAGAGAGATGTGGGACGAAACTCTAGAGCGAGGGATCCTCGGAAGGAAGAGGAGGGGCAAGGGCGCGTGGGGAAGAAAAGGAAGAGGCGTCCGGGGAAAGGAAGGGAAGGGAGGGGTGGGGAGGAAGAAGGAAGGCGGAGGAAAAAGAAGGGGGCGAGCGGCGGAACGCTGGGCGGGCCGGGGAGGTGCCCTGGGCGGAGCGGCCTCGAGCTTTGGGGAGGGTCTGCAGCGCGGGGGCCGGCGGGGCGGGGCCGCGGGCACCCGAGCCTCGGCGGAGCTGCGGGGAGTGGGGATCCTCTGTGCGGCCAGACTCGGCTCCAAGGGACATGCCCGTGCGGCGCTCAGCGCGCGCCCCGGGCTGCTAGCTTCCCCGGGCCTTCCTGTTCGCGCGGGCCCGCACCTGGCCGCGGCCCCGCAGCCGGGCTCGGGCGCTAGCGTGCGGCGGGCGGGTGGCCGTGCGCGCAGACCGCCGCAGTCATGGGGCTGCAGCCCCTGGAGTTCAGCGACTGCTACCTCGACAGCCCGTGGTTCAGGGAGAGGATCCGCGCCCACGAAGCGGAGCTCGAGAAGACCAACAAGTTCATCAAAGAGCTCATCAAGGACGGCAAGAACCTCATTGCGGCGACCAAGAGTAAGCCGGGACCTGGGCGCGGGCGTGCTTCGGCGCGACAGGGCGGGGAGGAGCCTCTCCTGGACAGAGACCGACTGTCCCGTGCCCGGGGCCAGCAGCCGGAGGAACAGCCTCGAGGTTCATTCGGGACCTTGGAGGCCCAGGTTCAGCCTTCCCCGGCTCCCCGGCAGGCAGTCGCGAATCCCCTTTCCCGGTCCTACCCCTCTGCGGCCAGGAGCGGTGCAAGGGGGCGCTGCCCGCTGGTCAGACGACTCCAGCTCGGTGCCCCTCGGTGCCGGCGTTCCCCTCTGGACCGCCCGAGGGCAGGTTTTATTACACTCTGAAGCTTCTCACAGTCCCATACCAAGCAGAAACATTAGTTTTACTAGTTTTGTCTCGTGATCTCTCACAACTTCCCTGGGAATTCTTTGAAAACGTGGGTGTTGAATCCTCGCAAACAGTCTTGTCCCGGATCCTTCACTGAGCTAAACCAGAAAGTCCACCTGGCGTTGTGCTGCTTTCTGCACATTCCTTCCCTTCTCCCGCGGTGAGGAGTGGGTCAAACATTGGGACTTTTAAGGGTAGCAGAGGTCTACCCTCTGGCCCAAGGGAGCGCAGCAGCCAGCAGATACAGAATTACACCCAATCATGCTGGATTCCTTTCTCCCTGTACTTTATCTTTTGAAAAACGTCAGGCTACAGCAGAAATTGTGTGTGTGTATGTATGTATCTGAGGAGAGAGAACCTAGGAGGGAGGTGGACAAAATTCTCTTGGGAACACTCGAGTTGGTGTTAATGGGGAGGCATTAGCTCTACCGAGAAGCTGGGCAGCCTGACCACACCTGTAACCCATAGCTTATTTTGAAGATGCCTCTAGTGCCCCGTGTTCCCTCTTAAAAAAAAACCTGCCCATACAGCAGACAGGGGCTGGGGCAGTATCCAGCCTCCCAAGTGTGTGTTGTTAGGGTCTTTATCTTTTCCCTCTTATCAATTCAGTAATTCCTAGCTTTGTGAGTTTGGCCCTTGTACACTTTTTTGTAGACATCACCTCTGGGAAAAATACTTCAGGTCACCCCCAAAACTGTCTCAAGTACCTAGCACAGTGCCTGGAACAGTAAATACTCAGTGGATGAGTTGAAATAGGTTTTAATGAGAAGAATTTAGTGAGCCATCCTTGTAATTTTGGAAGCATGTCACTCACCTTCTCTGGATGATGTCCAAAATTCCTTTTGGCTCTAAGACCTCTTTGGTGTTGCAAAAAGAGGATTAGAAATTATTGTTTGGGACATGCGACTGTTGGGCTTATTTTGTTGGTATCTCTACAGTGCCTTGGCATTGGGTATGTGTTGGGTGAGAAGTAGGGAGGGGCTGTAAATATGTAGGAGTGAGAATGGAAAGGAGGATGTGAGAAGAGCAAGGCATGTGGGTATGTGTGTAGTGATCTTGAAGGAGAGGACTCTTTCCTTCTGTAGCTTGGTGTTAGCCAGTATGACTGGCTGGGGGATTATCCTTTCTTACTGGCCATAGCAGCTCTGTCTGGAGCTAGGTAGCTGAGTAGAGAGGCTTTGGTGTGGAGTGAGACAGATGGCAAAGCCAGTTTGGCCACTGGCAGAAAGCTATTTACGTGACTGAATATTAGCTCTTCTGCCAAACAGGACACGTGCCTGGTGTTCCAGCAGCAGCTAGAGCATCTGGGGGGCCAGCTGTCAGCCTTCCTCTCCGAAATGTAGACTGTCTTGAATTTATAAATTGGTATCTTATTCTTTTTGATTCTTGTCCTTTACCATAAGAAATATAATTTATAATCATGCTTAAAAGAGCAACCAGAAAGTATCTTTATTTCTCATTATGTTTAATTAAACTTTTCCCCAGAAGAAGACAGTAACACAGCTTTAGTTTACATGCCTTTGGTAAGTTAGAAAGACACTGACTTTGTTCAGCTTGCTCCATAAAGTTTGTCTAGTTCCTATCAAAGGTGAAGAGCACTGCATTTAAGTCAAGACGTTTGAGTTTAATTTGCCTTCACTGTTAAGGCCTGGCTACATGACAGTTGGGCAGGTCACTTATTTCTTTTGTGTCCAGTTTCTCTTGTCCTACTTCTAAGGCATTAGTAAGATTCTGTAGCGTTTGGAAATTGCTTGATTAGGTCATTTGAAATTGCAGTCTAGGTCAGTAGTTTGCCTAACTAGTTGAGCCTTTCTGTTACATCTGACAGTCAAATCCAGGAAGGACATGAAGTGGAGGGAGGAGCTGCGCAAGAATAACACTCTGCTGGGACAGACTGCTAACATTTTCAGGTGCTTTACATTGTCTTGCAAAAATTGCATTTTGTGTATTTTCAGAATTGTGTTTGAGTATAGAAATATTTTTAATTGCCCTGTAAGATGCCTCCTGCATGAGCTAAATACTAGTTGGACTTATGCAATTTTGATGTCTTGATGGTTTGAATATTCCACATAAATACTTAAAAGTTGGAGGCAGTTCTGTAGGACCTGAAGACTTACTCCCAAGTTCAGTCAGAAAATATTTAGTATCAATAATTTGTTTAATATTGGTACTGAGATTTAAAAGAGGTGATAAGGTAGAGGCACTTATCCTTGAGTTTATTGTTGTCAAGTTGAATAAAGTTCAGTCTAGGGAACATGCCTCTCTGCATTGTGTCGAATTCTTGAAGATACAGAGGATACACAGACACATGTTAAAAGGTTAACAGTTCAGTGACAAGTGAGAATTCTTACTTTGCCAGAAACAAGAGTTGGTTGTAGGTTTGAATGGAGAAGGTTCGCAGGAAGTTTGGGAATTCATTCGTGTTTTAAGTAAAGAAAGATCCTTGTCAAATTGAATGGCTCAGAATAAACAAGAACACCACAATGTTTGAGGACGATGAGACGACCAGTTTAGCTGGAATGGAGAGTTCATTTTAGGGAGTAGAATGGGATGAACAGGAAGGTCAGTTTCATATTATGGAGGACCATAAAAGCACGATTGGGAATGAGGACTTTTTCCTGTGGAGAATCGCTGAAGGTTTTTCAGAAGCCAGACATAATGGGAAAGAGATGGTTGAAAGATGGTATTTGACATCTACGTGTATGGTGGAGATAGCAGTGGGTATAGGAAGGAACTCTAGAGACAAGAATCTAGGACCATTGACTTATGTGTTAGATTGGGAGATCATTCACTCAATTCAATGGAGTCTTTGTTTAAATGCCTTTTTTAGTCCTTTTTCTTTTCTTTTTTTTTTTTCTTACTCCTTTCTGTTCTTAGAGTAACCAGTGTCCTTTTTCAATACAGTTTAAACTTTTGTAAGCTTTTCATGTATTGTCTGTAGTTTCAAATGCTAGGGATTTGTAAAAATGTGTAGCGTATTTGTCAGAAACAGCAAAAAGCCATATATGCTTCTCATAAATATCACGTTAGGTGTTATTTAGAGAATATATTCTATGCTGGAGGGGAATACATATTTTTTAAACAAATAGTCCTTGCAGTTATTAATAGTCCTTGCATAGCTCTATAAAATGTTCTTTAGTAACTTAGATTGTCTAGCTCTGTGCATGTGAGAGAGAGAGAGAGAGAGAGAGAGAGAGGGAGAGAGAGAGAGAGAGAGAGAAGGGGAAAGAAGGGGAAAGAAGGGGAAAGAAGGGGAAAGAAGGGGAAAGAAGGGGAAAGAAGGGGAAAGAAGGGGAAAGAAGGAAAGAGAACAAACAAGAGAACACAGATCTGGAGGGACCCTTATAAGTGAGCCTGCTCTTATCACAGACATGGAGAAGAATGTCAGTGGCAGCCAGTACTAGAATTGTCTTCCAAGTGTTGGTTTTAGTGCTTTTAGGCTTTGCTATTTTAATGATTTTTGCTTTGTTTTTTTTCAGGACAACATAAAAGTTCCCTTTTGCTGTCTTTGTGTTTATTGTTTCAGAGAAATGGTTCATATGGTAATTCCTTTTGGAGAAATTTCTCAAGTTCCTATTGTATTAAAACAGAGATTTGGAAGACTTCAAAGAATTCACTTTGTAAACATCAGCCTTACTTTCCTTATTTGTAAAATGGGAAGGCTGTAGTAGAAAGCCTTTAGGATTGAATAAAATGTGAAAATGTTTTGAAAACACAGATGTAAAATGGTTGTGTAGATTCTCTTGTTTGCTCAGCTCATATTCTTTTTCTGAAAATCCAAATTTGTCCAGGGGTCTGCACCCTTTCCGAAGTGACTCAGGGAAAGGTGGTTATGGATGATTCTGTTTAGTGTAACTCAGTGGTTCTCAGTCCCAACTGACCTTTAGAATCATGTGAGAAGCTGCAAAAAAGATGTGCAGTCAGGGCTGAGAGTCAGTGAACTATAACTCACTTATGGTAAACCTATTTTCTGGGTTGGTAGCTAGTTTAAGAATGAGGATGTAGTTCATTTCTGGCCAGTGAGACGTGATAGGAAGTCTGCTGAACCAAAGGACAGACTGGAGCAGAAAAGTAACTGAGTCTGGGTTTTAATTGCCATTGTGGGAACCACGAGTTTTTTTTTGCCTGAAGCCTACCACTGGATAGCTTGTTAAATGGCAAGCCAGTTTCAGTTGCGTTTTCTGCTACTTAGGACCCTAATTTTGATCGGTGATATAATTGCAAATTTTGTGCTGCTGTTCCTATTAAGTGGAATTTAGAGAGTTATGAAAATAAAATGCTGTTTAAAAAAATTAATGAATTACAAATAAAATTTTTCATCAAATGGAAAAAATACTCATATTTTTTGCTCCAAATAAATCACATGGACACTCTCCCCAAACACACACTTAGACACAATTCAGGGCATTGCCTGGGATAAACCTTACACTCTCACTTAGGGTTTTACCTCAGGGGGCTGATCTGTAACATGAATGTAGACTTGTAAAAAGACTTGAGCTAGGATGTGAACCCAAACAGGCTTTAAGAGCTTTATACACTACAGGTGGTCCCTGACTCCATTTAGAGTAGTCCCCATTTGGAGCCCTCTAGCAGGGGAGCCAGGTTTAGAATGTTTTGTTGGTCAGTTGTCTGATGTTCTCGTCTTTTTGACAGATTGCCTTTTTCCCTGTTCTCCCATCTGTTCACCTCCCTTCGAAGACCTCTTTTTTGCGCGCGCGCGCGTGTGTGTGTGTGTGTGTGTGTGTGTGTGTGTGTGTGGTGGGAGGAACTAGGGAGCATAGTTGATTTGGGAAGAACAGGAGGGTATTTTTATTTTTAAATCTTTAAAATAGCTGATGAGACAGCTTGGTATAGAAGATTAAGATCATAGGCTGAGGTGTTTGTGTCCATAGTGCTCAGTCACTCACGAACAGTGGAACTGTGGTCTGTGGCCAGGTTGGGTAGCTTTTCTGTATCAGTGTTGTCTTTTGTAAAATAGAGATGATAATATCTACTATATAGGGTTACTAGTTAGAGTAAATGAGTTATGCATGTAAAATGTTTAAAATATGCACTCAAATGTTAACCATTGTGATGTAGTATATAAATTGCAGGGATATGTTTTAATATCAAGGCCACTTTCTTGCCTGAAAAATAGTTACTCTGGTCCAGAGGCTAGTGTCTGACCTTTTAATGCTCATCCCTCACAAGAGTATATTTGTCTAGATCATCATTACCAGTGACCAAGAAGATAGACAAATTTGCAATACTCTGGAAAGTTTTCCAAGGTTTGAATGTAGTTTGGGATGCTGGAAAAGCTTGAAGGTAAATTGATAAAGCTAAGCGGCATCTTGGGAAAACTTTTCCAGAAGTTGTTTCTGATTCACAAAGATGTGAAGATGAAATAGAAGGCGTCACTTAGGCTCTTGTAAATGCAGCAAGCTGTCTGTAGCTGAGGCTCATGCAGTCAGCAGCAGGCCTCATCCAGGGGATGATGAAGAGTGGAGATGACCCAGAGAGCTCTGCTTATGGTACCAAGATGACACCATCAGTGATTGGAACCTTCAGATGCTTAAAAATTACAATGACAATTTTGAAGATATTAATTTTAGTATTTAACGTGCAGAAAACTTTACCAACTCAGTGACCAGTGCTTGTGTTTGCTGTGGGAAATTCACAGAAAAAGAAGGCAGCCAGAGGCATCTCTAAGGAGGGTGGATGTTCCTAAGAACTGTTAGGTAATCCTGTTCTCTACAAAGGAATCTTTAAGTCTGGAGGACAAATTCCTAAAGAAGTTCCTTTGAAACTTGTGTCTCTGGTAGCCATTTATCACCTTAGGATTTTGTTTTGTTTTTTTCTTTTTCTTTTTGCATCTTAAGAGAGGCAAGAATTATGAAAATATAAAAATATCGTAGTCTACAAGTTACCATAAATCATGCTTGAAGTGATCGCTGACTGTGTGTGGCAATGAATAGGTAGTTTACATTTGACCACAGTTAAGATAGTGTCTTTTGCTGCTTTTTTTTAAAGTTTGATTTTAGAAAGGTAGCTGTGAAAGCATTTTTGGGATTCCTTTTTGCCTTCATTGCCTTTGACTTTCTACATCTTGTTTAAAGCACACTTAGATTTATTTCAGGGTTCGTAGAAGAGTGTTTAGAAATTTATAGATTATAGTTCTGATTAAGGATGTCTTGAATGTTTTACTAGGTTATTTATAGTGAAATTCCATTCCAGAGACAAATAGGTGATTACAAACTACATTTGAAAAATGTTTTGTTATTTAAGCTGTATGTAATTTAAATAATATAATAATAGTAGCTAACTTATTAAGCATTCACTATTTGCTTTATGTTGTGCTAAATTCAGGGCAAGCATTATATAGTGTGAAGATTTACTCAATGAGGTATACTGTTATTTACCCCATTTTGCAGATTAGGATACTGAATTTAGAGAGGTTAATAGCTTATCCAGATCACTCTTTGTCAGTGGTGGAGCTTGAATGTGAACCCACGTTTGTCTGACTCCAGAACCCTTAACCACAATAATAAGCTGTCTCCATGAAGGGGTGTAACTGCGGTCTTCTGTTAGGGAAAATTATGATAAATCTTGGTTATCTGGAATGTGTGTACATTTCATGATCTAGTTAGATTATTATTAGCTCAGCACAGTGACCATGATTTAAAATATAAATTTTAAAGCCTAATTATTGTAAATAAAAGTGATTGCTAATTTGTATAATAAGTATAGACACTGGGTTGATTTAAGGCAGCTTACTAGATACAGACCTCCACTCAAAAAAAATATTTCCTTTGTCTGAGTCTCTTTCTGTCTCATGTCTACCTCTCCCCTTATACCCTTCCTTCCTCCCTATTCCTTGTCTCACCCTTTAATAAATTTTAATTTTGTTCTCATATTTTAGGCCATTTGTTCCTTTAAAAGTTTGGGAGATTTTAGAAACATAAAAAGAGATAAAGAATCTCATAATAAACATCTCTGTGTTTGCCTCTCAATTTAAGAAATAAAAGCTTTCTGTCTGCCTTTTCCCAGTAGCAGCCAGTCCTTCTCCCCAGGAGGCAACAACTGTCTCAAATCTTGTGTTTCTTATTGCCAGGCATTTTAATTCATCTGCGTGCATTCCTAAATAATAGTATGTTTGGCGTGTTTTTAGACTTTATATAATGGTTTTATACTATATGTGTTCTGCGGCTTCCTTTTTCCCTTCAACATCGTATTTATGAGATTGTTTTTATTGAAACCTCTTTTTTTCTGTAAGTGGCATCTAAAAAGTATTTAATTAATGTTATATAAATAACAAATGATGATGTGCCCTATATCCATGCATTTTTTATTGAGAAACAGTATAGATAATTTATTTGGTATGAAAGCCTTATTGCAATTAATTTTATAAACTTTCAAACACTAGCTTTGACAACAACCTGTAAATGAAGCCATGAATCTCGAAGCCAGTTAATTCAATTTTTCTTCGATATGTTAACAGCTTAATGTGGATCATCAGAACAAGTCAGTTTAAATTTCAGGACTGTAAGACATGATTTGTCTGACTCACAAAGAAATCTTAAAAAACTTATTTGTTTTATTCAAACTAGACTGCCAGTATGAGTAGGTAGAGAAAAAAACACGTTTGTATTCATAATCACAATGTATATTAAGCCCTCTGGTAACTCAATATAGTTAGGTCAAATTAATGTGATTTTCAGGCAAGGAAATGGTTGCTCTTTTTTGATAGGCCTCAAAGCAAACAGGAACCAGAGCCTGCTTTACTTAATTATCCTAATATAGGATCATAATTTATGGACTTGCGAAGGGGATGCTTTTGTAATGAGGAAGCCTTAACTTCCTCTTTAAAAACACACACACACACACACACACACACACACACACACACACACCACCCCCCACCCCCACACACTTTGCATTCTAAGAGCATGCATCTCTTTAAGCCCTGGGATTGACTGCATTCACACCTGTATTGCTACCACTGCTAGGCCTGCCTCCCTGGTTGAACTAGAATTTCCTCTCTGTGTTTCCTTAGGAAGATGTTAATCCTTTGCCACTTAATATTTCAGCAGGGAGTGTGATTTCTCCTTCCCTGTTGACTTGTTCACCCATGGGCACTGCCTGCCTTTGGGTGCCAGTGCAAACTGTGTACCACCTTCTGGTATTGTGCTGAAGTGTGTGGCTGGAGGAAATCAGTTTAGTCAGAGTAATGGCACCTCAGGCCTGAATATAGGATGTTTTATACTCTAAAAAAAAAATGGATGCTTTTATTTCTCACTCCATACTTGTTAGTAGTATGACTTTGCTTGCATACTTGTTAAAGTTGACTCCATACTTGTTAGTAGTATGACCTTGCTTGCACAAGTTAAACTCTCAGTGCCTAACTTTTTTTTTTTTTTTTTAATTGGTAAAATGGAGATAGTAACATACCTCGCGGAGCAGGATTATTTATTCTTCATGTTGCAGGATTATTTATTCCTCATGTTGCAAGTTTAAAGATATGGCCACTGGGAGGAGGAGCTGCTGCTGCTGCGTCTCTCCCTCCTCCCATTATTGTTGTTAAAAGCATGCTATTCTGACTTCCTTTGGTCATCCTTGAGCACTGTTGTGGCTTTACCAGGAGTGACAGTAGAAGTAGTCTTTGAACGCGTGTTCTTTTTCTCTCTTAAGGTTACAGTATTTTGATGCATAGAGTTGAATGTAGGCCTCTTATTTATAAATAGGAGAAACCATCTGTAATAGTGTTGAGACCTAGCATATTACTGAAGATCTTCACTTGAGAACTTTGGGGACAAAGCCAAAAATGTACACGGGAGTGGAGTGTCACTGACATGCTATTACTTTTATTTGAGATTCTGGCAGAATGTACTTCTGTCACTCTGACAGATAATTTTGTTTTGTGAATTGCAGGTCAAAGGCAGCACAGCAAAGATCAAGGTCTTTGAAGGCAGATTTACTTACTGTGTGACCTTGGGAGACTTGCTTAACTTTCCTGTGCCTTGATTTCCTCTTTAAAATGTGGATACCAATTTTATCTCTCTAAATGTTGCTAAGATTAAATTAGTTAATTATTTTTAAAGCATTTGGAAAACTCTCTGAACCATAGTGAACCCTGATGTGTTGGCTAAGTGCAGAAAAAATTTAAAAAATATATTCAGTCATCACTATAATGTCATTTATGATAGTGAGGGAGATGTATTATCATAGGTCATTGAACGTCATTGTGGTCTAGTTGCTAGATTTTTAAAAAAATTTATTATTTGTTCCGAGTATACAGTTCATTGGTTAGGCATTTATATAGTTTATGAAACAATCCCCCGATAACTTTCTCTCCTGGCTCTACACACAGCCATTACACTACTGCTGACTGCATTCCCTGTGCCGTACTACCCATCCCTGTGACCATCTATCAAATGCCAGTTTGTACTTAACTCTTCACCCCTTTCTCCAAGCCCCCACCCCCAGCCCCCTTCCCCTCTATATTTGTGAGTCTGTTTTTGATTAGTTTGTTTTTTTCCTTAGATTCTGCATGATCAGTGAAATCAGATGGTATTTATCTTTCTCTGTTTGACATTTCACTCAGCGTAATAACCTCTAGGTCCATCCATGTCATTGAGAATGATAGAATTTCATTTTTTTAAATGACTAATATTCTATTGTATATGTGAATCATAACTTCTTTATCTAGTCGTCTATTGATGGGCATTTATGTTGCTTCCATATCTTGGCTATTGTAAATAGAGCTGCCATGAACATGGGTGCATAGATCTTTATGAGTTTTAACAGTGAAGAGCAACTCTATATCTGTACAGAAATTCAGGTTCTAGTGGGGGAGACAGAAGATTAATTAGACAAGCAGTGTCATTCGCATTGCTGAGTAAGAGTGGATGCTTGGCCGTGGTTAACAAGAATAACTAAATGAAGGGGTCAAAGAAGACTTCAAAAGAGTAGTAATTTCTACGCTGAAACGAAAAGGAAGGCTAGAGGTGTTCCATGCTGAGGGCAGGGAAGAATTCTCCAAGCACAAGGAAATGCTGCCTGGAGCCTAGGAGGCCAGAGAGTATGTCTTTCAGCTGGAAGAACAGCTCAGGTGGACCGGGGCAGGGAGTGGAGTGGGGAGCTGGTGTGGGGAAGGGTTGGGAAGGGCCTGGTACAGCAGGCTAAGGACTCAAGACTTCAGAGGACAGTAGGAGGTGACTGAAACATCTTTAGCAGGGGATTGATATCATCCGAATTGCGTTTTAGAAAGGTTTCTCAGGCCATGGCTGTCAATGGATTTGAGGAACGCAGAACTGGAGGTCAGTTGCCTGCCCCAGACTTTGCTGACAGGAGAGGCAGGTTCTCAAGGAGTCAGAAGTTAGAGGCTACAGGCTTCGGTGGGCGATTGGGTTTGGGGGCAGAGGGAGGAGGTCCCTGTGTTCCTGGCTTGGGCAGTTGAGTGCTGTTGACTGAGGTAGTCCAGCCAGAGGAACAGGTTTTGTGGGAGAAAGGATATGTTTTTGTCTTTGACAGTGTTGAGGCTGAAGTGCTTCTGAGATATCCAACAGGCATATTCAGTAGTTTCTTTTATGAGTGTGTATTTCAGGAACAGAGAATAGAGTTAGAGATTTGAGAAAGGGCTGGGGACATAGCATATAATAAGAGTTGACACTATGCAACTGGATAGCAAACCTGTCTGGAGAGAGAACGTAGGGGAAGGCAGGGTGGCTCAGGGCAAATCCCGAGGAACACCAGCTTTGAAAGAGTAGGTGGAAGAAGAGCTTGAGAAGGAGATTTGAGAGTAGTAGCCATTGACAGAGATGGAAAACTGGGAGGGGGTTGTGCGAGCTGAGGAGAAGGAACATTTTAGAAAGTGGGGGGTAGTAGACAAGGTCATGCTACAGTGGTGTCGAGCATGATGAGTTCAGGTGACATTGCATTAGCAAGAAAGTATCCTTGGTGATAGCTGGGGGAGTTGTTTGTGGCACAGCAGGGATGGTAGCCCAATGGCAGAGGGTTGAGAAGACAGTGCAAGGAAAAGACATAAGCCTGTGGTACAGAAAGCTCTCCCAAGCCATTGGACAAGTTGATGAAAGTATCTACACACAGAGGAGAGTGACAGGGAATATTCCAGAGTCCAAAGTGGTTCTGAATATAGAAGATGGGATTCAGATCCCAGGGGCAGGGGGAAACACCTTTTATCTACTTAAATAACAGAAGGGATGGAAATGATGGGTGCACACCCAGGAGAATGTGTAGATTTGTTTCAGGTCATTGAGTAAATTGTTAACTGATGTGTTTTAGTGGCAAGATAGTTTTCAATAATTCTGTTTTAATTCTTCCTCACACATTTTTTCCTGGTTAATAAATAATGACTTGTAAGAGTGTCTTGTAGTTGGTTTGAATTGGATGAGATGGAATATAGATGCTAAATTATATTAATAAGAAGAAATAATGGGCAGAAGGGGAGTAAAAATAGGAGTAAAATGTTTGGATAACGGTTAGCCCTCAAAACACTAAGAAATGCCTCTATTTTAGACTTTATTCTTCTGGCACTTAAAGTTGAATACTTTAGTCAAGTACTCCTAAATTTTTTTTAAGTGTTAAATGGAAACACTTTTTCTCTGGGAAACACTGCTGATTTTTGCATTTTCTCTCAGTGAAATGGTGCTGGGTCTCTGGATGTTAGAGATGCAGAAAGCGACCTAATGAAACTGAAACTTTTCTACAGAGAAAATGCTTCTGGCAACATGTGGGAAGATTCTAGGATTTCTGCCTTTTTGTCCGAGAAGAGGAATAGTACCTAGGAATCTTTTGAGTTAAAAATGTAATTACCTATGATCTTAAAATATGTTTTTCTTCCTTGCAGCTAACTTTTTAGGTTCTAACTATTTTAAGAAACAATTCCTAGAAGAAGGAAGTGATTAAGAAAGGTGACTGTATAGCAGTCATGTAATGGCTATGTGTAGAGCCAGAGGGAAGATGGAGTAATCAGGGGGATCATTTCATAAACTGTGTCTAATCAATGTACTTTATACTTGAAACTACTAATAAAATAAAATAAAATAATAAGAAGGTGACTAACTCTGCAAGACAGCCCTTATCTTCCCTTTCTTTCTGAATGTACTGACTGACAGGAGGCGCACAAGATACTTTCAAGGAGGCGAAGCATGGAATCTTCCAGATTCTTCAAACAGATTCTAGTACTTAGTGGAGAAGTTCACTGCTTATGTCCGTGGAGCTAGAGTTGGTGGCCTATTTTTGTGGAAAGCATTGCATAAGGTTTAGAATTAACCCAAACTCCTTTTTTTCTTGGTAGGTCAAATTTTTGGCATAAAGCATTCTGTATATCCTCATTCATTTCCTTCAGTTGCAAGTGGGAGAAACCCAACCAAAACTAATTGAAGCAAAAAAGAGAATTTCTAGCTCCTATGTGTGGAGTCTAAGGAGAGGGGCTTGCTTTGCATACAGCTGCACCCAAGGGTTCGAACAGTGTTATTAGGTCTTTTTCTGCATCTCTAGCATTTCCTTCAATTGATTTGATTCTCAGATTGGCAATTTTTCCGTGATGACGATACCGTAAGTTTTATGTTTTTCTTACTGTTGTCAGAATTCCAGAGAAGAGTGACTCCTTTTCCTTAGAGTGGTTGTTCTCAAATAGATGATTACCCCCCACCCCCGGTCCCCACCATGGGAGACGTTTTTGGTTGTCATAATTGAGCGGTGCTACCGGTGTCTGTTGGTGAGTGGCCAGAGGTGCTGCTTAGCATCCTACAACACTTAGGAAGCCTCCCTGCGAAAGAGAATGATCTCACTCAAAGGGCTGATAGGGAGACCGTGTCATGTAAATCAGGATACTTTTGAGAATAAAATGATGCCAGGACAACAGGCAGATGCTGGGATTGTCCTGAGTAGACCTGGATGTGTGGCTGCCTTCCTTAAAGGCCCTGTCAGTCCTGGGTCACTTGGCCAGCCTCCACCAGTCACTGAGGTGTGGCAGATGGTATGCTTTGGCCAGCCTGATCATGTGCCAACCACTGGGATGAAGAAGCAGGCAGCCCCTGATTGTCTGCTTCAGCAGAATGTTAAGGCTCACAACAAACAGATATGTAGAACATAGTAAAAAGCTGATGTCTACTATGCAAGAGAACTTGCATTTTTGAGAATGACTTTACTAGATCTGTTGTGATCTGGGCCTAGGGGCTCAGTGTGGCCAATATGGACTATGTGAAGATAGCAAGTCAAAATAAATATGCCTTCTATTTTTTTCCATTTCTTGGTTGATTAATTTTAACCAACATAGAGAAGAGTAGGAGAAATGGTGAGGGTGAAAAGGAAGGTTGTGGTCTGCATAACCTGCTTGGATACAGGGAGGCGAATACAGCGAGGTGGTTGGTGCATTATGGTGTATTACCTCTAAAGTACGGAGTGACACTTTTGTAATCACTGTGGAAAAAGCTTAGATTAAAATAGTTAATATTTATGACATTTTAACTTGTTATAGGCCAAAGCTGTATTTAAAATATCAAATTAAAAAATTTCTAACACAGTAGTCCTGTTAAGGTTTTGAGAAATAAAGGGTTATTAAGAAAAACTGATCTTCGTGGGTATAATTCATCTGGCAGAGTGGATTGAGTAATTTTACATTCTTTTTCCTTTTAAACAAAGAGAACTGTTCTAGAGCAGAACTTGAAAAAGATTCTTGTCTAATATTGTATATTCCTAGTTTAATTTTAAAATTGAAATCAATTGAGAAGTCCTGCAAGCATCCAGAAAAGTTTTCCAAGTAAGTTTATATTCTTTTGCAATTGTATGATGGTCTCTGGAAGTATTTTCCAAGTCCATTTTATTGTGTATGCTGGATAGTAACTAAAGTAAAGATTTGAAAGTAGGTAAGTGACCGAATTGGAGTATTTGCATTGATAATCTGGGGGACTTAAGATGGTTTAAAATATTTATGATATGAATTCTGAAATCTTTTAGAATTCTGTGTCTTCATTGATATTGTCTAAAAGGCTTGTATGGCTATGCAAATTAACTTGTTGATGAGAAGCAGGCATCCAGAAACAGGATGTATCACTTAACCACAGTTAACAGTTTTTGTTTTCTATAAAATGATTCAGTGCCTCTTGGCAGTGGCTACCTGAATGTGTCTGCAGGACCAATTTATCTCGATAATCATAGAACAAAAAAGGTTTTAAAAAGTACTTCTTTGTCCAGATAAACAAAGAGGCAACTTTGTAAAGATCTTCAAATTTTGTGACATTGAAGTTTTCATTCCATAAGCTTTAAAGCTGAAAGTGTAGTTCTGAGTAAATGTACATCCTCAGTTTAGTTGTATGCAGTGGGAACAGAATGGAAAGGCTAAGGAGGGAGTCATTTGGTTCCATGATGGAAGCTACTGCATCAGAAAACATTTGACCTTTGGAAGGTGTCAGTGGGCCACTTGAGAATGGAGGGTGCTAGCTTGTGGCATCAGTTTAATGACTGTGTACCAGACTCAGAGTTTGTTAGGATGAAAGGTTAGAGTAAAAGGGAGTGGAACTAATGCATACTTAGCTCTCTGGGCTTACAGAGAGAGAGAGTGTGTGTGTGTCTGTGTTGGTTCAAATGTTATTAAACTATGTTATGTAAAAGGGATCAGTGATGATTCCTTTAAAGTGAAGTCATCTCCCAATATTTTGTTTTGTGTATGTGAATATCCGTTTTTATATGTTGCATTTGTTTAAACGAAGGTGCATGTAAAATATCTTCAATTTCAAACAGCAGTGAGTAAATTACTCTTGTCTTAAATTAGAGTTGTTAGATTTTATTTTAATTGGCCTGATCTACTTATAAGTTTAGTTATTGGTAAACATCTGAGATGTACTAAAACAAATTTATAAGCTTACTAGAAGTAATGCTAATAATAATGGTGGTGGTTGTAGTGGTAGTAGCAGATAAGTTTTTTTTAAAATTTTTATCTCTTTAGCACTTCCTATGTAAATGTACAAGTCTTTCACATGAGTTAGCATTAATTTTTCACAACAGTCCTATTTGGCAGTTACTCTTCTAGTAAATAACTATTTTGCAACTCAGGAGCCTGGGTTTAGGTAGATAGTTACTGCCCAGGGACACTCACCTAGAAAACTATGCAACCCCTGACATTTACATGCTCTCTCTGAGGCCTCTGAGGCCTCTGGTTTTCTAGAAGAGCATTCATCATTGCTGTTGATGTAGTATTTCACAGACCTGATTTGCCATATTATCTTGTATAGAGGCATGGTGGAAAGCTTACTTAGGAGATTTTAAAATTTCCATAAAATGATAGAAACTTCCTGTATGCTAAGAAAAGTTACAGGAAAAGGAAGTCGTTTTCAGATGATGAGGATTATACTATCCTACTTGCATTACCAAAAAATAATAAAAAAAATAAAATAAAATAAAAGATTGCTGTTTCCTTTTAAACCAAAGTAGAATTTAAAAAGTAGAGTTGCTGTTAGTGATCTAGAGGGCGCATGGGTTTTATTTGGACTGGCAGCCCAATATTAATGCTATTTTCAGCTTACCTAACATTACTGAGAGGCAAAGGCCTGCAAGATTTCTCCTCTTAAAGGAAATCCTTCGTTTTATGGAACGGATGCTTAACTGTTAATACCAGTTTGGACTCTGGCTTAAATGTGCTACTTATACCCCCAAAATGTATTGCCGTCTTATTTTGTTCACAAACAATAGCCATTTGTTTTCTTTCTAGATATATATATTCATCCTTTTTGGTATTCTGAATGTATTTACTCCAAAACACATTTTCTCTTGATTCACCTGAGGAACTTGCTATCCAGAAGGTTAAGAATTTTGTCCAAAGTCATGTGGCAAAGTCATAGACCTTCTCAATGAAAACATTGACAATGTCTATGAGGATGTTGTGGTTCCTTTAAAAACATTTCCGAGTTTACCTAATAAATATTGAATTTAGTAAATCTCAGTTTCCACATAGAAAGCTGGAATTAAAGTCCTTGTCTCCTGACTCCTGCTGTGAAGCCAGAAGGAAGGCCCTCTCCTCTTGCTCTACAGATAGCAAACATGCCCTGAGTAGCACTTATGTGTCTGCTTTCTCCTGTCTTTGGTTTCATAAAGCTTTTTTGTAGTGTTGGGCTTACATGGAATTCATTTTTATTATTTGTTTGCAATATTAATGAACTAGTAAAGGAAGAAATCGTACTTAAAGGGTGATTTTTTTCCTTTTGAGACTATTCTCATGATGCTAACTCATATTTGTGAATGTTGAGTACATATCAGGATGAGTGAGAAAATATTGAGACTTAATCATTTAATCATTCACGTGAGTGAGAGTCCTTTCTTTTGATCCTTCATTTGAAGGAAGAAATTAATGACCTATGATGTGATATTGTTTTTTCTGTCCCGGCTACCATTCATTTACTACTGCTTTTAATAAAAAGTGAACATTACTAAAAAGTTTGTCCCTCTCCTTGCTCACAGTCCAAATCCCAGGAGACTTTCAGCCCCTTAAGGACAGTCTGTTTTCAGCCCCCCACTAGTGCCTACAACAGTACCTGGCTCATAGGTATTGGATTAATACTTGCTGAGTAAATGCCCATTTGCCTCCTGGAATGTTAGAGTCGGAGGGCCTTTGCTTCCTGTCCTTCTTGAGCCACTGGTGTAAGGCGGAATGGGCCTTCTGTATCTTTGTACCATATGTCACTTTCCCACCTCCTCTGCACATCCTTGCTGAGCATTTTATATCTAATGAAAATAATCAAAATCATAATGCTCAGGAGATGAGAGTGGCTAGAGTCTGGTTAGAAAGTTATTTTGGCCTCGGTCGAGTTGATGAATCATTGAAGCATGATGATAGGCCCAGGAGGACCTAGGGCACAGTTGAGATCACATTCAGATCCTTCTGAGGACTCCAAATAACTTCCAGATGGAAAAAAACTCTCAGAATGGTGCTTGTCGGTAGTTTATTCCTTTTGATTGGCCTTCTATTATTCCTTAATGAGGGTTTATATTTAACATGCCAAAAGTTGTATACACATTTTTTAGTCTGTCTCCATGTAGAGGTAAATAGTATGGGTGAATTTTCATGGTTACACAAGTGTTTTTAATTTGTTTCACCTAAAGTAAAATGATAGGAAAAAGACAAAAATAGTGATCTTGCTCACACAGTTAAGTAGTACATATTAAAAATTAGATTTATAATAGACCATAGTCCCTGAAGGAATATTAAAATCCTTTCAAAATTCTAGCTTTGAAAAAGATTCCAAGCAGTAACGATAAATATAAGCAAATATATTATTTAAGCAAAACCAAAGCTGTGATATTAGAAGTACTTGTTATATTAAGAACAACAAGTTTTTTCCTTATTAATTTTTTCATACATAACCGATTCTTGTGATATACTCAGTCTGGACATTCTGTGTTCAAGGCATCACTTCTATTTAATTTCTCCTAGAAAACTATTGCAAGGCATTCCGTTCCATTTGACTAACTGTAAATAAGAAGGGATCCTAGCTACAGGAATATTGGTACCATATTATCAAAAAGAGGGCTTGTTTTGAAAATACTAATATCTTTGGAGTCTTCTTTGGCAAGCTGCTGATTAAGAATTTTAGGGAGTAGCTTCACTGTTACTCTTATAAAAACTAACCATCCATTTGTCTTTTCTTGCCCTTATGCAGTGTTGAGGGTACTTTACTATTTGTCTCTTTTAGAAGCTAGACTGTCACTAAAGAAGTCGGAGGAGTGTGAGCGTGGATGTGTGTATAGTACACAGTGAGTCAGCCTCCATGGCTTTTTGCTGTGTATGTTGTCCTTGGTTTATATTGAGTATTTATCCCACTTCTATCTTGAGCAGTGAGCATGTCACTAACAACGGCATGTAACAAAAGCCAGTTGACAGAACTTGACCAAGTCAGTGATTTTTTTTTTTTTTCCTCACACACTAAACCGATAGGAGGTGGTTGCTGGCTGGTTGTCCACCAGTTTCTTGGCCTTTTCCTCATGGTTGCAAGATGACCTACCCATCATACCCCCTTTTCAGGGGAAAAGAGGTAGAATAGAAAGGAGGAAAAGTCTGTATCATAGACTTTCCTGGAAATCTCCCGTCAGCCCTGCTTACATCTCACTAGCCACAGCTTTCACATTGCTTTGCCTTGCCACGAGGAAGTCCGGGAGAGGGATGTTCCTGGTCCAGAAAAAAGAAAAAGAAAAGCAAGGGAAGAGAAATTGGAATGTTTGTTGAATGAGACAATTTCTGGATCTGCCAAAAACAGTTCAAAAATTTAGAGGTGAAGATCTTAATATTTCTCCATTTAATATAGTTAATCGTCAGTTAATTAATGAGCACTATTAATGTGAACTGTATGTTACTGGTCTTGGGGGCGTGAGAGATGCAAAAGTATAATATGTTGTCTTATTAAAATTTACAGTCTGTGGAAATATAAAATATACAAAACTTAAGGTTCTGTGTAATTAATTCTTACCAGATTATAAGAAGAGGGACCTTCATGGGTGCCTGGTGTAATTAAAAAGTTTCTATGAAGAAGTTAGAATTGACCAAGGATGTGTCGATGGGAGGGATAGACATTTCTGTGAAAGGGCAGCAGCTTAAATCAAAGGTACTGTTTTCAGCTTGGTGCACTAGGAGAAAACGAGACACTAGAACCAGAAGGTCTCCAGGAACAGAGGCCACTCTAGTTTTGAGCAGAAGGCTTTGTGACCCAGGTGGTGGTCTCCCCATGCCTTGCTGCTGTGTGTCTCCTGCCTGGATTTCCCTTTCCAACTTCTACCCACTTAATGTCCCATGTATTTTTATGTATCTTTTAATTATTGTCTATTTTTCTTAGACTGTAAGTTTTATGAAGACGGTGTTTTTGTTTTACAGTATCTAGCACATGATAGATACTTAGATATTTGCTGAACGGATTAATCAATTTGTTAAGCTTCCAGCTTCTAGTACTATATTGTGCTAAGAATTCTGTACATTATCTCATTTAAGAGCTGTTATCTTCACTTTATTCATATAGAAACTGAAGTCAGGTGGAATAAACTGCCCCAAGAAGGTAACTAGAAGAGCCAATCTATGATTCAAAAGTGTAGCTCATTGCTATCCACTAAAGATATGTAAGCTACATATACACAATTTAAAAATTTCTAATAACCTTATTAAAAGGTAAAGAGTAATGGGTAGAATTAATTTTCATAATATATTTTATTTAATTCAGTATATCCAAAATACCATTTTAGCTTAAAATTATAAAATTATTGAGATCTTTTGCATTTTTTATACTGAATCTTTAGACTGCAGCATGCATTTTATATTTAACAATACATATCCATTGAAACTAGCCACATTTCAGTGCTCAGTAGCCCTATGTGGCTGGCTACGTCGTTGGTCACCTTGAGTCTGACTAGCAGTCCTGTGGCCTTGCATCTGTACTTTGCTGTTGCCCATTAATCAAGCTGCTACCCCTTCCAGCTTGAGTGGATAATAGTAATATCTACATTTATAGAGGCCAACCATTTACAAAAGGCTTCATCTACATGCTTAGCTCTTTAGATTTTCATAAGAACTCAAGCAGTCTGTTAGGTTCCAGTCTCTGGTTAGCATAAAAATTCTGCAAATGGAGATGTGAAGAACTAGGGAGCTTAAATAGCTTTTCCAGATTCACCAGGTTTCCACTTGGCAGGGTAGGGAGTCGAATCCAGCTCATGTGAGATTTTGAGTAGCTCTTGAAGATAAAAGAGTTTGTCTGTTTGTCCCCAAGTCCATACCTCACCTTCTCAGGGACTTGCTCTGTCAGAGATATCCAGAGATTCTTTGTCAGTGATTTCAGCCTTTGCTCATTTGACTCCTCCCATTTTCCTCTTGTTTTGGACACTATCCCTCTTCCTTACTCTAATTCATTTGTATTCATTCTTCTTTCAGACTAGGTTCCTTTTAAGACTTTCTTATTTCTTCAAATTCTCCCCTGGAAATTCCCTGTCCTGTCCCTTTTATGATAAATAACTTTAAAAAGCTCCCCAAAACATAGGAAAAAAATATATTTGTTGACTTGGTTATCTCAGGGCCAGTTAATTGGTTGGTAGTACAGAACTAGGTGAAGAAAAGCTATTCTCATTTGTGGCTGCTATTCCAGTGTCCCAGTTGAAGAGGAGCGATGTTAGGTCTCTTCTGGGTGGGGTGATAGGAAAGCTCTGCTGCTGTGTGGGCCCCCGGGTGGCTGCTAGCCTACCAGGCGTGGGGGAACTGGATTGGAATCAAGGCTGGGTGTTAAGAACCTTTGAATGACAGCTGGAAAAGAGCTCATTGCTGAGAGGAAGTTTATTTCGTAAGTTAAGGTTATCCTCTCTGTAGTGTCTTGGTGTTAAATTTGTTTATAACGGTTTAAATCATCTTTAGGGTTTTCCCCTTTAATAGTAATTTCGTCACTGACCATAAGTGCTTTCCTTGTGTTTTGTGTTTGGTTGTGGTTGCTTTGGTACTTTTTGGGTGTGTGGGGCAGCAACATTCAACTCAAACCACGAGTCTGCAGTATCACTTAGTGGTTCCTGTCTGATTGGAAACGGTATTTGTACTTATTCTCCCACCTCTCACAGGAGAAGCAGCAGTCTTTCACGAATGCTTGGGCACTTCTGTTGGGAAGTTAGTCATTACATTGAACTTTTAAATATATCCATTATTAAATGTAATTGCATGACATTCTGGAACCAAATAAGGGCAAAGAGTATGAATTGGGGAATCTGTTCATTTAGAACATGTGGGCTAGTTTACCTTGCCTAGTACTGGGCTCTTCTTAAGATTTTGTGCTGATTGTTGCTAAGCAGCCTTTAAGACGATTTTAAGAAGGCATTACTAGGGCAAAAGAAGGAAAAAAGCTGAGTTGAATGAAATGAGCCACTTGCTTCGGCTGTTCTGAACAGCAGCAGCAGCCACGGCAGTGTCTTTTCTTGTGTTCATTCTCTTGATCTGGTTTTCACACTTACACCCAGATCAGAAACTATCATAATTTCCACCATTAGAAATTCATTCTTTTTGAAGTTGAAATGTAATACCAGTTACTGTTATTGTGTTCTAATGGATTACACTCTTTAACATTTGTATATTTTTTCTTTTAGCCTTATTGAGGTGTAATTGACAAATAAAAGTGGAAAGATATTTAAAATGTGCAACATGATTTTTTGAAATGTGTACACATTTTAAGGACTAGTTGAAGCAGATTTGGAAGGCGACCTGGTAGGGGTGTAGCAAAAGGAAAATGAATTTATGGGGTTAGTGAGACAGTTAAGAAGATAAATGACTTCTATTTTTTCTTGACTGTTGGACTGGGGTAGGGAGTAGAGTGGATTGTTACTAATTAAAGAACAGATATCTGCTACTCACCTACTCTCTGTCCCATTTTCTAGGAATTTAAAGGTTAACAGCAGATTTTAACAAATCGAGACAAGACAGACTTTGACAGGACATAAATCAAGGAAAGTAAAATCAGAATGAGTTAGCCAACCAACTCTAGAGACAGAAGATCCATAATAAGGATGTATAAGACTTATTGCAAGACGGATATTGTTAGACAGTGGGTCTCAGCTCTCACTATGCATTAGAATCAAATGGGGAACTTAAAAAAATGCTGATGCCTTAAAATGAGTTATTTTCTTCTTGCTTTGGGATGAAGGCTGGGCACTGACATTTTTGAGAGAGCTTCAGGTGCTACTAATGTATAGCTAGGGTAGAGAACAACTGATATAGACCATAAATTAAGCCTTACGTAAGAAGTGATTCTTGAATCACCTAAGGTGCCCCTTAAAAAATGCTATTTCCTGGTCTACACTCAAATTCTGTTGAGAATCTGATGTAGTATCTTGGGCTACCCTTTGAGAAAACCTGTGATAGGTATAGAATATTGGGTAATAAGATCAATGAGTGCTGAATAGGGTTAGACAGGTTTCATGGAAAGTGTGACATGAGCAAGTGTCTGAGTGATGTATGGGACTCAGAAGAAAACTGGGTGGGAAAGTAGAAGGTATATTTGGAACATTGATATAGTTGGTTTTGGTGGGGGAGTAATGTGAGGTGAGGCGGGGAAGGTAGAGGGCCTTGAATGCCACTTTAGGGAGCTTAGGTTTTGAATTGTTAGGTTTGGAGAGACTTGAAGGTGGAGAGCCTGGCTTGAGCTGGCCCTGAGCAAGCTAGGTCAGTAAACAACGTCCAGAGGCTAGGTGCCCTTGACCAACTCTAGGAAGTGGCTGCTGTATGAGAGATGACTTGAGAAGTACTGTCTCATTTCACATTGTCTCCCATGCAGTAATAAAATAGTGACACTTGAGCCAAAACTGTGTTTGTAATAAATTCAGCAAACATTTATTAAGTTCCTTTTGTATGATAGATATGCAAAGGAGCTATAGGTTATTTTTAATAACATGATAGAATGCTTTGTTGGTAATGCATTTTTGTAATTCCTCCAAACTCCCAGACACCAACTCGGGAGAAAAGTAGCAACTGTAGCTCGTATTTGTGCACAGATTGTGATATCATGATCACGGCTCATTGGAAATGTTTTAATCAAGACAATTTGCACTGGTTTTGATGATCTTGGTTTGACAAATACAATTGTTTTTGTGTTGCAAATATTATCAGAATAATACCGGAAGACTGCTGGCCATTGAAAATTCTAAAAATATAGTTTGGCCATGGAACCCTTTGAGTAACTTATAAAAACAAGAGCTGCCTTTCCACAAAAATACATACAGATAGTGTGTGGGCTTATAATTTCAGGCCTTTGGGAGACACCAAAGTCAATTTATACCCCCTGCAGGTGTTCATAGACTCCAAGTTAACTCATAGAATAGATTATGGAATAACTGTAATGTTATGCCATTACATTTTATGGGAGTGGAGAATATAGGTGTGCATGTCTTTTTTTGTTTTAATTATTAGCCATAATTCATCATGGCGTGAGTAATTCAGCATCTATTCAGCAAATAGTTTTTGATGAAGTTTATGTAAGCCATAACCAAGTGTTTCCATGTCATAGTACTATAATTAAAGTACACATCAGAATAGGCATAGATGTGCATGTATCTTAATGTGCCACATATATTTTCACTCCAGACAGGCTGCAGAGTCATCAGAGTATCTATTGGTCTTAGGCCTTCTGAAGTCAAACACAAGATAGGATTTAATCTAACAGTTCCTAGTTTTTTTTCTGAGAAGTACTAGTGCTGATAGAACTGGTAGCTCATGACCTGTTCTATCTTGTATTGCAGGTACACTATACGTGTATGTGATTATATTAAAGAAGTCTGGTACTAAAGAAACTTGTTTAGCTTTGTTCAAACTCATCAGTTTCTAAGTTTATTTAATCAGGACCTGTCTTCTCAAACAAAATACTGTTTAACTTTTCAAAGATAAATATTGGGAAATATTAATTTAACTGTAATCAAAGTTGGCTGAAATATAAATGAAGCCATAATGTGTGTGATCTGCAGAATTCCCCCACTTCCCTTAAAAATTTTTTTTGGAAAGAATTGTGTAGACACTCTGTGTGAGAACTTAAGTCTCCCTGCAAATCTATGGTCGGAATTTTGAAAAGCATTAATGAGATCTACCCATACAGTACCTTTTAAAAAATAGTTATATTTGTCCCCGTAAAAGAAGACTGGGACTGTATCAAGAGGTTATCAAGAGTCAGGGTGAAAGTAAAAGAAACTTTACAGTTTTCTCCTAATCTGTGACTGCACTCAATTGGAGTCCTTTCTCCAGTATAAATTGCAAATTTGAGAACAGTCATGATGTGGGTGGAGGATCAAGGGGGTGGGTCTTAAATTATAGGACAGATAAATTAGAGTGTTTTACATAGGAAGGGAGCGGTGATAAATGGTTAGAGAATCGGTGATAAATGGTTAGAGAATCATGAAGGATATTATATATGAATATACTGAAGAGTAACTTTGCCTTCCCCAAATGCTATATATCTTAAGGCATGAAAATTGTAGCATAATTAATGGATTATTTCTTAATAGTTTATTGATTATTTCAGGGTTACCTTTAAACATTTAATTGATTTAGCCCAGACACTAAATAAATATCTATAATTGTGAATGACCAGTACCCTAGCTGCTGAATATTCAGGAAAGGGTAGGGTATGATTCCTGCTCTTGAGAGCCTATAATTTTGGTGGATTGCTCTCTTAATATGCAATTTTCCTGTGTTGATTTTTTTCTCTTGTCTGGGTCCTCCCTCCTGCACATTGCTCTTGCCCCCCACCCACTGTTGCTACAGCCCAATTTCAGCTGGAGTGAATCACAGAGCCCAGCATGCAACATTTATATTGCTTTATTATGTTGTAAAACACTTCCTGCTAAGAATGTGCATATGGTTTTGAGGGTCTGGAAACATTGTAAACCTGTTGCCAAATAATCCCAGAAGAATCTAGTAAGGTAAACTTGAAGACCTTTTAGCGACTGACTTGTGAACCCCTTGTTCCTATCACAGCAGTCTCCCTAGTTATGAAAAAAAAATCATTAAAATTAATCATTTGAATTTAATGAACTTTTCTTAGAAACAAGAGACTTCAGTGTATTCTCATAATTGTTCATTCTAAAAATCTCTGCCAAGTTGTCCATTAATTTTTTTTTGCCATTTTTAAGTAGAAATGAATGATATAAATTAGAAAACTGAAATAATTTAATGTCAGCTCTTACATTTTTAAAAGTTTTGTTTTGAATACTGAAGTACTTAAAAATGGGGGAAATTATGCTTTCATGGCAAGATTGTTACTGCTCACAGGAACTGGGCGATAGTTAAGGTAGTACTAATCTGTTTCAGTGATGAGGCATTTTCTCACCATATGCAGTAGTCTGGTCTTTAGGTAAATTACTCAGTAAATGTTATTGAGGAAGAAAGAAAAAAGAAAGTTATTCATTATGGCTCATGATTTCAAATTTAAGGTAAACCCGATTTAGAAAGTTTAGTATGTATACATTTTATAGGCCTCTAGGTTCTTATATGTCCCTGTACCACATCACCTTATTTATATTTTAAACATTGAAAACAAACATGCATCAATACCTTATTTTCAAATATGTACCACAATGCTTCTCTTTACATAGTAAATTCCCTATTAGCTGGCATCCTGTTACCCATTATGTTAATAGGTTCTTTCTACAGTGATGATTAATATTTATAATGATTACCCCGATGATCTACAAAACCCTCTTGAGTCATCAACGATTAAATTATATTTAGTATACCTTTCATGTCATGCATTTTATGTCTTCCAATCATTTGAAAATGGAGAATCTGTGGTATTTTTTTTTCTCTTGATTAAATGTCCCATTTCCTGATTATTTCAGATAAACCCTAGGATGCTATTACAGAACACATTTTCTTTTGTTTCTCTTGTTTGAAAACCAGTGGCTGGAATTAAAAAATGTGTTGGGGTGGGAAAAGACAGGAGCCTGAAGTGACTACCACCTTTTCCTAACCATGGGATACAGGGCACAGTGTTGGGCGAAGAATGATTAGAATGTCGGGCATTGAAAAGTCATCTTCCTTTCATGCACACGTTGCAGATAGCAATGTAAGGGCCTGAGGAAAGCAGGAGGACAAGTATTGCGAAGCTGTCATCTTTAATCACGTAGATATGGAAAGCGTATTTATGTACCAGGCCCTCCTCTACCCTTGTCATAACTTCCTTAGACCAGGTCATTATCAGTACTCATCTGTACCATATCATTAATCATGCAATTGGGGCATCTGCCTCAATTTTGGACTTCAGTCCATAGAATCACTGATACAGTAGTATTTGTCTACACAGCATTTAGGAATTATAGCCCTATCATATATTGTATTATGGCTGTGTTTCAGTGTCCTACATTCAGTTCATAGTCATTTGGTATAATCAAAGAGTAGCCAGCACCTACTTTGTGTTAGGCTAAGTACTCAGCTTGGAAAGGGTAATTCATGTTTTGACCTGGATTCAAATTCCCACTCTGCCGCATACTTGGCTGTGTGGCCTCTCTGAGCCTCAGTGTTCTGTATGGTGTATTAGTTTGCTAGGGCCGCTGTAGCAGAGTACTACAGAATGGGTGACTGAAACAACAGAATTTATTTTCTCACAGTTCTGGAGCCTAGAAGTTTGAGATGAAGGTGTTGGCAGAGTTTCCTCTCTTGGCTTGAAGATGGCTGCCCTCTCCCTGTGTCCTCACATGGACTTCTGTGTGTGTGTATGTCCTAATCTCTCCTTTTATAAGGACACCAGTCATTGGATTTGAGCTCACCCTGAAGACCTCATTTTAACTTAATTACCTCTCAAAGATGCTATCTTCAAGTATTGTCACATTGTGAAGGACTGGGGTTAGGACTTCAGCATGAATTTTTAGGGACACAACTCTACATCTCATAACAGCTGTGAAAACAGTATGTTCAAGCATTGTGATATTGAGGGTTAAATGAAATAATATATGCAGAGGCCTTGTACAAGCTTAGTGCCTACTCAGTGTTAGCCTCCCCCTTGGTGGTTGTGGGGTAGAATCTTGTTTTCTTTATATTCCATTCAAGTATAAATAGAGAACATTGGTGCGATAGTATTTTGACTATCTAGGTGTTTTATTTCATACAGTTCTCATCTTTTACCTCCACTCATGCAGTCGAATGAGTGATTTGGTTCAAGGCTGCTTGTGGTCTTTCCCAGAAAGTTCTTTGCTTCTGCTCCCTGCCTACCAGGCACCATTATCTTGACTTTTAAACTGAGCTGGGTGCTTCTTCCAGTTAGTAGGAATGTCTGAGACTTCTCCAGAGAACAGCCGTGAACTTGGACTCTTCCCGGTTTGTTTCAGAATTTCCACCTAGAAATAGCATATATCTGCCAGTTGACGCTTTTCAAATGTCATAGTTGTTTTCCTCCCTCACTTGACAGTATGTTTTTCCCCCACCATGTTTCTACACAGCAGAGTTTTAGGGCAGGGTGGGATAAGTGAGTGAAGAATTGTGAAAGAAAAAGCACAGGCTTGGAATGACTTACTGTTTTAGTTCAGACCTGTACCACGTGGCCTGTGCCTCATGGCGAGTGAGCTGTAGTTCCTCTGAGAATGTTCTCTTGAAGGATAATGTTTGACAGGGCATTAAGTAAGCATTTATCACCCGGAGAATTCCAAATAAGCACGCACGAGTTTAAAATCCTAGGATGTAGGTGATCAAAAAATCATTTCACTTGTTTACTTTCAGGAGAAAATATGTATTTTATGAATGTCATTTAAAAGGCTTTTACAGGCGTTTTCATTATTAACTCTGAGGAGTTTCCCATAGTTTTCTCTCAAGTCGAGAAGGGTTACTAAATGTAGTTTTCCACTGGAGCTTGGTTTCCTGAAAGCTATTCTTGGTGTGCTAGATGAGCGCAGCTGTTCATATCTCTTAATAGTTCAGTTTGAGTCACTGGGTGGGCGGAACTGATTAGAATTCCAACAGCAACACATACGGGCAGTTAGGTAGAACTTTTGGAATTTACTAGGGGAGATTTTTTTTGACAGAGCTCCTACATGCTGGAGTTAAGTGGTAAAAAGAACACTTTATGGACAAAGTATCTAAATAAATGACTTTTGCATTTTGCTTTTGTTTTCTTTTTGGGTTGGTGGAAGGAGCACTTTTTTAATATTAAAAATTGTTAAAATAGGTTGTCAGGATAGCATTCTTTGAAAGTATTGAAAACAACATGTTTCCTTTCCAAAAATGTGCTTATTTATTGTGGGTGAGTGTGACCTTATTTTTCTGCATGTTCATGTGTATGTACAAGACAATACAATTGTTTCCTTTAAATACTTTACAGAGTTTTATGGTAATTCCACTCAATTTATCACAAGTTTGAATTTTCCGTATCCGATGCACTTCTTGGGAAGACAAGTTATATTTATTGAGTGGAAAGTGGCTTTTGGCCTGGCTGATGTAAACATCCCTCGGAATGTTACCCCGCATAATAAAGGGGGAGCTTCATGTTTTAAGGTTCCAGCTGCCCAGTGACAACTTGGGAAGGCAGTGTTGTGTTTTAAAGTTTGTGTTAGGAATCAACTCAGATCCATATGTGGGCTTGAATGTTACGTTTTCAGTTACGACACAAATGGATGTAATGTTTTCTGGTCTGTGGTTTCTAGGGTTCCCATGATGTCGTAAGTAAACCTTTAACATCCTTGTTAGGTAGAGAGGGGAAGAGATTCTTGGTTCTCTTCCTCGGGTCTTTAGAATATGAGTCAATACATTAGGAACCTGGACAGCCCTGAAACAGGCACATTGTAGAGCATCTGAAAGCACCTTTTTAGGATTATTATTTTTTCTCAGTTATTCATTCCTTGGTCAATTCTAGAGCATAGCCTGAAATGTGTCTTGAAGCCATTTGTGAAGGAGCACGTGTGGCTGGGAGCAGCTCAGGAACCCGATTTCCTGGGTGGTTTGCACCTGGTTCTGCCATTCCAGCTGTGTGATCATGGGCAGGTTACGTAGCTCTGTGTGCCCCAGCCTCCACTGTAAAGTGGGCATAGTAATCATATCCGTAGGGTTGTTGGGAGAATGAAATGTATTAACATTGTGGAAGGCATTTAGGATAGTGCCTGGCACATAGTTGGCCCTGCATAATGTTGAATGTTATTGTCATCTTAGTACATATTAAATTCCCTTATTTGACTCTGGTTAGGCCAGGTTGATATTCAGTTCTGTTTGTTCTCCATTCCTGGCCTATTATGCCCTGGGTTGTCCAGCTGAAATCTAAGATCCCCAGGCTAGGTTCAAGTGTTAACCCTCATTCTCAGTGGAATCTTCGTGGCAGAATTTGTTTCTGCAAGTACCCAATGCTGTTTGACAGGTTTGGTTTGTGAGTAAAAGCCTGTAGGTAGAGAATAGGGCCTGGGTTTGCATCTGTACGGTTTAGGGTGAGGGTTATAAGGGCGATTTTGAGATAAAGTTTTTGTAAATGTTTCTCCAAGTTTTCTCCATTCTATTAACATTTGAGAGAGAGAGGGGGGGGGGAGGGGGAGGGGAGGAGGGGGAGGGCGAGAGAGAGAGAGAGAGAGAGAGAGAGAGAGAGAGAGAGAGAGAGAGAGCGCGCGCGCGCGAGCGCTTTAAGCTGTAAGGCTCTGCCTCTCTTTCCTGTGACTTTTATTTTACAGAATGGGGACCATAGGGAATTAGAGAACTTGCTGCTTGTGTGTTGTGGAAGATTGTACAACACTCACATGGCTCTTAGCCACTGTGTGTGTTTTATTTCTTCCCCTGGGCTTGCCTGAAGAGACAGAGATAAGAGAAACATCTTGGCATTTGCAGAGCCCCCAGAGGACTGCAAGCTGACGTAAACAGCATTTGCTCTGCATCTTCTCCATACCAAAATGTTGCCATAGTTCATTCTTCCTTTGGCGAGGGAAACCAAAGGTTTGCCACCCCAAAATATGCTTTTTGAGATACTGATTTTAAGCAGGTTATTAAATAAAAGTCTCAGAAAGAACTTTTGACCCTGCCCCCTTTCCTGCCTAAAGGAATTCAAATAGCCGAACCTGCTTTTAAAGGATGGGCAGATCGTCTTAGCATCAAAATAAGAATGTGGCAGACAGGGAAAAATCTAGCAAAGCTTGTTTGTTAGGCATCCTCTGTGTCCCATTGTTTCTGGGTGGCCCAGCAAGAGTTTATTACCGCATGTTTACTCACTCTTGTCTACCTGCAAATCGCCTACTTTTCTTTTGAAGTCCTGGGCCCTTTCCCCCTTCTCCTTTGTCCAAAATGGCAAGTAACCCTCAACTGCCCTATGCATCTTGGGTCTCATTTTCATCTGCCCCACCCCGCCTGCAGGTACATCTGTAGGTATTTTGGACATTTTTTTCCTGTTAATCTGTCTCATATTAATTTGATTACTAGCCCAGCCAGAAAATGGGAAGAAAGTTACTTTTGGGGTCCTGACAGTGGTCCTTAACTGCTCTCCACAGTCTCACCAGTGGAGTCCAGGTGTAGAGTTTATGTCCCTCCACCTGCTATTCCTGAGCCCTGAGGAAATAGAGGGGCTGTAAGTGGGTCTCTGCCATTTGTCGCTCCACCTCTGTCTCAGGCCGTTGGAGGTGGCCTCTCTGCAAGGGCTGAGCTGTGCAGGTGGGAGGTCGCCAGAAGAAAGTCTGCCTGTTGTCTTCGGGGTGGGCTCAGAGCCAGTGATGGTTAAGACCCTCAGAGCTGCATCAAGATCCTGGTTTAAACCTGTCCACATGTGTACTGAATCTGCATATTGTACTGTGGCCTGGTAGGTGGAGAAGGGTGGCTATTGTCAGTACTTTCGGCTTTGTCTCCTTTTGATTAACCCAGAAGGCAAAGTAGGGATATGGAAAGATCCCAAGCTTTGTGGTCAGGATGACTTGAGTTTGAGTTCTGGCTCTCTCATTCACTTTTCACTATATTATGACAAATACATCACTTGCACTGAGCCTTCATTTCCTCCCCTGGAGCATGGGGGGTTCTCCGTCCTCCTGTGTAGGGTTATGGTTTAAATTGTGTAAAATGCAGTACACTTGGGTAGCAGCAGATGACAACTATGACAAGACTATGGCAATAGAGTGTTTACTGTGTGACGGATATTGTCCTAAGATGTCATGTATATAAAGTTACGTGATCCTTGCCACATATCCATTTTGTACACTGGGAAACTGAGGGACAAAAAGGTGAAGTATGTTGAACAGATGGGCACTGAGGCTCAGATTTGGATCCAGGCACTCAAAAGTTTGCTTCTCCAGTTATCCAGATATATACTTTTTTTGATAATTTTAAAGACTTTTGATATGAAACATAGCTACTTATAAATTCTTAGTCTGCATAACAGTCCACTGGCTGGTACATTTACCTTTCTGCAAACCGACCAGTGGGCAACAGACACAACTACAAATGAGAAGTGTCCTTTTGCCGATGTTATAGATGAAGTTCTAATGGTTGGTGTGGTCAATGGGAAGCATATTTCTCCCCTCAGAGACCACCCGTTCTGCCCTTATAGACAACAGTAGGCCAAGAATCATGTTTATAGAACTTGGAAAATGTATGCAACAAAGTTTTCAGACCCTTTTTGGTTCCTTTTACTTTTTTTGCTTAGTCCAAGTTGACTTGGAGCTCTACTGCTGCTGAGGGAAGGTTGGAGAGGGAGCAGCTGCCACTGGTCAGGGCTGACACCGGGAACTCATGCCCTGGGACTTCCAGCAGAGCATAGACAGTTTCTTTATCTTTTGTGAGGCTCAGATGACATAATATGGCTCATTCTGATCCCACTAAGAGTTTGGGGGACTTTTGCCAGGGCCTGGTGGAAGCTTCAGGGTCTGGGGCTCTGCTGTGGAGAGTGTGTTTACTCCCCCTCAGTTGTCTGCGGTCACATTGAGGTTTTGGGCTAGGTGTCTGGCTGTCTTCATCATTGACCATTCCAGAAACACACTGGCTGGGCTCGACCTAGCCGTGGAAAGTGCTATGACATGCTGGTGTCATGATCAGTTTTCTTGTTTTGTACTTAAGTATAAGTGTTAAAGTTTTCTAAGACTAATGTGCCAGATTTGTTTCAACTACATGTCTCTATCAATTTGCCATTAGGAAATTTTGTTTTTTGTTTTTTTGTTTTTTTGCTTTGATAATTGAATGAAAGTCTGTGTGGCTGGATAGAATTGTCTGGAGAGGGTGTGTTCTTTTAAACTTGGCCTCATGTTCAACCGAAGACTTTGAGATATAACCTAGTCAAGCGAATATGTGAATCACACTGCGTGGACTTCAAGGGTGATTCATGTGTGTGTCATTTCCGACTGTGTCTTTACTATACCTCTGGTAGGGACATTTGCTTTTCTAAATATGAATTGAAAGGAGGAATCGGGGGAGTATACTCTGCTTTTTATGACTTTGAGTAGCACACATGAAATTATACATCGGGGACCTTATTGTACCATACATGTTGTTTTTAGTAAAATGACCTAAGTTTCTGAAGACTAGATTCTGTTTCCTATAGGTGGGGAGATTTCTTGAGAAATTGAAACTAGAAAGGGTGTTTGCAGATCCAGCCAGTGTGTGCTTACTATTCATCGTAATCCATGCATGGCACCAAACCAGATAAAGTGAGGGTCAGAATAAGTCCTGCTTCCTGTCTTCAAGAAGCTTACATGTTAGGTAAAGACATGTGAGATTAAAAAAACTACATAGGTTTGTAACACGTAAGATCCTGTTAGGAATGTCTGTTAATATTGGCATTGAGAAGAAGAAATGATTTGAAATAGGTAGATCCATACCATCTGAGTAAAGCTTAGATTGTAGGTGCGTGTGTGCGTGCGTGCGTATGTAAACGTGAGAATTTCTTAAACTTAGGGAAGTGTGTATTGTCTGTCATGACAGATGTTACCGTTTTTGGCAGGAAATGGGTCTTTTTGTTCCTCACCTCACCTGGTATAGTAACTGGAATTCTGGAAAAACGAGATATGCATTGTGTTTGCGATATGCTACAGCTCTTTAAGCTGGGACCTCCCATACTGCGATCTGCCATGACTGGGCTGCTTTCTCAGACATACTGGAAACAGTCCTGCCTGCCAAGTGCACAGAGGAGTTATATGAAAGTCAGCTTACGGTAGTCTGTTTTCTCCCGGAACCTTTGACAGCCCTTCTCCTCTAGAGCAGGAAAAGTTTTAACCCCAAAGCAGGAAAGAAACCTTTGTCTTAAGTATGCTATTGCTCTCCTCACTCTCCCAAAGAAACTGCTTATAGGGACATTGCTAATTGAAATGTCATTTTCCTACCTGGGTATAACCTCAGAATCTTAATGCATGGTTCCTGGCTATTACTCCTCTTTGCTTAAAATTGGCACATTTTATTCAAGTCAGTAATCCCTGGCCCAGAGGTTTGCGGTGGTGTCATCTTTTTTGATTTGTCGTCATTTTAGTGAGTGTTGGGGGAGTGGTACAGATAATAAAAGTTCTGTTGGAATTCAAAAGATGACAAGAAAACTTCAGAGTGCTCAATAAAGATTTTACGATTAAAGGACTTGATTTGTTCTTTAAATATGGATAGGGTTTAGATGGATGCGAGTGGGAAGCTGGCTTGTGAACATGGGGACAGAAGAGGACAGCAACAATCATAATTTGGAGATGGGGAAGTCTAAGTTTGGTAGATGTGGAGGTTTTTTGTGGGGCAGTAGTTATCAGTTTTAGTGGATTAGTCACCCACTGGGCCCCATCCCTAGAAGTTCTGTTCTGGTTGGACTGCAGTAGGGCCCTAGAATTTGCATTGCTGATAAGTTCCTTGGTGATGTTGATGCTGCTGGTCCAAGGGCTGCACTTGAAAACCGTTGTAGGAAAACTGTGTGAGATGCTGCTTCAGTCACATTAGAGTGGAGGTGGTGGCTGGGGCAGCCATGGTGCCTGGGGCAGCTGCGCTACCCAGCTCCCAGAGTCACCATTCCCCAGTGTGCTCTGTTCAGGCAGCAGCCCTGGAATATCACCTAAGGAAGCTGGGACTTTATTCAGGCAGTGATAAGCCATGGAAAAATTTTATCAGGATAATGTTATTGGCATTTCCTTTTGGTTAGTTGGGTAGCAGAGGGGGATGGGGAGAATGGCCAGAGATAGTAAGATAAGCTGAAGGGTAGTGCTGTGTCCATTGTGGGGCTTATTTCAGAGTGAATTTTAGGGAAAGAACTGGAAGACAAGAAAGAGGAAGAATACAAGCGACCTAGCATCTCTTTCAGTTTGGGAGCCTGGAGACTGGCGCTCACACTGATATAAAGCGGAAATCAGAGCAGGGGCTGCTTTGGGGGAACTTCTCAGTTATTTTAAAACTTAGTTTAAATTGTTTATCTTCTAAGGAGATTATTGTCTATTCTGTTTTCAAAGTGAAGGATCTATATAATTTTTTGTGCCTTCCAATTGTTTGTCTTCAGTATGAGCTTTTCATGAGTCTAAACACGCAATCACTTGTCTCCAAAATAATTTCCTCTCATCCCAAAATTTAAATAGAAGAATATTGATTAAAACTATCTCTTAGCCATTTCATTGTAATTTTCTCTAGACTTTCACGCACTTACAGACTTGGCTAAGTATATGTAAAATAGTGTTGATAAAAATATAGCCCTAATTAAAATGCGTTGCAGTCTGTCTCTTTATTTTTCTGTAAGTTATCAATTGCTAATCATTTGATTATTACAAATATCCACAAGTTGGCTTATATTTCAGTTGTTTTCCTCACTTTTCAAAGTAATACATGTCCATTGCAGAAAATCTGGAGCACAAATGTGTAATAAAAAGAGTCAGCTGTGAACTACTCATAAATTATGCCTTTAACATGTTCATTCATTTTACTCTTTCAACGGCTACATGTGTATAAAAGAGTAGAGCGGGGCCTGTCTGTTCGGACTGAGGCTAGTTATGCCAGTGTATGGAGGTAGGTGACAGATTTTCTCCTGCCTACCTCTCCTCTACCCCAGGATTTGGCCACAGCCTGTATTTTGCATGGGCCAGATTACTGGTAGTGGCAGTACTCCCCCCTCTCCTGGAGAATGAAACAAGTGCCAAAATGGTAAGAAAGGGCAGGAAGTGAAGAGGGCAGCATTTATAGTTTTAGTGGGATGCTGTGCTTATCTCTCTCTCATTGGCTCTGTCTTCCTGAGGCTGTAGGACCTTGGGAAGGAGGAGGCTGGGAAACAGACTGAATTGACTATGTCAGACAGCTGTGTTGTGGGGTTCCCTTCACCTAATCTGTAGAGAGGGACTTGAGAAGAGAAAGTTTCTTGCTTATTGTACCGAGAGAAGGAAATATTTCAGGGCAGTGACAGGTAAGCCTACCTCATCCTATGGGTGTCCCAAGCAGGGCAGCAGCCATGGGGTCCACCACAGAAGACATTAAAGGCAGATAGTAATAAAACTTAAGGCACAGCCAGGTGAGCAGGTGCCTGGAGTGTTGCAAGAGGGGCATCCTGTGAGAGGAGGCCTAGTGTCATTGAAACGGGCTAAGGAACAAAGTAGCACCTGGAGCCTGGAGAGGCAGAGGCACAAAGAGCAGCCTGTTGTGGGGGGTGAGCCTTTCCTCTCCACTTTTCACCTCTGGAAACTCCAGTGAAAGAGAGAGAATGGAAATAGAAAGGGCTCATGTCTTGCAATTGACAGTAGGAGCCGTCGATCCTACAGATTTAGGGAGTAACTGTTATTAACTGTGCTTAGGACCCAGAAGCTACTGCGGGCATAGGTGTAGTGACCATTTATTCTGTAGACCACACTAGGACACTGTTAATATTTACATTGAGTCTGGACCTGACAAGATCAGTATCTAAGATCACCCTAGATACTGAGGATATTCAGGTTCTGTATACACAGTAAAAAAACATTTGGGAACTGCTTTTATATCTTAAGGACCTCCTTCCCAATACCCTAGACTATTTTCATACTTTGACTTTTTTGTTCTGCCTTAAAAATAAAGGACAATAGTCATTATATCAGGACTACTTTGCTATACTAAATATTTTACCAAGAATATTATTAATGGTTGTGTTTCATCTATAAATGTATCATGCTTTTATTAATTGCATAATGTTACCAATCTAGATTTTTTCCAGCTATTTGTTACTATGATAGCAAAATGAACAATTTTTTTTTTTTTATGTCTCAGTATTTCCATAGAAGTCAGATTCTTAGAAATAGAATAACCGGGTCAGATTGTATAGGTTTTGATCTCTGTTGCCAAATTCTAGGCATTTATTTTAAATCTGAATTTCTAAATTGAAAAACTGACAGTTGAGCTGCTTTTATTTGGAAATACTGTGAAATAATACTGTGATTTATTTTTATTAAAGGCACTAAATACTGTTTACCACTTGATGTTTCCCTTGTGACTTTGGGTTACAAAGTGCAATACAAGGAAGGAACAGCTTGAGTAGAGAAAACATTTTTATTGCAAATGCAACATTTTTCACAGTGCCATAGAGTAAGTATCTTGTAGAGATTGGATTATACTGAATTTAGCTGTGGTGGGTGTGTGGGGTGTGGGCATAGAAATATTTGTGACAATGCTTTCTGTTTTTATTGATAGTTTGTGTACTATGGTTGAAAGATCAAGTATTGGGGCGTGTTTAGCTATGCGTAGTTTTCACGAGAACGTGATTCTTTATGTCCGTGATGACAGCTGTATAACATAATGGAGTGCCGGTGGCATTTTCCACGTGGCATGTGCATTTTATCATCATCACGAAACTAGCATGTTTTCAGGAGTGTGTTCTTCCAGTGTGAGTCAGCTTTGCTACTAGTTATAGAATACTACTTTGTGGAAGTGGTTTCCAGCAAAAAAGAAAAGAAAAAAAAAAAAACTGCCTTCAGCAAGAACTAAAGTTGAGAAATTGGCTTTGAGAGCACTGTGTGTAGATTACTGGGCCAACTGAAGTGAAGGTGGTTTGTGAAGCCTGAGTAGTAATTGGCTCAGTCATTGCTGGTGTCTGACTGCTTGTTGCATGCCAACCCTGCCTCTGAGGTGCTGATTACTGACTATGTTGTAACTTGCTCAGAGGGGTCAGACCAATTTGCAAACAGGAAAAAAGAAGCTTCTGGAAAGTTCATGTGAAAAGACTTCCTGGTTAGTTTGAATCCATTTCTGAGTTGTTTCCAGCTCATCTGGCCTGTAAAGATTCAAATGATCCAGGAAGGATTTTCTTATATTTTATGTATGATATGTGGGTGATTATGTTCTAACAATCAGGAAAAAGTTATTGTAAGTATGACACTCAGGTAATAACACCTAAGCTAAAAGGAAAGAATAGCTTTGAATATTGACTTGTTTAGCTCCTTAGAGCCTTTACGATTAAAACTTAAGGTTGAAGGCTAAGAGTTTATGCCTTGCAAGCATCACTAAGTCTAAAAATAAAATCACAGGGCTGAAGTTCTGCTTTTTTAGATTTCCCAGTTTTCTGATGATGGCCTGTGGTGTTTCTTTCCTTCTGCTGCGTAATCTAGTGCTCTGTTTTGCTTCTTTCTGTTCCCTGCCCCAGATTTAACATTTATTGATACAGGAGATTTCCAGTGGTTTCTGAATGGTGACCTGACAGTGTTAGATGTAAGTAGCAGCTATATTACGCCTTTCAGTTTAATAGCATGTAACTTTTAGGACAGGAGTATTGCGAATATAGTGTTTTTGATATTCTAAGCACCTCTTTGAATTCCATGGACATTCTTGAAATGGATGTATGTGCATGGTATCCAGGATAAACCACATGCAGTTTATGCCTTCAGTAAAAGGTCATCTAGGCCACCTCCCCTCCCCCCATGTAATGTGCTCATATCTTAGCTCTTTACTCTTAAAATGGAATACTAAGTCTGTTGAAGAGCTGTACGAGGGGGACACAAATTTGATTTTCCCCTCTATCATCATTAGCCATGACTTTGGCCAGTTAGTGTGGATTTTCAGCAATCACTTTGTATAGGTTGTACTGTGAGTTTTTAATATTGCACCAGGTTTAAAAACAACTATAAAGGCTTGGCTCATAGGTGACTATTACATGGTATTCTTTTTCTTAAACTTTAGGTATGCAAACCACTCCCTGTTTTCATAATTTATCACTGAATACTTTTTTTTTAAGTCCCAAGTTAGTAATAAAACAACTTATGAATTCCTTTTACAGGATAAACTTGTTTCTGATTTCAGGACAATCAAGATTGGTATGTTCATATTTTATGGACAAGAATTTTTCTGAGATGGGTCATTTAAAAGCTGTTGGTTTCCGGATTTATTATGTGCCAGGTTGCTTTTTTGGTTAAGATAATGCAGAGGGAGACCCTGGGCTAAGGAACTGTGAAAGTTCTAAATGGAATCCCCAAGTCATTTGGTTATTTAGTGTTACCGGCCTTGTTAGAAGGCAGCTGGAGAGCCTTCACGCCTCTTAAACAGCTGCATCACAGCCAATAACTAGTTTGTATTGTTACTATATAGAAAAGCAGACCAAACAGTATCTTGAAATGTACTGTGAATGTGGCAATACCAGCATTCAGGTTGCATGATCCTTGTGTGATTGCCCTATGAGAATGGGGAGTACAGGAGCTTACTGAGGGATCTATAAAAAGAAGCTCAGTTCTTACAATGACAGGGAGAAGTAGTGCCTCAAAATTTATAGGAAGGATTTTCTTCTCCTTCTTTCCCATTCATTTATTCTCTTAACCTAGATACTTTCCCATATATAGGAACAGTAAGAGGAAAATAGTTTCAGGAAACATTTGATTTGCAATGTAGCAGGAAAAAAGTTGTAATTTCAAAGGATACCTGAGGATAAAATGGTAACTTAAAATATAACATTGGTAAATAAAAATTGGTAGATGTGATGTAGATCGTGTATATTGGAAGGCTAAAATTAGTTTTTGTGTAATAACTACTTTATTCATCAGTAATTTCTATCTTGAAATCATCAGACTTGTTAAAGTATATGGGGTATGGATAGAAGAGGAAAAGTGGGTACAACAATGAATATTCAGTGTCTGTTACCTTACTTCCCATTTTCTTTGCTGAACCCACTGCAGACTTTCTGTTCTCTAGTGCCAGCTGCCCTTACCAAGGTCATACCTCTGATTGCCTGGGATTCAGTGTAGTGGATGCTTTTTACTTTTTATCTTACACCTTGGCAGCACGATATGTTGTAAGTCACTCCTTTGTTCTTGAAGCACTTCCTTCCCTATTCTGGAAGGGCCTGCAATGCTTAAATCTTATGTTGAAGAAAGTCTCTTGTTCACTAGTCTTATCTCCCCAACAAATAACCGAAGCTAGATCATGATTGTAACATATCTAAGGTGCTGTAGGCCTTTAGACAACAAGAGGGAAACTGGAGAATCAAGTGTGGTTTCCTGACAGAAGTAGTAGTAGAATTATTTTCTTTTGCTAAGTGACATTTGAGATGCACTTAGCACAGTGGGGGCTCAATATTTGAATGAATAAAGGCGGGGTTTAAACAAACACATTGGCTGAGGAAAGAGTATGTTCCATTTAGGAAACTGCATGAGCAAAGCGTCAGCAGAGGGGGAAGATGGAGCTGGTGAAGGTAAAAATGAATCATTCTCTTGGCCAGAGTGGAGTGATGGAAGGGGGTGGGGCAGGAGGGGAGAGCAAGGGTGTGTTTTCTTGCCAGACTGCAGAGAGCTACGGATACCAACCAGCCAAGGAATTTTGAGTTGTGCCTGTCAGGCAGTGGGTAGACTGGAAGGATTCTGAGCTGTGGGAGGCTGTCGGAATTGGGAAGACTAGTTCAGCGGCACTGCATTGAATGGGATCAGAATGAGGATTTTGGTCTCTCCTCTGGACTGCTCTCAGGCATTTGACCCCCTGCGGGCCAAGTCCTCATGACTGACTGCCCTGTTGTCCTTTGGTTACTTCACCTGAGCCACCTGGTCCCATGACCAGTGACCATTGAAAATTCCTATCACCTGTGTGCACAGCATATCAAGTCATAACAGCCTTTAACACTGGTTTTCTGATAACACAAGTACTAACCTTGAGAGAAGTCACAGTACCCAGGGGGACAGAGGGCAGCATTGTGGTTGGAGTTACTGCATAGCACCTGATCTGTGAGGCTGAGAAGGTCTGTTGTTCAGAAAGCGAGTGGGGCGGGTGTGAAGGGTGCAAGGTGGGCGCCATGAAAAGGATTAGGGGTTAAGGGGCAGAGGGCAAAAACATACTAAGTGTTTGTCTTAAAACTGAAATAGTTCTCAGATATGAAAACAATTCACGAGCATTTACTTTTGAGTTTATCAGCCCTTGCTCTCCAGACCTCCTTTCCCTCATATCCACAAACCAGACATACCCCTAGAACCATATATAGATATTATAATGGCTCATTTTTTTCTTTAAAAGTGTGAGTACTTCAGAGATCAAGTCAAAGTATGAGGGGAAAGCTCTGAAAGTACTTCTGTCTCTTCAAACCATGGTGACAGGTTTGGCAACAAGGAGCAAGGGTGAGAAGCACAGTGGCCGAGAAGGGCTGGCCCCTCTGCTTCATCGCTACCAGCCCGCGCTGCTCCTCGACATACATTCTGGAATGTTCTGTGTGAGTGGCCTGAGCAGAGGGTATAAACGCTCCACATTATCTTAGTAAATGGTATCCATGCTAGATATTTCTTGTTGGTAAAAATAAAAAAAAAAATACTATTGTGAGATAATTGTAGAGAACCATGATTTGTAAGTGTTTTGATAGATTCCTGTGACATCAGGAAAACAAAATATTTTTGTACACTTGAGAAAATATTCATCCTCCATTGCTATTTATAAGCTATAAAAACAACATCTGGAAAGTCACTCAGATCGAGTAAAACTGGGTCTAGGTTAGAACGTCAGTTGATATTTATTAAATAATCAAAAATATGTTGTTGATGCCATACATCCTTGCAGCCTTCTTCAGCTAATGACATTTTCACTAAACTGGTGACATCAGTGAAAAGTGACAAGGTGGTGACTGCTTTTTCTGCGAGTGGCCTCCCTTTTTAGTAGCTCCAACTATCTTAGGGAGTGAGCACTAGGAAAAGAGGCTCTTTTGTAAGCATTGTCTATTTCTTTTTCAATCTTGTGGAAGTCCATTTACCTGTAATTTTAAATACATCCTGGGAGAATTAACTAAGCAATATTTTGTCAAGATATATTTCTATATTAGTGAGCTGAGTGTATCACTCGATTTTTCTCTTCATGCATTTTAAGTGAGAGGTCGTTTAGAAATTCCTAATTGGTACAATACCTAATTCTGAAACTGAACAGACTTGGGTCACCTGGACCAATTTCATGTTTTCAGTAAGGTTGTCACGTATTAACTGGCCTGCCCAGTGTCACACAGCTAGATGATACCAGAACTGAGATCTTTTGTATTTTCATTTCCTATTTAGGGCTTTTCTTGATAAACTAAAGTTTTCTCTGTAAAACAATGATGAAGTCACCTAAAGTCAGAGCATTCTTATTGGTCCATGGAGACAGGATCCAGATGATATAGTGGGGGTCTCATCAGCTCTCCTTGGCAAGGGCTTATAAGGGTTCCCATCAAGGGCTTTTTTATTAGCAGTTAACTAAGTGTTTTCTTAATAAGAAGAAAGTTTTTTTGGTTTTTGTTTTTAATCCCAGTGTCTTTGCTTGGGTTGCTATAACAAAATATCATAGATTGAGTAGCTTAAATAACAGACATTTCTCACAGTTCTGGAAGCTGGGAAGATCAAGATCAAGGTGCCAGAGAATTTGTTACTGGTCCCATCCTCTTATCAGAACACTAATCCCATCATGGAGACCCACCCTCATGACCTCATCTAAGCTGAATTACCTACTAAAGGCCCTGCTTCCTAATATCCTCACATTGAGGATAGGGCTTCAAAATATGAATTTTGGAGGCACATGTTCAGTCCATAACACCTAGTGATGCTGCATTTTTAAATGGGCTCTCTGGCAGAAAGTATGTTTTTAGTTGAAGATCCAGCTTGTCAGTAATCATTGCTTATACTCACAAATATTCAGAGATGTGATTAAATATATTTGAAAATATTCAGAGATGCCTTGGTTATTAATTTAACTCTTTTCTATTTGTCCAGTTTATTCAGCAAATGTTCAATTGAGCACATCTTTTGAGTCAGGCCCTGTGCTGGGTTCTAGGCCAAAGGGATAATTAGACAGAACCATTAATCTTATTTGAGCCATTTGGTAGCCATTATTAACGTTATGTACAGTTATTTCCCTCTAATCTTTCAAGGATATTTTATATAGTTGTAGTCTTGTCCTGTGTGTGTATATGTGTGTGTAACAAGAGGTATTCTATACCATATAGATAATAATATCACACCTGGCTTTATCAGAGCTTAATAGTATTTGAAGAAAACATGTCAAAATATTTTTTTAAACATGAGAAATAAACATCACAGGGTTGAAGCTCCTGTGTGCCCCTCCCCGTCTGATGTCTGTCCCTTTTCAGAAGTAACCTTTATCCTAGGTTTGGGGATATCATCACCATGCCTGTTTTTATACATTTATGATATATGTATGAGTTTATGAGCAGTATAAAATGTCTTTTTTAAGACTTTATAAAAGAGAGAGCAAACTATTCTTCTGTACCTTGAGAAAAAAGAAAAACAGCCACGTTATCTGAGATTTATTTCTCTCGATACATAGTTCTAGTTTTTTTTTTTTTTAAAGAAATAGATGTATGTAGTATTCCATCGTATGATTATTCTACATTATATTCTGTTGTCAGATATTTTTGAAATGTGTCCAGATTTTCATTATTGTAAACAGCACTGCTGTGGACATTCTTGTACATGTCTCCTGATGTGTGTATATGAGTTTCTCTGGGCACTTATGTGAGGAATTGCAGGTGATAGGATATGAGTATCTTCAACTATAAACTTATCTCCAACTTTGCTAGGTAGTGCCACAATGCTCTAAAAGTAGCCAGTTTACATTCTTCCTATAGTAAGTATATCAGTGATCTTGTCGATCTGCATCTTCTCCATCCTGGTATTATCAAACTTTTGAATTTTTGCTCATGCGTTGGGTATAAAGAGATACCTTATTTTCTAGCTTTAATGTTGCATTTCCCTGATTGCAAGAGGTTGGATATCTTCACATGTCTCTTGTCTTTTCAGGCTGTTGCTTCTGTAATTTTTGTAATGTACCCCTACTTCTCCACAGATGGTGGTGGGACTCAAGTGCAGAGCAATGGATTAATCATTATCATGATTCATGACATGTTATCATCACTGGGTTTTGCATGACCCTCTTATTTATATTTTTAATGTAATGAATACCTGTGAACTTCAAGATCAGAAACATTCCCAACAACTTACATCTACCAGTGCTTTTCCCCATTCTGTCCTTCTGCCTCTTCCCCCCCCCATACCTACTATCCTAAAGTTTCCATTCCTTATGATCTAGTTCTATATGTGGTATTTTGGGGGAGGGACTTGCTTTTCTCATTCTCCATTATTAGTGTGATTTATCCAAGTTGTTGCATTGGCTTTGGTTCCTTCATTTTCACTGCTGTATAACAGTCCCTGGTGCTATTATTTTTCTGTTATTTCACTTTTCAGTAGGCATTTGGGTTATTTTCAGTTGTCCATTACTATGAAGTGTTCTTTTATGAACATTCATATATGTGAATTTTTATGGTCATGACCATGATGATCTCTTGAATACTACCTGGGACTATAAATTCAGGATTAGGTATTCTGAGATTTAACTTTGTTAGCTCATGCCATTCCCCCGCCCCCCTCAAAATTGTCCCATCTATATTTCTACAAGCCACAGTGGTTCAGGTTGCTCCAGAGCTTCTGCTCAATTTGTAGTTCTTTTTGTGCTTATAATTCTCACTAGTAAACGTATGTTGGTTTGGTGGAAGGGGGTAGTAAGGTTTGGCTTTCTGGTAGCATGACAACGGGTGTGGAGGGGGTGGAGAAGGAACACATAAGCCTGCCCTGCCAGCTGTTGGAGGCCTCCATTGTTTACGAAAAGAAGCTCGCATTTGCTGGATGGCCAAGTGGACTTAGGTCAGTTTCTAAAACCTTTCTTCATGTGTATTTGATTATTGTTTTTATGTTTGTAATTTTAAATTTACTGGTTTTATAGCCTTTCTCAAAGGTTTAAAGTTTACAGTGGATCTAACCTTTGCTCTTTTGTAACGTCTGCTCTGTTTTGTACATAGTGGTTTTTTCCTTGTGTGTGTTTTAGTTTTGGATTGTGAACTCCTTTTTAGTTGAGCTGTATCCATGGGAATCTGGGAATACCTGAGTCAAAGGTGTATTAAAATATATAGAATGGGGGTTTTAACAAAATACTTAGCAGTGTTATATAAAATACAACACATATTATTTTAAATGCACAGCTGTGATTGTAAAAAAGTATGGAAAAAATCTCCAGAATATGACAGTGAAGAAAAGACATAATTCCAGAGCAGCACACTAGGAGTTAAACTTTCAGCAAGGTTAGAAACAAGACGCTTGGAGTCTTAATACCGATTTATGAAGGGAGAATGAAGCATTGAGCAACAAGTTGGACTTGGGATCTTCCCTTATATCCAGTTAGCCAGGACCCTCCAATGGCTGCATCCCTGGGGAAGGAGTGGATCAGAAAAAGCCTGCCTGCCACACAAGGATACAGAGAAGTTTGTCTGCCTTAGCCTGGGCTGTAGGTAGAGGATAAAAGTGCTCTGATCCTGTCCCAAAATTAGCAAGCACAGGTGTTCCCTCACTTCTTAGGGTTCAAATGTATACCACCCAGGTTTTCCGGGAATCGCCAAGGAAGTAACATAACCAGTCCAGAGTCAGTGATGTCTCTTTCCCGAGGTACCTCACGGAAACAAACCTGTGGCTGTTTCCATGTCAAACCCCTTAGTAGGTAACATTCTTTGAAAGTGTGGCCTTTGTACACCAGTGTATTTGCATAATGAATGAATAAGTGAACAAATAGAACAAATAAGTGGGCAGTTTTAACAGAGCATAAAGTTTACCCACAAGATAGGTTTTAATGCATTAAAAATAAAGCTTAGAAGGGATACTATTTTGCAGTTAAAGTTTTCTATAATATTAGAACATTCTTCCATTCTCAGACTATTCTGTAAGCCACAGAATCAGCAGACATTCATTGAGCATGTTCGCTGTTCTGAGCATTGAGGATACAAAGACAAACACGCGCTCTGCCCTTCCAGAGTTTTAAGTGGAGGGGAGTGACAAGATTGCACATTAATCGTTACAGTGCAAAGTGCAAAACAAGTGACATAGTAAATTTTCAAAGCAGTTATTGGATTGCAGATTTCTAGTGATTCACCTGAGGAATTTGGTCATTCAGTGAACTTTTAATAGAGCTTCTCATGTGGTCAACACTGGAAGGATTACAAGAGTGCCTAATATTTATTGTGTGCTCACCCATATATTAGGCACCCACACTTTTATACATAGTTAATCTCTACAGTATAGTTTTAAATCTCACAACAGCCCTGTGAAGAGGATCCTGTAATTATCCTAATTTTTAAAACTTTTTATTGAAATTTAGCATATATATAGAAGTATACTTTCATACATGTACAACTGGATGGCCTTTCATGAGTTATATGCACCTGTGTAACCAGCACCCAAAACAAGAACAAGTCAGACAATCCAGATGCTCCTGAAGACCCCTTCTGCCTCCTTGACTTCCAGCAGCAAATTTTTTTCTGTTTCTGTATTTTCTGGAAATAGAATCATATAGTATATATTCTTTTGTTCTCTTCTAGTTTGTATAGTGGTGGATTGTTCATTCCCATTGTTGTATAGTATTCCATTGTCTCCATTTTAAGATGAGGAAACCGAGGCTGAGGTCAGAGTAGCCCAAGATCACACAGATAGCAATGAACATGTATACAATGCCACCAAATTTTTTTTGAAACACGGCTTTTCATGTCCTTATGGTTCTCTGTCATGTAAGTACACCACAGTGAATTTAACCAGTCCCCTTCTGAGGGATATCCGCGTTGTTTCTAATATGACATTTATACTTTACCATAAAAAAAAAAAAATCATTCAATATTTAAAGTACATTTTTAGGTATTAACTAATGTCCCATTGATTATAATCAGTTCCACAGAAGTATAACAGCTTAAGAAGTATATCATAATTTCTCCTATGGCTTTCTTTGTAAGATTGCAGCTGCTAGTTAAGGGGACGTTTCTGGTTTTTACATGCCATCTGTCCGCTTTTTGAAAATGCCTTGTCAGAGTAAGCAGGTTCCTTTTTTCCCTTTAACCTAACTGTGGTGTTCCTGCTCCCTTTTTTCCCATCTCAGTTCCGCTGCCCAGTACCTGTTCCTTTGTCAGACAGGTAGCTCTTGCTGTGGCTGACACATGAGTCTGCAGGGGGTCTCCATGCATCCGTCCGTAGGCTTTCCTTAAGGAAACATTATCTAGTGCAGGGTGCGCAGAGGAGACTTCTGGGGCGTGAACTACTGGAAGCTAGGGGCCGCGTATTCACCATCGTGCCTGGCATGCCGAAGGGGCCTGCTAAATTTGAGGTTACCAAATGAAGACTTACTGAAACCTCAGATTTGTCTTCTTTGATTAATGTTATGATTTATGCTTTTGGGAAACATGATTAATTTTCTTAGATTCTTCGAACTGAAATAGAATATCTGGAGCTCTTGGTTTAAATGTTTTTCTGTTCTGATGAGTGGAGGAGGAGTAACTTAGGTAAATATAAAAAAAAAAATAATAATGATTTGTTCCAGTCTGAACTTTCTTATATTTCCTCCATTCATTGAATGTTTACTAAAGTCCTACTGAGTAACATGTGATAGAGATATAAAGAGGAATATAATAGTCTTTGCCCTTGAGGAATACCTTGAGGAATACATAATCTAGTGGGAGAGATAGCCATTGTAAATATAATACATTGTGGTAAAATGTAAAACTGTGAGCAATTTTTTTTTTTCCTTTGAACACATGGAAGGGGACCTCTGAACTTAGGGGATGGAGAGGCTGTCAGGAGGATCTCCTAGAAGAGGTGACACCAGAACTGAATCTTAAAGTACACATATTCCTACTCAATCCTCTACCCAAATGCTACTTCACCTCCTTTTTTCCTTATTTCTAGAATAGGAGTATTGCTCATAGTTAAAACTTTCTACCATTTCTAATGTAAAAATTCCATTCTTCTCTTTTCCCTCACACCACATAGATCTTCTCTCAGAGTCATGTTGATTCTAGATTTGAAATGGCTTCAGAATGTAGCTCTTTTTTCTCTTCTTTTCTGTTCTCAAATTGATACGTCCTTGATTTGAAAAAAAAAAAAAAGAAAGAAAAAAAACAGTTGGAAGTGATTCATTTTTGTGTTTTAAGCATCTGACCTAGATCTTGGCCCATCACGAATTCAAAATTTGTTAAACCAAAATGAGCTAAATGATCTCTGACTGGTCTTCCTCTAGTCCCTTTTCCTTTCCTTTGATTCTATACAGGGTCCTCAAAGTTAGTAAAACTTGTATGTGTATGTGTGTGCATGTGTATCACTCTGCTGTTTCAGATTCTTCCATGACTCGTTACCCTCAAGACGAAAATCCAGCTGCTTGTTCAAGGCCCTCACCATGGACCCCAGCCTGCCACAAGTGCTCCTCACCCTTTCAGTGTCCCATCGTACTGTGCCAGAGCACTTTTGGAGCTGTCTGTGTCATCCGCATGGCCCGTGTACCCTCTCCTTTTCTGTTGGGTCACTTCTGTCTCGTGTGTTAGGATTTATCTAGCCCAGCTGTCACCAACCCTGTGGAAGCTTCCCTGCCTTTCTCGGGAAGAATTGGTTGTACCCTCTGCTTGATTCCTTGAAGTCTGTCCCCTTGCTGCATTTCCACGTTACATTATAATTGTTTGTTTTCCTCTGCATTTCTCCCATTAGACCAAGGGCCAGGAATGGTGTCTGATCCTTCTCCATTCCCTTGTCAAGTGTTTGTTCCTGTCAGATGAATAGGTCCTTCCTGTACTATCCCTTAAACACACTTTTTGCTTTCACATCTCTTCAGTTTGGCTTGCATGATTTTTCATGATGGACAAACCCTTTCAGCAGCTCTATTTAAATGTAGTACAGTATTCAAGGGCCAACTTAAGTCACACCTTGTCTGTGGATTGTCTCTGATCATGGCATCCCCAAATTCTGGCACCTGCCTACGAACCATCTTTGTTTATTAGCCCTTGGCTGTGGCACTTACAGCATACGTGCTATTACTATTTGTATTTTTGTTATATTATAATCTCAGAAGGTAGAGGTCTTCTCTAAGACAATTGTGAATCTACTCTGTTGGAAAATATAATTCCTTAATAATTACTTGCTCTTTAAAGGTAGATCTGTTAGTAATACATTCTTTTAGTTCCCTTTTTCTGAGAATATCTATTTGTTATTCATGAAGGATACTTTTGCTGGATATAGAGTCGTAGTGGACAGTTCTTTCAACATTTAAAAAATACTGTGCAACTTCCTTTGTCTCCATGGTTTCAGATGAGAAAGTCACTGTCATTTGAATTAGGGCACCCCTTCAAATGTCATTTCTCTCTGACTGCTTTTGAGATTTTTTTTTTTGTCTTTAGTTTTCAGAAGTTTAATTATGATGCTTTACCATTGACCCCAGCTTTGATATGTATTTCTTTGAATTTATCTTGATTCAGCAGTTTACCCAGCTTCTTAAATTTGAATGTTTTGGACTGTCACCAATTTTGGGACATTTTCAGCCATTGTTTCTTGTAATACTCTTCTAGTCTCACTCCATTTCCTCTCTCCTTCTGGACTCTGGTAAACCTTATGCTAATACAAAGCACTAATCCTAGAGCTATCTCAGTCCAACTCTGTATGCTTAAAAGAAGCCCATAAGTTTTGTATGTGTATAATATTTTTCACTCAGTGAGCTTTTTACTTTAATGTATATTATAACATTTATAATTCCATCCAATGAACCCTTTATTTATATTTATTTACCTCGAACTACCAGGTTTGTCTAAAAGTGCTTCTATACCAAATTATAGTAACCCCACCTACCCATCTTCAACTCACTATACCAGAGGCCTCTGTTTCCTTTCTCTATTAAAAAAAAAATGCTGGTATGGTTTAACGTGCTGATTTTATCGCCTATTAAGTCACAAATGGTACTTTGAGGAGCAGTGACCTAGAACAGCACTTACCAAAGTGTGGCCTGTAGACCCATACTTCTCTGCAGACTGTTGGTTATGAGGAGACAAGAAGTTCATTTCTTTCATCAAGGAGGTCTTGCTGTGAAAAAATGTCAGCAAAACTAAACAGTGTGCTTGGTGACTCTGTTAGTTTACATTCTGTCCAAATTCCTTGTCTTGCAAGGACCCTGTGACAGACAGATCAGAGACTGGAAATTTGGTTAGCATTGCCTGCATGTACCACAAAATGTTCCTTGCCATCCACTTCTTAGCAGTGTGACTGTCTGCTTTCCAAGCCTGTAGTAGATTTGACCTTGGGTGATGGGATGCTCCACAGATTTGCTGTGTCAAAATAAACTCAGTAGCTCAGTGCCATTTAGTGTGGGAGTAAGTGACTGATAAACAGTTGGGGAATAAAAAGGTCAGAAGTTGGAAATCAGACCTGGGTTTAATTCTGGTTTTACTGTGTGACCTATTAAGTATCCCCCTGCCCCGCTTATAAGATGGAGATGTACTATCTATCTTATAGGATGATTCTAAGAATTGAGGTAATATTTATTTAAAATAGTCACCATAACACTAGATGCTTATTGTTGTCAGAATTATGAAATGATAAAGTTCTGAAAAAAAATAGGGGTAAGTGAATATATTAGATAATGAAAAGTGTGACATGAGACTGTGGTTCAAAATGTGTCACAGAAAGTGAGACAAAGGGACAGAATAATATAGAGATGCCAGAATTAAATGTTCAAGGGTGCAAAAGGTTGGGTGTTTTTTAAGTGTGTAAGTGACAGAGAAAACTTCTTCAAAATAATGGAGAAAATCTGACTACCTGAAAGTATACAAAATTCAAAATTATAATTCAAAATAGAGGCTACAAAAGTAAGGGAAAATATTTCAAACTATCATCTATCAAACTTGGAATAGATAAAATAAAGACTGTACATTAATGGCAGTTTATACCATAGAAATTCTTAAGAAGGAAATAAAAATTAAAAATTGGGAAGTACAAAAAATAAATTTTGAAAACAGTTGATCAAATAGAGGAATGAATTCCTTTGTACCCATTGTTTGCCTCTAGGAATTATAAAGTCAAGTGCTGGGGTATAATTCAGGCTCAATATGAGGATATCTGTCAGTCAAGTTTGTAACTCATAAGTTTGCTCCTTTGGTTTCTAGTATTTTTGGCAGACACTGTGTTTTAAATATAATTGAGAAGGAGTTTATGGTTTTGTTTTATCAGTTTGCAGAAATATAGAATGAAATCCAATATTTCCTTTTGGAACCATTCCTTTTGGAAGCTTTCCATCTCTGATTCAGCCTTTTTTTTTTTTTTTCTGTGCTAACTGACCCTGTGATAAATTTACTTTCTGTGACATAGCTTGGAGAATAAAGCGTGTTAGCTGATCACTTGCTAAGAATACTTAGAACAAGTGTCCTTTGAACTGGAGCCTGGAAGTTATTGGTGGGCCAGAAAATTTCCCGAGGGTCATGTGTGTGTGTGTGTGTGTGTGTGTGTGTGTAGTTTTGGTTGGGGGTGGGGGTTGGTGTGGGGAGACAGGAGGAATCAATAATGTAATTAAACCTAGAGTAATAATAATAAAAACTTTAACTGAAAAATATGCTTAAGGGGCATGCAGATCTTCGATTGCTACATAGGCAATTATTTATTATATATCTTAGTGTGATATTTCCAGTTAGGTACTGATTTGGAATAAAAAACAGTTGAAGTTAGGATATACTGCAGCTACACACAGATACCATATCTATGTCTAATAACTGGAACCCCCATTATAAAAGCCAAGATATGCGAGCCCGCCGGAGCTTGGTGCGAGGGATTTCTAATGCAGGTTGTATTAAGTTTTGAAGGAGGTGGAAAAAAGAGTATTCTAGGCAGAAGGCAGGGCATATACAAAGATCCCAAGGAAGGAAAGAACTTTGGCTTTTTTTTTTTTTTTTTCCTCTCAGGGACAGAAGGGAGGCTGTTAACAGCTGGAGTTCGGTGAACTTAGGGGGTGCATGCAGGGACCAGATCACATGGGGTCTTTTAGAGCTTTAGTGAGGAGTTGGGTTTTATTCTAAATAGAACAGAATGATGTTGAAGGATTTCAGTTGGGCCGTAAGGAGATCCACTTTATATTTTCTGTTAACTTTTGCTGCTGTGTGGGAATTGGGCTGATGGGGAATGAGTGGAAGCAGATGACCAGTCAGGAGATGATGGTGGCTGGGCTAACGGTAGAGACAGAGAAGCGAGCACATCATGGGATATTTTGGATGGAGAGTGACTGTAGAGGGTTAAGGGAAAGGGGTGAATCAGGATGATTTGTCAGAGAACTACTCCTTGCCCAAATCTGACAGCCTTACAAAACACTTGGCACTTTTAATTGTTCTTAATTCTGTGTCTTCTTTGAATTTGCACTCTACTTGTTTCTCATTTTGTCTGCCCTTTCTGTGCCCTCTTTTCAGCATTTGTGAGTCACCTTCCTGGTTCACTTCTCTATTTTCATATCTCTAGATTTTCTGTACTTTTTCCTTCTAAAAACTTTTATTTCACGTTAATCGCTTCTCTGCGTACATAGACAATCAAAACCTCTGGCCTTGACTGTTATCTGCAGCCGCTTTCAGAATTTCTGTTCAGTTAATCTGCTACTTTCTGAAATACCTAAAATGCAATTATTTGTTTCCTGACCTTAAATTGGCTTCCTCTCTTGACTCCCCCCCCCCTTTTTTTTTTAATCTTGCCATTCTCTGTAACCCAGACAGGATAACTTAGTAATCTTTGATTCATTATTTTCCTTTCCTGTAATTTGTTGTATAAAATCTAGTATTAGTCCCAAGTTGTCAGGGAAGAAACTGAAACTTGGAAGGATTGCTCAGGGTCACCCAGCTGGGCACTGCTGGCACTAGTGTGTGAGCCCCAGTGTGACACCAGACCCTATATTGTCAATCACTATGCTATACTGTAGGTGAAGGAGCTTTGTAATAATGCTTTGCTGAAGGACACCTAACCTTACTTTGTTTAAAAATGTGTCAAATTTTCAGAGGTTGGGAACTTCTCCTAGTAGGTATACTAGTCATACTACTCCTAGCAAGTCATACTAGCTATCTGAATGTTTTCTCTAACTACTGTACGTATTTTGTCTTTTATAAACACATAGTAAATTTGTTAATTTGCTATGCCAAATTATTTGCTTGTCCCCTTTTTTATGAGGGGAAGAAGAGAAGAGTGACAGTGAGTGGTAGGTACAAGTTCTTCATTTTTCCTCCCCTATCAGAGGGTTTACCCATGTGAATATTGAATTTCATTATTTAAAATAGTGTTGTCCATCTGGTGAAAAAGCTGATATTTTAAAATTTAAATTCCTTAATTACTAGTGATATTGTGTGTTTATTAGTGGTAATTATGAAGTACATTGATGATTATTTTTTTATTAGCCTTTAGATAAAAAACTTGGTTAAAGATAAACTAAAATGTACAATCAGTCTTTTAATTTCTGCATCAAATATTAGGTTAAGAATGTCTTACCTATGACTTCTGAGTTTTAAAAGAACTTTTACATTAAATGATCTTAATTTTACATTTTATCTTTCCAATTCTGGAAGTGGAAGGAGAAAGTTACCAATTTATGAGAGATTGAGGCTCAGCCTGAGAATGTGTTGGATCTGAGGGGATGCAAATATGACTTATTTATGCAGAACATAAATCCAAGTATGGTGCTTTGTCTCCATACTGCCAGACCTCTCTGTAGTGCTTGAGGGTGTGGGCAAGGGCAGCAGCCTAGACACAGAGCCCTCCATGACTCTTCGGTCTTTGAGGATAGAGCCCAGATTGTTGGGTGTCTAGGATATCAATCTGGGGAGTCTTCCTGCGTCAACCTTGACAGTGTCTATCATTTCATGGATAAATTCAACAGCTCGTGACGAAGGCCTTCTGTTATTCTTGGTTACACCATTTCCTAGCTGCAACTCTGGGTCCTATCCTAAGTCTGGCTATTAAGTACTGAACCCTGGGCTACCAGTGTTCTCTTGTGGGAACTCTCTTCTGTTTCCTTTCTGTCTTGTCACAGTTACTCCCTTTTGGAATATTGGCTATCACTTTAACACCTTGCATTGTGAAACACGTGTAGAGCAGGTATGAACGCACTGTGTGTATTCCCTAGGAAGTTTATCTACTAGGGGCATGTAGTTTATACTTGTACAATTCCTCAAGTCACAGCCCTAGTTTGGGAATCCTGCCTTTAAGCATAGCCACTATACTATGGTTCTACAGAGAAACAGAACTAATAGAATATAGTCATGTAAGAATATATGGGAAATGAGATTTATTATAAGGATTTGGATTACGTGATTAGGGAGGCTGAGAAGGCTTATGATTAGGTGGTCTGCCATCTGCAATGTCTCACCTGAGACAGTCAGGTAGAGAGGTAGAAAATTCAACTTTTCTTTTTGTTCTAGTTGGGTCTTCAACATATTGGATGATGCCCACCCATATTGAGGAGGGCCATCTGCTTTGGTCAGTCTACCAATTGAAATCTTAATCTCCTCTGGAACACCTCACAGACACAACTAGAAATCTCATTTAACCACATATTAGGCTTCTGTGGCCCAGTCAAGTTGACCCAAACATTAACCGTCATAGCCACATTATCTTACACCTCTATCTTGATGATTGGGTATCATTAATTTGTTTTGCTTTGGCTTTAACTTATTTTTTTTTCTGATCTAAAAATTATGCCAAATAAAGACTTTAAAAAATACAAAGAACATAAAAACCATTGGCTAAGATTTAGGGGGACTTACAGCCTAAGCTGTTTTATGTGTACTTATATGCTTTCTATGCTTTCAGTGATTTGCAAATTGACCATGTTTCTTTCTTGTATAATACCTCCTCTTTCCCTCCTCTCCCCAGACTTGTGTCATTCTGTCCCAAGAGGCTTGTACTGTGTTGATTCTGCCATCTGGGATCTTGGTCTGTGTTGACCTTGCCCTTGAGGAAGCATGAAACCAAGGTGCAGCCCTCACTGCCCAGCCTGCACACTAGCTTCCCAACAGCCACTTTTCTGAGTTTGCTTCATTTACTTCTTCCTGTTGGCTGTGTTCCTCCGTCCAGCGCTCTCTTATCCTGCCATTCTTCTTGGGAAACTTTCCTTCCCCTGGGGCTATCCACAGTGTCTTTTAAAAAAGGTTTTTATTCCTGACTTCTCCTCTCACATTTCAGCATGATCAAGATGTTTTGATTATTTATGTGCATTTTATAAGGATGCTGGAAGGAAAGGGTCTTGTGATACAACTGTGGCCTGGTGAGGCCGCATATTGTGATGGTTTAGACTGGAAGCTGGCTCCATTGTTCAAATCATGGTAATACACTGTTACCTTTTGTGTCTTACTGTGTTCCTCTATAAAATGGAGTGAAAGATGTTTTCCTAACTGAATATAATGAGGATTATGTGAACTAATACATGCAAAGTACTTCCCTAGAGTAGTGACCAGCACATAGAAAGTGCTGGGAGCTCTGGATTTGTAACAATTTTCTAGTCAATTATGAGTGTTTAAATTTATGTTGAACATACATCATTATGTTAAAATGGACCATCTCATGGACTTAGGCCCTGCCTACTGCAATTTTTCTAGAAGGAATGGTTTCTACCTTTAAGGGCTTTTGGTGGAATTTTATGTGTTTAACCTAGTAGAGTCTTTAAAAATAATTTTGGCCTTGAAAGAATGTGTTTTGTACTCTCTGTCCTTATACTTGAGTTGTCACTCATGGCATCTGTTGACCGTGTACTTCACAGCTCCTATTAAGGAAGGTGGCTCTGCTCACAGCCCCTGCTGAGGAGAAAGCACTCTGAGGACCATGTGACCTCTCACCTCTGCCTAAGTTGGCTGATTTGATTGCAGTGGCACACTAGACTTCTTCTTTTTTTTTTTTTTTTGAGTTTGTCTTCTATTCCATTGAACTCCTTTGGCATTTGTAACCTGGAGTCCTCACTTCCTGTGCTATATGTGATGGTGGTCTCTCCCTGATGGAGGTCGTGAGCTCCCTAGGGCAATGGTCACGTCCTCTTCGTATTTTCTGGGGCACCCTGGGCTGTGCTGTGTGAGTGGTAGATGCAAGACATTGGTCGTTTCTGGCGGCATTTCTCTTAGCTTTGTGATCCTGGTTTAACTTGGGGCACAAAAGATGAATGTGGCTTTAGTGAGTCTTATTTTACTTTTTCAAAAATTTGTTTTAAAGATAATGAATATGAAAGTATTTGGGAGAAATGGATTAGTTAATACAGTACCTTTTGTTTGATAGCTTAAGTTTCTTGTTATGGCAGAACAATGGAAAAGCTCATGTTCTTTAGGCCAGAATAACACCTGACGTCTAAATCCCTGCTAGTATTTACTTTGAGCCTTAAGCATATACTGTGGTTAACAGGGTAGCTTGTCTGGACATTATCCCCTCTATGTGGTTCTGGGTTTTTTTTTTTTTTTCCTCTTTCTTGAGGACATTTTGGAAACCACTTTGTTTGCTAACTTACTATATTAAATACCAGAATGTTTGAATAATATCGTGTTTTGTCATTGAGCTAAAATCTCTGATCTGTAAAAACAATAAAAGATAATAGACTACTAAACGTCCATATACCCTTTCCTAGACCCACCAGTTGTTTATGTCATCTCTTTCTCTCTGTATATTCATATGCCATGTGCTGGCTGGAGTGGGGGCTGTTCTTGAGTCAGCAGCTCTCTGTCCCTATTCATTCATCTCTGATGAACTTTGAGAGGGTCACGTGCTATAAAACCTGCCAATATAGGAAGTGAGGGCTCTGGGTCAAACAGTTTTCTTGAGAAGGGAAAGTGAGAGGTTACTTTTAGTTGGATGTGACATTTTGGTTATTTTCGGTTTATAGATAGGAAATACAATACACACTATGCGTGCCTTGCCCAGGCTGCACACCTAGGATATGGCAGATCCAGTATTGGAATCTAGATCTGTAAAGTTATAGAGCCTTTCTCCTTTTCATAAACCCTGCTACCTCTAGTTTATTGTTCTTTTGATTTCTCATCTGTAAAATTGGATCCTTAGGCTAACTTGTCTCAAAGATTACATTCCCTGCTAAAGTTCTTTAATTTAGCCAGGACTTGATATCCAAATGCCTCCAAGGATCAGGGAGATGTTTTAATGAGGCTGATGACATATGGAGTTAGCGGCACTCATGGTAACCAGAGGGTTTAAGAGATGAAATTAAAATTTTAATGAGAGGGATGAGCAAATAAAGTCTGTAGGACCACCAGTTTTTGACACTCAGATTTAGGCACTTCTATGGCAATGTCAAGCCATCCTAATTTTTAGCATGCAGTCTTCTCATTATAATGTTTTTTGGCCTGACAGCCATTCTTATTTTTTATGACGCGTAATGACAGAAGGTGCAGGTTGGGAGTGTGTTGGCTGGGATATGCTTTTTCATACTTAAACAGTTGCTGGACTGTGTATTCCTCAGTAATAGGTGCACCTGTTACTGTCGTCCTGTGCCTAGCAAAGTTACGCTAAAACTAGGATTCCACACTACAACCTGGATTCTGGTTAGAGTTCTCTTTGAGCTAGGCATGTGAAATTGAGGTAGTTGTCCAGATGTTGTGCTTTTGTATCCCAGTTGTAAAGTGCAGGTGAGAGACTCTGATTTTCAGGTTGGATTCTGCAGGATGTGGTCTCATTGGGGAGCGCTCTGTGGGAGACAGGGAACACTTGAGTGGGGTTCTTCATCCCATCTTCTACCTGAACAGTTGATTATCTCTTGGTTCTACTACTTAACTACGTTGTATGATCTTGAGCCGGTTGCTTAACTTGTGTGTGTCTGTTTCCTCCTCAGTAGAGTGGGCATAATAATAGTACCTCCCTCTTAAGGTTGTTGTGATACTTGAATCAAAAAACGTAAATATATCTGATGTTATAAGGAATGGTAGATAGATTAATGGCCCTCCAGGGATGTCCCTTCCTGATGCCCAGAACGCTTGACTTTGTTATTTTACATGGCAAAAAGGGACTTTGATGATGAGATTAAGGACTTTGAGATGCAGAAGTTATCCTGAGTCATCATGGTGGGCCCATTGTAATCACAGTGGTTCTTAAATCAGAGACATGATGACAGATGCAGAGGCAGAGTGATGTGTTTGGTGGCTGGGTACTATGAGCTGAAGAATCTGGACACCCTTTAGATGCTGGAAAAGGCATGGAAATGGATTCTCCCCTAGAGTCTCCAGAAAGAATGGTCCCATGAGACTCAGTTTGGATTTCTGACCTTCAGAACTATAAGATAATAAATCTGTGTGGTTTTAAGCCACTGTTTGTGAGAATTAGTCGTGGCAGCATAGCAAACTAATACAAAGGATTAGCTGTATTTTCTGTTAACTGTATTTTCTCTTCTCACCATAAATAAGCTTTTCTTTGAACAAAGGGCCTAAGACAGCTTGGCCAAAGACAGCTTGACAATCAGCGAGCCAGGTGATTGCCAGCATGCCCTCCTCGTCTGCTAGCCTGTTGTAGCAGATATGCTCTGTACACAAAACCCAGCTTGAGTAGACTGTGTCTTTGCCCAATGTATACAGTGCACTTGAAGTCTGGAGAAGGCATAGTGAAGGTTGGATGGTGTTCCCCAGGGAGGACCTGCCCTTGTGATTCTCTGCAGTGCCCAGATCACTCCCTTCTGAAAAGGTTCTTCATAATTATTTGGTAACTTTGGTAAATAGTTTCTGGTTGTCTATGTGCCATATTGGGTCTTGAGCCCTGCCCTCCATGCAGGTTTATGCATTTTAGCGAGGCGGGGAGGTACATTTGCCTGTTTGTGGACTCAGCTTGTTTTCCTTTTGCCTCATAAATTAATCAATTCAAGTCATTCTAGTGACATTAGATAGCTCTTATTCTATGATTCAGAAGAATGTACTACGCAGACACCCCAGTTGAGCTGGACTTGGAGAGTTAGGGCCTTAACCTAACACTGCCAGAGCCCATGCCAGCCCACGAGCTGCTCCTAGAATAGCCTGTGATTTGGCTTTCAGGCCTCGACTAGCCCAGTAGTGCATTTTGAGCTCGTGAGATGTTTGCACTGTATTTTAAATCTGCAAAGCGAGTTATTTACTTTTCTTTCTTGACTTGTACAGAGAAGGCAGAATGCTGTTCTTGTGCATACATAGTGCAGCTGCTGGTTTTGTAAATCTTAAAAACATGAAGGAAAATATGAAGCCAGTCTTCAGTCCTAGAGGAATTTTGTTTCTCTTCCAAATTACTTGGATTAACATCGGCATTATTTCCTTGGCATGAATCTGGTGTGAAAGATATTAAATTCTTAGAGTCCATACCCTGCTTTTCTCTAAGTAAAACATTGGAGGATTTTGATTCGTGTTTCAATGTGCAGAATGGGTGGCAGAGCTTCCCTTGGCAGAGCTTTTGCATAGTTGATAATCTAGTTATTTGGGTCTCAACATGCAAAGAATATGAACTTCTAGGTGCAATTTGCCTGTTTGAAAAAAGGTTTTAGGATCCAGTGTGGTTAGTGAAGAACCTTATATTTCAAATTTAATGAGTGAGAAAGGCACATTTATTTGCTGTTTTATTATTTCTTTTCAAGCACAGAATTATAGAACATGTCACATTTCTTCAAGTGTCCCCGTCAGTGCTTTGGTTGATGGGGTGGGAAGTTGCAGGAGATTATGACCTTATCCACACGAGGCTTTTAACTTCAGGGGGTATAGCACACCCAGAGGGCTGCCTAGAAGTTCAGTAAGAGTAGAGAAACCTGAGTAGAGGTTTTTCACCCCCTCCCACCCCTCTATACATCTAATCGTTTATGGTCTTAATGGAAAACTTACTAGGTGGCTACAAGAAAGGATTTTTCCATTTGTAAAATCATCAAGGGTGAGCGGTGGCAGTTGGGGCCAGTGTCTGGGGGATCTGGAACTTGGATTGCATCTAAGCCCAGGTCTCTATGCAGTGTTTTCCATCTCAAACACAACAGCTCTCAGATGTAACTTCTCAGCTCTCAAGCTGCTCCTAACCCTGCTTCTGTTTTCTTTCCCATTTGTCTACGGATCTAGGACCTAAAAATTCCAGTCTGGGAGACTCTGAAGTGGCAAGTTCATTTGAAGAGTTCAAATCAAATCACATTAATTCTTTATAGTTAACTGTGTTTTTTGTGTACCCTCAAGCTTGACCTTGTCCATCAGCTGGTGTCCTGCCCACCTTGAAGGTCTTTTAAGAGAGTGGTGTTAATTGACAGTACTCAGGAATTAGGCATGGAGGCACAGATGTATGAATTTCCCATTTGTTTGGAATTCTGCATTTGGGCTATTTAGATAACTGGTTGAGATCTGGTCAAAGGACCCAGATATAATTGGAATAATGTTAAATCTCTTTGAAGTTGGAATGATGTAATAGAAAGTGAATTGATCCTTTGCCTCCAGGACTACTACCAGCAGTTTAAAGAGGTCTGTGACCTTGATCAGGTCACTAATTTATTTCTGAACCTACTTAAGATAAGGTAACACCAACACCTACCCTGTAGGCTGATTATAAAGAGTAAATGACATAATATTTGGTAAGTCACTTAGCATAGGGTACGCACTCAGTACAGGTAGCGCCACCTCACAGGTAGTGGGCCCCTCGCCATCTCCCCCCAGGAAAGGAATGAATGTTGCCGGCCTGTTACTAGTGAATTCAGACTCCTTGAGTTTCACATGCAATGATATTGGAGAGAAAGACATTATCTTTTGCACAAAGCATCTTTGTGCTTATTTAATAGGCTATACTAAATGTAGTAAACTGTTTTATGATTTATATTATGTGTAGAAAGGCAGAAGATATCTGTAGAGTATAAACTACATGGGAGAAGAAATAAATTTATACTAAGTAATAAAAAGGTGATAAATTTGTGATTGTTAAAAGGAAAGGAGTTTGGTATGGTCAAATTTTTAAACAATAAAAATTTTGCGTAATGCTCCCTAATAACACCAGAAAGAAGTCACCGAAAAGGAAAAATGAGTGGTGGAAAATGGAAAATTATATTCTAAAATAAAGAATTGATGTGACTACAATACTTAGTGTGGAGGTAAGACAGAATCATGCTGTTTACCTAGGACAGATATATTAGCTGTGCAAATTAACCCAAATTTAATCAGCTATTATAAACATTTTCAACCAATGAAATTAGGAATTATGAATTGTTGGAAAACTGATGCATTTAAATTGTAACTTTCTAGAGAGCATTCTATCCTGATCACATGAAATAGTTTTTAAAGTATCCTATGATTTAGTTAATTTGGATAAAATACTCAAAGACACAGCTCCAGAGTGGGAAAATACAATTTTTACCAGCATTAATGATAATATACATTACTAGTTATACACACACACAAGTGTGTGTGTGTGTGTGTGTGCGCGCGCGTGTGCGTGTATGAATAAATGTGCATGCTATATAAGTAAACGTATATAAACACACATACACATATTTGTACATATATACACATAAATGGAACCAGTTTCATGCCCCTGTTGAGAACTAGCAAAGTAAACAGCAAAATAGAATAAGACAAAGTTATTAATAATGATAAGCCCACAAATTTAATATTTGCAGATAAGTACATGACATAAGTTAAAAAGGAACCCTGTTATGATGCCAATTTCAGGGATATAGGGAAACAAGACTGTAGTTGGTGCCTCAGGGACTTGCTAGTATAGCTTGGGGAGAATGGATAGCAACAGGTAACTATTAGCTACATGAGACATTTTAGGTCATAAGATCAATGAAGGAAATAAAATGACAATAGAATAAAGAGAGACTCAAGGCAGAGGGGCAATGTTAGGGCCTCAGGGGCGGTGGTATCGTTGAGGGCAGAGAGGATGGTGAGAGTGGGGGGATTCTGAGTTGTGCCATCAGGGTTGAGATGGAGCCAGCCAAATGCAGATCGGGGTGAGGAGGAGCATTTCAGGTGGAGGGAGCAGCAAGTTTAAGGGATCTGAGACAGGAATGAGTCTGTCGTGTGTACTAGGAGCAGGCCAGTGTGGCTAGATCTTAGTAATTGTATGTTTGCCCCAGATTACAACAGAAACTAAAATATTTTCGAATGGCCTAAATATGTAGGCTTTACTTTTTTCACGCTTTTAACAATTTTATGTTGTAATTTGAAATTATGGTAAAAATATAGACGTATACAAAACATACATTTTAAAGAGAATGATAAAGCAGACATCCACACCCACCACTAGGTCATGGACTAAAGTATTTCTAAACCCCTTGTAGCTTTCTGGCTGCATCACCCTCCCTAGCCCCCAGTGGTAAACGTTGTGTGACTTTTGAGATAATGATCCACTTGTTATTCTGTGATTTCATGACTTATATACACAACCCAAACATATAATCTAGTGTAGCTTGATTTGAACTTTATGTAAAGGAACCATACTGTGTGTATTCTTTTTTATTTTGCTTCTTTTTCTCCAGATTGAGGTTCATCTGTGTTGATGTGTGAATTTGTAGTTTAGTTTTTACTTTATAGTGTATGAATAGACTACAATTTAGTCATTTGTTCTACCATAGATTAATATTTTTTTCAAGTGTTTGACTATTACTGTGACCAGTTCTGTGTGTGTTTTTTTTTTTTTTTTTCTGGTCGATAAGGGCACATGTACAAGAGTTGATCTTGCAAATTTGCCTAGGAGAACAATTTCTGGATTGCAGGATATCACATATCACTGAATTTACTAGAAAATGCCAAACTACTTAAAGAGTAATTTTACCAGTTTTTATTCTCACTAGCATTATATGAGGATTTCTGTTTTTGCGTATACAGGGTTACACCAACATTTAGGATTGCCAGTTTTAGTAATTTTTGCCAATCTGATGAATCTGTTACGATATCTTGAGGCTTAATTTTCACTTTTGTTATCACTAATGAATTTGAGTACTTCTTCATGTGGTCATAGGCCATTTGGATTTCTTTTCACTTGTTTTTTATGAAGGGCGTATTTAAGTGTTTCTCCTAGTTTTTTCTTGGGGTTCTGCCTTAACTCATTGATTTATAACAGTTATTTATACCTCCTGGGTGTGTGCTTATATTCCCTCTTTTTATGTCTTTAGAAGTTTAAGATTTTATCAAAGTCAAATTTTATTAATCTTTCTATGTTAGTTATTTACTGCTTTATGACAAATCACCTTAAAACCTAGTGGCTTAAACAGTAGTCTCTTATTTCAGTTGGGGCTCATGGGGCAGTGAGGTCTCACCAGGACTGCCTTCTGCCTGTGCAGGGAAGCTGTCTTTCTGTTACTGGTTGTTTGACCGATGGGGCAAGCATGGGGTGATTGAGCCACAAGTTTCATCAACCAGCAGGTTAGCCTGGGCTTGTTCACCTGGAGGCCAGAGGAAGTCTCAAGAGATTTGAGCAGAGGTGTGCAGAGCTTCTTAAGGTGAGGGGTCCAAATTAACATAGTGTCATTTTCACTACATTCTGTTGGCCACAAATCTACCCCAGATTCAAGGGGTAGGACAGTAGTCTCTACCTACTTCTGGAGGAGCTGTTCAATGAAGCACCTGTGGATCGGAGGGGTGCCCAGCTGTGGCCATGCTTATTCAGGGGGGCAGCAGGGAGCCACTGTATGTAAGATTGGGGGTAAAGAGTTGAGAGTTGGGTAAAAACGTATCAAGTAGCATTTTCTAATGTAAAAATAATCCATTGCTTTCATTCTTTCTTTGTTAGCTATAATACAATGAAGAAAATTAAGTTTATTGCTCCTACTATCTTGTTAAAAACAGCCCTCCATTTTTTAAATTGTTTGCTACACTTTCTTGTCCATATTTATTTATTTATTTTTGCATGCCAGTATTCTGATCAGCAGTTGTGGATTGCATTTATTTCTTTTTTAACTTTTCACTTTGCTTGACATGAAGTTTTATTTGAACATGGTCTGTCAGTACTCATTGCACTGAGACCGCAGTCATGCTGAGTACAGGAGGCAGGATTGTGCCCTGGCAAGGGCCTGGGCTGTGGACAGATGGCTCTGGAGTGGAATCAGGCCTTTGCTGTTGTAGCAGCCATGCAGCTTCATGCAAATTATTTAACATCTCTGAGCTTTAACTCTATTGTAGGATGGAGATCATTTTTATTTTATATCTCTCTCAAGAGTATTGAATGAGATAAAAAATACATATCACTTAGCATGGTGCGAGGCCCATGAAATAAATGTTAGCTTCTTTTAGAAGTGGTTTCCCCGCTACTTTCAATTAATCTCCAATAAAAAAAAGGATAAGGACCTATATTGGTCTTATGCAGAATGAATTTTTTCTTTAGTTACCTTCCTGCTGCTGTTTTCTGTGAAAACTCTTTTTAAATCTCCTGGTTCTCTCCCTGGAGTTTGACAATCAGTTAAGGGCATTTGAACTTTATCAGCCAGAAAGATCTCCTGGAGCCCTAGGAGATGCTATCAGGGATGTGTGTTCCTAATCACAGCCTGAAATTTTGAAGTTCTGACCTGAGTGAGCACAGAAGGGGAAAGTGCTTTAGGGAACGAGGCAGAGCAGTCAAGTCTCTGAGGAAGGAGAGTCTGAAGGAGGAGTAAACGTTTCCCCAGCACCTGCTCTGTGCCAGAGTGCAGAGCAGAAGGCAGAAGCAGCACAGAGAGTGTGCCGGGTTGCAGGCGGTGGGCCCCTTGGCCGAGGAGTTGGGTTGCGCCTCCTCGCAGGTTGAGAGGAGGAGAGCTCTACAGCTTTGCTGACCTGAGGAGGAATAAATGTCTTCTAAGCCTTGACTGAAAACAAGGACCCAAGTCATCATTAACTCTTTCTTTCTAGGTCTTTCGGCAGCCCAGCGGAAGTTTGCTCATTCTCTCAGAGACTTTAAATTTGAGTTTATCGGTGATGCGGAGACCGACGATGAACGCTGTATAGGTACGTGAAGGTAAGGTTTTGGTTTGCTCTCCTTTGCTTTGGCCACCGAATAATTATTCCTTTCTCTTGACAGATGCTTCCTTACGTGAATTTTCTAATTTTTTGAAGAATCTGGAAGAACAGAGAGAAATTATGGTAAGTTCTGGGATATAAATAAGTTCAACTTTAAGCAGGGGAAATTTGGGTTTAGAAGCTTGTTCTGGTAGAAGTTTTAGATGCATTTACCCATGGAGGAAGTAGCTCATTACAAACTAGGGTGAGGTTTCAGGAGCATGGATTTCTAGTTCCTCCGTGGTGCTGACCATCGTGAGAGCTTAGACACGTTGATGGACCTCTAGACTAAAGCCTTGTTTCTTTATCTGTGAAATAGTGGGTTGGAGCACTCTAGATTTTCGTTAGCAGTGGAGCACTAAAAATTGAGTCTCGTGCAGAACCTTAGTTTATCAAGAAGATAAAAGCTGGAAGCCTTTATAGAGGTACAGGGACAGCAAGGTGATGTTAAATTTGTAGATTTCCAGGCCATGTGGAGAGGAAGAGAAGTTAGGCTAGGAAGTCTTTGAAATCCCACTTTGCATTGAGATTCATGATCCCAGCAGTGATGGTAGTGGCTGTTCTTCATTGGGTGCTCTCCATGTGCGTGCTGCTGTGCTCAGTGCACTGAGTGTATCATCTTATTTAACAAAATCTCAGCAGTGAATTTTGAGGGTATTGAATAATACACCTTCCTTAAAAGCTTGCATTTTCCTCTTATTGACTGATGTTCATTCATTCAGCAAAGATTTCTGGTAGACTTGGCACTGGGTTATGGCACACTATCTTTTCTCACCAGTGTTTTTCAGGCTCTAAAAAAAGGACAAACTATTTTATTTTCTGTTTTTGAGAATGAGTGTCATCTAGGATTATGTTAAAGTATAAGTGTAAAATACTAAACATGGTAGCTAAGATAGTTAACCTTTGTGCTGGGTTCTGTTCTAAGCTGTTTACCCAATAGTAATTCTTTTAATTCTCACATCAACTCTATAAGATAAGCTCTGTTATTAGCCCCTTTATTGCAGATGAGGGAACTAAGGCACAGTACCGTGCGTAAGATCACGTGGCGGCTGAGAGATAGAGCTCATATATGACAGCACCAGGCACTCTGAATCTCCTGCCATTTTGGCTAGCTTTCTAGATGTTACTGTGATCTCCTGGGTGGTGGCTGGTGGGGATTTCTTTCTGGTTGAGTTGGGAAAGAAGTAGGAGGGAGCACTGATTTTGATTTAAAAGTGACAGGGATATAAGGCCCTGAAAAGCCCAAATGTCATTTGTACTGTACTCTAAATTCTGAGGTAATCTGTATATATTGCAAATACTGTGAAGGACATGTGTGAGGTACTGTATTTTTCCTGGCACAAACTGACATATTCAACCAATATGTGGGCCTGTAGTCTGATTTTTCAGCTGTTTAGGAATGTCTGGAAATGATAGTGGATAAAAACAGCGCCATGACAGCACCATGCTACTTGAGGTGGGTGGGTGTGGGTGGCTGTGAAAGCACATGTTCTTAGCTTATGGTAATAGTATCAACTTTTTTTGTTCCCAACCTTCTTATATTTACTCATGCTTTCCTGGGATCTTGAGCATTCAGCATGTATGTATTTGATCACCCTTTGTGTTGCAGTTCTGTTTAGAATCTGAGTTCAGAGGCAAACAAAGCAAAGACCCTGCCATCAGGGAGGCTACATTCTAGAAAGGAGAAGTATAATAAAGAAACATATATATTGTCAGGCAGTGATATTCTATTTCTGTTTTATGTTCCTTGAGATGAATTGAGGCTATCTGATACAGATAGTATGCTTCCCAGTGCTACTGTTAGCTGACTTAGTGATTTACTCTTCAGCTATGATGGAAGTTGATAGGGTCTCTATCTTAGGTAGGACAGGATGGTTAGGCTGGATTTTCAGTGCAGGGTGGAAGTAAGAATAGAATGTTGTCAGTATAAGGCCATAAACCTCAGAGAGGAATGGGCTGATATGTTACAACCCTTTTGTGGGATAGCAGGAAACTATCCAAAGCCAGAAATCAGTGGGAGGCATCTGTGACCAATCAGAGTTAGCAGAACATGTAATGCTTTTTCTTTTTTTTAACTTTTTAGTTTGGAAAATTTTGAGCATATACGAAAGTAGAGAGAAAAATATATTTAAACTACATGTACTCAACACCCAGCTTCAATAACCGTTGCCACACAACCAGACTTGCTTCCTGTATACCTGTTACTCCCCCATCCACCATTATTTTGAAAGAATGCCCAGTATTATCCATAACTACCTTAGTTTTTAAGCTCTGAAAGATAACTCTTTTGAACCACAGTATCCATGTCATACCTTAAAACAATACCGATTTCTTAATATTATGAAGAATTAGGTCAGATTTAAATTTTTCTGATATTCATTCACATTTTGTCAATTCTTCTCCCTTTTTCTCAATAACAGTTTGTTTGAATCTAGATCCAGCAAGATGCATTTGACTGATAAGTTTCTAAGTCTCTTTTAATCTATAGGTTTTTCTTTTTCCCGTTTCTTCCCTTGATGAGAATTCCTGATACTTTTCTATTAACGTTAAAAGATCTTTAAGACACTACTTTCTGCGTTATCAATGAGTTATAATAATGAAGTTAATAAAAGTTAAAAAGTTTGCATTTACCCCATGTTGATGTTATTTGGGTATTTCTGTCTGATCTTGATAGTATGTGATTGCTTTTTTTTTAACTATGTAAATTGTATGGGATCATTATGGCTACCTTTGTTTCTTTAAATTACTTTGAATACTTACTAAAAAAAATCTTTGATGGTTTACTAAACACCAGTCTTAAACTTTTGAATAAAAAAAGTTACCTTTCTCAGGTGTCCAGAGTGGTTTTGGAGAATAACTGGTAAAAAGGGAATTAAAGTCATTATACTAAGTGTAACAGCAAAGGTATAGGGTGTGGCAGCCTGCAGTGGGTAGGGGGCAGCTAAGTGTGTGCTTCTTAGCAAAGGTTTAGGGAAGTGATATTTGAGCTGGAGTTCAGGGGACAGAGATGCTGAGCAGAGCCCTTGTATAGTTTAACAAGCTCATAGCTCCTCTACACAGTAACAAAGAAATAAGGAAGGTCTTTAAGCAGTTGCATGCCAGTGTATTCTGAAAACTTTTAAAAATTCTTGTTTTTACTTCAAATTGTTAGAAACCAGCAGCAGATTAAAAGCTATGTATTAAAAAAGTAATGCAAAATGATAGCTGTAAAATAGAAGTTGAAATGTTCTAAAATTGGTTGCAAGAATTTAACAAAATCTTAGTGGTCACTTAATCTTTAAAAGCAGTGAAGTCCTAAATTAAATGATGGTGCAGCAGAATAATTAGAAATTCGTAATTAACACCGAGCAATCAAAATGTTAAAAAAAATGTGTACAATCTTTGTTTTAGAAGGCAAAGACCAATGCCAAATATATTTTTTATAAGCTTTCCATTTCCTAAATAAATGTTAAAATAGGATTTGGGGCTTTAAGGAGTAAAGTCTTCTGGAAGCTCAACAGTCAGGGAAGATTTTCTTCCATGTCTGCTTTTGGCCATTAGGTATATGTATGTTCACATGCCTAATCTATGTACTAAATTGTGTGTGTGTATATATAGTGTGTGTGTACTCATATTCCAAGAAGTACTTCCTACTGCACGCCTAGCACTGTGCTAAATGCCATGAAGGCAAAGGCATTGTTCTTACCCTTGAGTAGTTAGCTGTCCATCAGGGGGAATTGCCAAAAGCATGTAACTTCAGCCTGCCATGTGGTAATAGTTCGGGGGAATTCAGGGAAGACATTTTTGGAGACACTGTTCCTGAGCTCACAGGTGAATCAGAGTTGGCCAGGTAAGGAAAGATGGAAACGAAGCACCGGTTTCCTCTTCGAGTTAAAGTCATTGGTTTTGGAAAAGAGGGAGGGATATGTTTGTCTATCCCCCAACTAGTGTGCAGTTCTGTAGCTACAGAAATGAATTGTCAGGGAGTGAAGTGGAAAGAAGGCCGGTCTAGCAAGTGGGAGCGTTGCCCTCGGTGCCCGTGGCCAGGTCCGTGGATGGGTGTGCCTTGTACTTGGAAAGGCTAATTTGCCTTCTTCAGGACAGTGTTTTCATGTGAGTAGTTTTCTCTGTTAATATTGCCAACCCGAGTGGCCAGAATTGTTGTGCTCACTTCAGTGCATATTCTCCGAGGAGAGTATTGTGTGTTTTGCTGCCGGCATTCCGGAGAAGTTCTCTCTGCCGAGGCGGGACAGGGCGTACTTATCTGAGGTGGGCAGCTGGCCAGCAATGTAAGAACTTTTAAAATAGTGCTCTAGTGTTTATGGTGTTCCTTTAAAAGCACTTCACACTGTACTTACTTCTCTACATGTATCCTTTAAGCAATTGATTTTGTCCTCCTAAACACGACTGTTCAGTTTCTGAGGGTTATGGCAAAGGAAGGTAGCTGTGTGAGGGCAGAGGTCGAGGAAAGCTTCTGGGAGGAGGGGATGCAAGCAGAGGAGGTCAAGCTTGCCAGATGGAGCACAAAAGGTGCCTCCTTCTCATCCAGCATGGGCCGGGATCCACTGGGCTGGCAAGCAGACAGGAGATAGTGTCTTCACTACCTGCTGCATCCCTTTACCCTTGAGCAGGATGGCCCCATGGTACACACTCCTGAGACTTTGACACTTGCTGGGTGATTTTCGCTTATGCTCCGATAAAGAAGGCCTTAGGCATCTCAGTACAGAGGGCTTTGTTAATAGTTTAGATGGTTTCTGACAAGCAGGTGTTTCCTCAACTCTTATCTGATTTGCTTCACTCCTTTCTCATCATTTTTTCTTTGTCTCAGATATCTTACAGATAATATAGTTAAAGTGATTCTATATCTTTTGTGGTTTTCCATGCTGATGTTTGTTGCACATTATCTTTTTCTTTTACATTCAAAATTGTTTCACGATACTTAACAAAAAAAAAAAAAAAAAACTTGACTAAAATGAACTAAATCTCTTTTACCTTTTGGTAGAAGTTTCCGTAATAATCTTTCCTTGGTGTATCCTAGGGCGGTGGTTCTCAGAGCTTGATCCCTGGCCCAGCAGCATCAGTATCACCTCAGAACATGCCAGAAATGTAAACTCTGGGGCTCCACCCCAGACCTGCTGAGTCAGAAATTCTGGGGTGGGGACCATCAATATATATTTTAATAAGCTCTCCGGGTTATTGCCAAGCATGCTCAAATCAGAACCACTGGCCTGGGAGGCCAGTGAAATCTCATCTGGCATTCCTAGCCTCGGAGCTAGAGCACTCTGCAAGTTGGATGCACTATAAACTGCTTTTTGATGACTTTTTGTCTACCATGAGGTCAAAATAATCTTTAAAAACCTAAGCTTATATGTGTCATTTCCGGAGGATTTTGGACTCTATCTAGCTCCTTTATCTTAATGGAACGGGCTTCTGCTGTTAGGAATTTTAGCATTACTTAATTTGTGTTTAGCATTGCTTGTGACTTCCTATAATATGATAGGTACCTAGGGCATGCCGTGCCATTGGAAAGATTGTGCCTTCAGTTTCATCTTACTGTAATTCTATTTTGTGGTATATCAAACCTGTTTTAATCAGTTCTTTTACAGATAAAGTGACATTTTTGTGAGGAATTTGTTAGAAGGCATATTTACATGGGGGAAATCCATCCTGAATTTATTTATGAAAACATTTCTCAGTTTAGTTTAAAAGTTGTCAGTATCTAACTTTATGGAGAATTTTTCTCCTTGGAACTTACCTTTACAATTTTGCAATATTGTTTTTTTGTATACATCCTATTTTTTTTTCCTGTAAATCCATTGTGATTCAGTCAGATGTGGATGTCTTTATGAAATCTGTGTTTTTCTTTTTTCTTTCTTTTTCTTTCTTTCTTTTTTTTTTTTTTTTTTTGAGTGCACCTTTTGAGAGCTGGATTTTCACTGACCCGGAATCCTATAGAGATTACAGTTAGGATTAACTCAAATCAGAATTCTAAAGTGAATGAGAATGTCTCAGGCAAGAGGCCTGGGTTCCTTCCCCGACCTGCTTTTGTGTGAGGCCATGCCTCATGACTCAATGTCCTCTATGTTGGTGACTCATTGTCATCTGTGGCCTTCTAGCCTTGTCATCCTCATTCTACTTCCCTGTAGAAACTTATGTTCCCTATATTTAATATTCTTGGACGTGTTCTCTGCTTCTTAGGAATCAGCTCGCTCTTCTGATAAAAGGCATAATAGTGATCTGAAAGAGCAAAGAACAGACACCACCTCTTCCCCCCACCCCGCCCCGTGTGACAAGGGATACTAGAATGTTACCAGTCTGCTCATCTGTTGTCTAATCCAAAAAAGTAGTTTCATTAGTGAGAATTGGTTCAGCTAAATCTAGTTTCATGAGAAGAATATTTTGAGTTGAGGCAGGGCACCTCAAATCATTCTTCAGATCCTGTCATGAAGTGCTCAGTGGTATGGCCTTGGCCCCTACAAGAAAGAACTGAGAGGGAATTTAGGGTGACTTACATTTAACTCCTTGATTTAAGAAAAGGGGGCTTCCTGGAACTGAGTGAGGTGGAACGATTCCATCCGCATCATGAAATAAGTTGGCAACAGAGACTGAAATTGAATTGTTCTCCTACCTTCTGGTGTCTTAAAGACATTTGTTGCCTTTAGATCTTTGTAAGATTTAATACCCTCCTCTTCACCTTTGAACATGGGTGAAATAGATATGTGTCCTTATAGCTGCTGTCCACCTGTTTCAGTATTTTAATGAGCAGACCACTTAAGGAAGAAATATGAATCCTGATGCTGGTTTGAAAACCTGCCAGTTAGACTTTCTGGCTAGGTTGAGGAAGTGCTAGCTTTCAGTACCTAAAGAGTGGGTGCCATCATTTTGGAAGAAAATCCTGGATGCCATAGTGGAGCACTCCTTACAGAAAAAATACATCTTCAATATTCTTGACAATACAGAGGAAAATACATGTGAGGAAAACCAGATGTTGATGATGAGTGAAAAGTGATTCAGAAGACTTGAACTCTGAAGAAGTTTTCCAAATATCTTAAATCGTTTGCTTATTCTTTTTTATGTATACACAAGAGGGATACATGACAAAAATATATTTAACTCTCAAAGACATTCTTCAATAAACATAAAAGTTCTAAGTGTTATGATATTAAACGAAGATTTCATTAGCAGCATTTTTTTTCTTTATGGTAGATAAAACAGTGGAGTGTCTTATTGTAAATGGCACGTTAGATTTAATGAAATACATTACTAGAATGGTGGTGGGGATTATTGGAGGTCCAGAAGAATATCAGTGGCCGTGATAGTGTTGTGGAAAGAATATGGACTTTGAAGCTGGGGCAGCTATGAGCAGCTCTCAGATCTGCAGCTGCGGGGAACGGTGCTGACCATCAGACCCAGCTGCTCTATGGTTCCATCACCACATTTGTATGAAGACCATGCTTTCCATGCTTGCTTCCTGCTAGTGAGTGAGCACAGCAGGGTCACTAACGCAGGCTTCTTTACAGGGACTCTGGTGTCCTCTGACAGGCGGCCTAGGCTCCAGGAGTCCCTGACACCTTGTCCAACTTCCCCCTAGAATTGTACTGCAGTCTAACACGTGTCTGCCCAATTCCTTCCTCCCTTCCTTCCTTCCTTCCTTCCTTCCTTCCTTCCTTCCTTCCTTCCTCCCTTCCTCCCTTCCTCCCTTCCTCCCTCCCTCCCTCCCTCCCTCCCTCCCTCCCTCCCTCCCTGCCTCCTTACCCTCGGCTCAGCCCTGCATCGCTGTCTGACTGACGGCCCTTCTCCAGCCTCCTCTGGCTCCCGCCCCGTTTTTTCTCAGCCGTTTCCCCTAATAAATTTTTTTTGTATCTCTAATCCTGTCTTGGTGTCTGCTTCTTAGAAGACCTGGACTAACACAGAAACAGGCTGTTTTGAGTCAGAGATAACAGAAGACTCAGCAGAGGTATTTATAGTCACTGTTATTACTGCCAGCAGGAAATGTTGCATTTCTGTAGAAACTCTGTATATTATCTAAATTTATAGGAGAATCCCACTTTATTCATAAAACAAATATATTTGAATACCAATTAGAAGCCAGGCAGTGTTCTAGCCTCTGAGGATACAGTGAAGAATTAGGTCTTTGCCAGGTCGAGGCGCTCAGCTGCTGGCTGAGTAGTGGACAGTGTGTTATCAAGAGCCCTTCCACTCCATGCCTTTCCTTTTCTCTCTTGGACACCAGATAGCCCAGGCATCACAGAAGGTCTAGAGATCTCATCTCTTTATCATTGGGCAAAGGCGTAGGTGTTCTTTGCTGAATAGTTTTTTCCCTCCCCCTCCTTCCCTCTCATTTCTCTCTCTTTTCTCCCTCCTATCTCTCCTCTCTCTTTCTCTTCTCTCGTGTTTTCCTGATTCAACCAACAGTTTATCGTCTTATCATTCATGAGGTTTCATTTCTAGGTATGCCACCGAGTTATACCATTCACTTCAGAAATTAAAATGTTCTCTTACATAAAGCTAAAAAAACAAAATTGCGAATTCCCACGATGCTTTTACAGCTTTCTTGACAAGCTTATCTTTTACTCCTATGGGGTTTTACTTCTTCTCATAATGTTCCACCCAAGTATTTATTTTGTTTTTAAAATAGAAGCTAGTGCCTTGTTGTCTCGTGCACAGATGGAAAGAACATCAAGGTTGAATCTCTGTACATCTTTATTAGGTTAACTCATTCCTAATATATCCAATAGCTTTTGTTTGAAGATTATCAATTTTTCTTAAGTATCATAAAAAATAATCTTTATTGTTAGAGTCTGTTTGGTATGAACAACCTGAGTATAATTACTACTTTTTTTTTTTTTGATTAACGTTTTCCAAAATTGATGCAAGCCTTTTTTTCCCCCCTTCAAATGAACCCTAAGATATTTGTTCATAGGAGATAAACATTAAGGGAATTTTAAACTCGTGTGATGCACTAACCTAACTTTATTTTTTCAAGAGCCAAGTCATGACTAAATATTCAGGAAATTAAGTCAGAATGCAGAAATAGTCAGAACTTCAGCTCAAATCCTCATTTTCTTAGGTTTTAAGCTATTCAGAATTTAGGACTGAAAGTTGATAAAAACTCTTATTGGGCATTTTTTATTCTTAGACTGTGTGAATGAAAGCAGAAGTGTGGTAACTGAACTAGTGAATTTTGAATATATATTTTATAAATTATAGTTATTAGGCACTTAAGTGAGACTGCCATAGTTTTGAAATCAGACATTCAAGGAACCATTTCATATTAATTTGCTTCTCATTTTTCAGGTTTAAACTCTATACAGTTAATTTATAGCACCTCTGCACCTGTGTTCCAGTTACAGCTCGTGAATGGATTCAGTACGATTCTTACTAGTTCTTAGTTACTGTATTTGAACTGCTACCACTATATAATTTAATTTCATTTTTATATATTTTTTTGTACCTGGAGGATTTGATTACCTTGAACTGTGCTTAAAAATAAAATATACAGAGATTTGTTCAGAAGTTAAAATTACTTCTGTGGCATTATCTTTCCCTTTTTACTTGTGTTAAATGGGTAGAAAGCGAGTATGATTCCTTCTTTACAGTTGAAAATATTCAGGTAATGAGATAGCTATTTTTTCCTATGGTCTAAAAACAAAACTAGTCAGGACTGAGTTCAAATGAGAAAATGTTGGTTTCCTATTTGACATTGAGGTATGGGGCTCTTTTAACAAAACGAGTTGTGAAACTTTTCATCTTTTGTCAGTATCAGAGTCTTTGACTCTCTGATTTTCTTATTTCAGCCACTAAAATAAAGTGGGAGGACTTTAATTTCCTTATGAAAATTTGATCCCTGGTCGATGGGAGAATGCACAGGACAGGGAGAGCCTGGCTGGATGGAAAAAAGTAGCAAAGGATCAGTGTGGATGGGAGTAACCTAACTAAAAATGAATTGGTTTAGTCAGAAAAATCTTGCTTAGCAATATTGAGGAAAGTACTGAAAGAATTTTGACAAGCTTGTTTAAGGTTCTGAAAATGTTACAGTATTAATCCTATATTCGTCTGAATTCTCAGTTCCAAGGTCTAGCTGTTCAGAGCGGAAAAGGAACTTGTTAAAGAATATTAGGTAGATGCAGTATTTTTATAGGGTTGTGGGAACCCAGGATGATGCAGAGCTGAGCTTAGAGAAGACAGTCACCACTGTGCCACTTGGTCCAAGTAATATAACCTGCATCATCAACACTACAGTCCCTTGTGGCTGTTGATACAGCTGCTGCCTCTGGGAACTGGAGTAGTGGCTATCACCCACTAGACTTTCTGGCCACTGATGTTTTGAAGCACCAGCTTGCAAGTCAGAGTCTTAGGCGGGAGCATCTGAGTCGTGGAACTCTGGCTGTGGGCCAGTACCTCACTGCACGATGTCTGGGAAAGCAGGAGTCGGTCATTTTCACCGTTTTAGTGGAAGATGGGTCCTGCCTCATTAGATAGGAGAAATCCTCAAACACAGGAAGAAGTTTCAAGTGCTGGGTAGCCCAAAAGGACAGATATCCACTATTTATAATGTTTATGTCTGATTCTAAGGCAATACCATTTTCCCATGAGAAGATTAAACAAAATAATTTTTGGATTGCTTCAGTGTACACACTTTAAGGTATGCATATGTATGTATGCCTGTTTTCATTATTTAGTTGATTAAATATGTATTTTAAAATTATCAGTGTATAATTTCGGAATATTTTTCCACTTATTTCATTAGAGTTATTCCGTGATACCTTAGACATTAGTATGTTTATCATAGGCACATTCTGTTTTTTTCAGCACAGCTTTGCACAGTAAGTCCTGGCCATATCTGTCTGAGTGCTTTGAGATATAGCAGCACCTTTTAAAACGTCTACAATGCTGTCATTGGAAATTTTATCTCGAGCCTCAAGTACCCATTTGCAGTGGTTTGGACAGTCTCTTTAAAAAATTTGTCCCTGAGATGTATTTTTTTGATTTTTTTTTTTAACGTAACTACTTACTTTGTTCCTTTGAAAGTGATCTTTACAAAAACAGCACTAATAATTTTGATGTCATCTCGAGAGAGACAACTAAATCTCTCACATTTCTTAAATTTCCCTTATTTTTCTAACCCATAACTATTTGTGATCTCTAAGCATCTGAAACTAAGTGTGATTGGGGCTATTTCAGGCTGAGATTCTGCAATCATTTTTTTTACTGATCAAAATAATGGAAAGTACACTCCTTAAAAAAACAGTGAGAGGTTTTTATGTAGTGCAAGTCTCTTTTTTTCTGAGGAACAATTTTGGGGAAAATATTTATGTTTGGAGCTATGTTGTGATGCTAGCTCCTTGGTACCCTTTCTCAAGGTTCTACTTCAGGGAGAATGAGGACTGTAATATGCTTTTGCCGGATGGTTTCTTTGCTGCTGTTCTGACTTTGGGATTGGAAAGTGGAGTTTTTCCTTTAGTCCAGCGAGATGGGAAATATTTGGAAGGTCATGGGAGAAAGCAGTGGAAATTCTCCTTTGCTCTTAGATAGTGCATTCCTCTGGCACCAAGAAAACTTGGAATCTAGGCTTAAAATAATGAGGCCGTGAGGAACAGACATGATCCTTCTGTTTCATTAGACTCAGTCTTTGCTAGTACTGAGTAATTAGAAACTCATGATTAGCATTTATGCCAACTTATTCCTGGTTTTACCTAGACCAAGATTTTTAAAAATTGTTATTAAAGATATCATAGGATGTCATTTTGCCTTTATTGTCTTTTTACTAAATATGGGTTCCTAGCCCTAAGCCCTAGTCTCTTCAGAATTTACTTTGGAACTTAGCCTTTGATCTCAAATGGGGTAATTTTGAAGTAATGGCAGTGGTTCCTTCCCACAGTGGGGTCTGATTTTCTGCTGGTTAGCCATACTGTCAACATATTTCTCAGCTCCAGCTTAGACTATAAAGGTAGGTAAATATACCACCCTACCTTTCCTTTCCTTTTTAGACATTTACGTTCATATATCCAAATGTCTAACAAAAAAGGGATTTTAGACTCAACGGGTGGGAAAAACTTTAGCTTCCCCAGACTGTTATATAGTAATCTTGTTCTTTTACTTTTTTGAGTCGTGAAGTTCTGTTGGGTTCTGTGGTTGCCATTGTGTATTGTAAAGGCAACATCGAAATGTAGTATGTGCTTCTGTGTCTCTCAGCTCTTACAGAGTTCCTGGATTCACAGCGGTGGATAGGACCTCAGAGGTTTTGAGGGCCAACTTTCTCTCAATGCAGCGATCTGTGGCAGTGTCCCTAGACGGATATCTAGCTTATGCTTATTTTTGTGGAATGAGCTAAAGGTCACCACCTTGCCTGGTCCATTGTGGTTCTTACTCAATTCCTCTTGATAGCAAACCCAAATCTGGTCTGTAGCTTTTCTCCATTAAATTCGTTTTTGTCCTCTGTAAGCAAATCAAAATGATTTTTTTTTCTCTTTTACAGTATCCATTTAAATTTTTCAAGTCAGATTTCATGTTCCTTTTAAATGTTCTCTTCTTCCCCATTCCCATTAAACACTGGTTACCTGTTCCTCCTAATTCTTTTTAGCATTTTGGTCACATTGTTCCAGTTAGAAAATGTCTCTCTTAAAATGTGGTAACTACGATTGAGATAGGCTCTGATCTAATGGGACAAAATTAAATGATTACTTTGTTTGGATTTGAACAGTACATGTAACCTATGTATGTACATGTTCATTATATTCTAATAAGCAATTTAGGACTGCTTTAGCGCATGCTGAACTTACAGTTAACTCAGATTTTTAGAGTCTAAAGCTCTTATGTAGGCCCAGTATTTAATTCATATAAATTGTTGTTAAGATAGCTTTTACATTTGAGCCTTTCAGCATTGAAACCCAATAGATTGCTTGTCCAAGGGTATTGCTGTTTTATTTTCTTCATTGCACTTATTACCCGAAATTACCTTATGTAGCCAGTATTTTGAAACTCTCTTTTCAGCTTGTGAACTAATCAAACTGCGATTCTCTCATCCAGTATTTCAACCTTTCCTCCCAACTTTTGGTTCCCTGCAAATTTGGTACATGTATATTTAAAAAATATATAACCAGATAAGAGTAAGTAGAACTTTTTATACCCTGATACTCAAGGTAATTCTCTTAGGTAGGGTTCAGTCAACTATGGCCCATGGGCCAAACCCATTTCCCCTCTAGTTTTTGAAAATGAAATTTTGTTAGAACACAGACTGTGTGTGATGGCCCCTGTGCTGAGGTGGCAGAGTTGAGTAGTTGCGACTGAGGCCCTGTGGTGGCACAAAGCCTAAATTATTTACCATTTGGCTTTTTACAGAAAAAGTTGGCTGACTCCTACTCTAAGATCAGCTGATTAATTTAACATGTTTTATGTTCATGTAGATACCTTCTGTTTCTAAGCAAGATTGTCTAAAATTATCTTCATGGCTCAATAACAAAGCCTATTATTCATAGCTTCTTTCTTATGAGTGGCTCAAGTGTTTTATGAGAAAAAATATTATATAATCTTATATGTATATTTATAAAAATCACATTCTGTATTTGCCTTTGTTCTCTAGTTAAATTATCTGATAGATTTCTCATGTGTAAGTTTGAAAGCTTTTCTCACTATTACTACTTACGCTGTCTCTGAAATTGGGAAACTGTCATCACCAGAAGTTGCCTTTAGAGTTTTAGAGGGTGATCCTAGTTTTGGTATTCATTTGTCTCTGGGGGAAGAAGAATCATTTCTTGGCATTAGAATTTAGTAACACTTATTACTAACAAGTATTATATAATACTTCTATGAAATTATAAAAGGAAGTGAGAGATTCTATGGAATCTTTATTTTGAGAAAAAGAAGAAAACAATTCTTGTTGCTATACCAGCATTGCCTTACCGAAGCATTTAGTAGCTACTTTATTATTTTTTCTTGAGTAGAATGTTTAAGGTTCAGTTCAGAAGTTACACAATCAGCCTTTCTAAAAGAAAAAAAATTTTTGTTGTTGTTAAAGAATTGGTTATAGTGGTATCTGTCACAACTACTTTTCTTATTTTGGAAATTTGCTTATTGATCTGTAAACAGTAAGACAGAAACCCCTTAGAGTCTTCTCCTACACTAGTGTTGGCCCTTGCAAGTCAGACATTGCAGCAGATTAATTCCAAGTGGCAGAGAAATAGAATGACCTAAAAATTGCTCTTGTGAAATCTTTGTGGCCTAGTCCTTTAGTGAAGGACAGAGGATGGAGTTTCAGGGTTCACATTTTTAAAACCCTTCATATATTCGTGTTATTGATGCCTACATCTAGCATTTGCTGAGCACTTCCTGTGTGCCATTCTGGTGGCTCATGGCACCCAACTGATCTCTTCAGTCTCCTCTCGTGATTCCCTACTTCTTCATCTACTTCAGTGACACTGAATTGCTTTCAGTTTCATGCCCTGAAATTGCTGTTTTCCCCCATTCCTTCTTCTACCCTTTGCCCAGAGACCTCCTGGTCCCAGTTTCAAGCTCAGCTCAGCATTATCCCTTTCAGGAAGTCCTCTTTTACCTGGCAGCTTCCTCCTGTGTGCAGCTCGCCAGCACTGTGCTTCCCACATCATGTTACACTGCTGTATTTATGTCTCCTGGAAATATTCTCCTCCAGGGCGAACCTAACCACTCACTTTCCCTGTGTGGCTAAAGAAAAATCTCACAATGAGGCTGCCGAATGTCTTTATCAACTCCTGCTCACCTGTCTCCAAGGGCCAGCACTGCCCAGAAATGTTCATGTTTCTGTACGAAGTGGGTCACCCACTGTTTGTAATGATTCTTCCAATCATTCTCCTCTCTTTTCAGACATTTTCCCATGCCCACAGTCTCTGTAAGTGACCTTGCCTTGTACTTCATGGACAGAATAACAACAATCTGGTAGCAATGCCTTCAGCTTTTCCTTGTGAGATCTGCAAACCCATTTGTACTGGCACTTGTTTCCTCCTTACCTCCTACTACAGGGGAGTGGGGGAGAGGGACATCTACCCTTATGGCAGGTCAGCACCCATGCGTGGGCAGCATCCCGACCCTCTCACATTAGAGCCTTCGAACCATCTTTTCTGGGTTCTTCACTAGGCCATTTAGATGTGCTCTCATCTCTTAATTACTGATCTTCCACATTAAAAAAAGAAAACTGCCCTCACTTTACCTCATGTCCCCTTTTAGCAGTTCTCTCTTTGTTGTGTCGTTCATGGCCATCCTTCTGAAGAAGGGTTGTTCCCATACATGTCTTACTTTTCAGTCATTAACTAACTCCGTTTTAGCTCTTTCTCCCTGCTTTCCATGTATAGCTAAGGTCTCACTCCTTCTTTAATTTCTTCTCAGCTCACACAGTTAAACCTTTCTTTCATCCAACACCCTGGCAGCTTCTTCCTAGTGTCCACTGCTGGCCTCTCCTCCTGATCTTCCTTTTCCTGACCGTATCTTTCTGTCCTCTATCACATCCTACCTATGTACTTCCATAACTTCAAATGCCGTCTACTTGCAGGTGACTACCAACTTTCCAGCTCCTATTTAGGCTTCTTTTCTAGGATGTGAACCTTTGTTTCTGTCAACCTATTTTACTAATCTTTTGGATGTCTCCTAGCATCTCAAATTTAAAATAATCCCTTAGTGCTTGCTCTTAACTGCTCTTTCTCAAAAGCTTTGTGTTTCAGTAAGTAGTCATCTTGTCTATTCAGTTGCTCATACTAAAAATCTGGGAGTGAGCTGGGAAACCTGCACCTTTTCCACACTCAGTCCATCATCAATTAGTTTGATTCCTTCTGCAGATATCTCTCAAATCTACTATTTGTTTTCACTACCTTCAGGCCACCATCATCTCTTGCCTGTATTGTTCTAGAAGGCTTCTACTACTTCCTCTTTCTCTCTTCAGTTTTCCTCACCCCTAATCTCTTTTTCTCAGAGAAGGCAGAGTAATTTTTAAAAGATCTAAATGTCATTGTATTAATTTCCTGCTTAAAACCCTTTAGTGCCTTTCCATTATGCCCCAAATAGAATAGCTTTTTCTGGGCCCACAGGGCTCTGTGTGTTCTGGTGTCCTGCCTTCACTCATCTCTTTCACTCATTTCCTTTTCATGCCCCAGCCTTTCCTATAATACTTTTTAACTCCTCACCTTAATCCTTTGCCTCTACATTTCAGGCTGGAAACAATTTCACTTGCTCTTTCACCACTAATGCCTTCTCATCTTTCACGTCTTAGCTTAAATGTCATTTCTTTGGTGAAGCTCTCCCTGAGCACATTTCTCCTTATATCTCCTCTAATAAATTCCTCATCAAAGCCTTAGTCCTCCATTCTAAGGAATTCCTAGAATGTGCAATTATACATCTACTTATGCACTCATGTATGCATTGTATGTCTCCCCGGCTAGACATTAAGTTCTAGGAAGGCAGGGAATGTACTAGTTTTATTCATGTATCTCCAGCACTTGAAACTGAATGTTCAGCAAATGTGTTTCATGACGGAAGTTTTTTTTTTGTTTGCTTTTTTGTTTTTTTTTTTTGTTTGTTTGTTTTTTGTTTTTTTTTTGTTTTTTTTGTTTTTTTTTGAGATGGCCACTTGGAATGGGAAGTACCGTTTGGTGCTTTAATTGCAGTGTCGTATGGTGATAGAGCTTGAGCTCACACAAAATTTTGAATCCCTGTTCCAGTCCTCTGTGAACTTGAGCAGTTATTAGCTTCAGTGATCCCAGCCTGTATGCTGGGCCACTTTCTTTCTTGAGCAGGCCAGCTGCCATGGAAGATGTGTGATATGAAGGGTTATGCAGGAACACTAATATGCCAGGTCCCTATGTGGAAGCTTTGGAAATGACACTGGTGCTAATAGAGTATGTCTTGGATTAATATGAGATGTATGTCAGTTGCATCCTTTTTAAAATGTATTGTAGAACCTTTCATATCTGCTTTCCCAAGTGGAACTTGGGGCATTCCATACTGTTTTGGGTAGTGGGGATTTCTAGGTTGTGCCACTTTGTCTCTGCTCTGTTCTTTAGTACGAAGGGCTCTGGCTTGGCATTGGTACAGGCCACATTGTCTTCAATGTAGAGAGAATAAAATTAACATATTTTGGAGATGATCTTTTTGCCTTGCCTAGTTGTTGCTCTTTTACATCTCTATTGCCTCAGCTTTTTGATACCTAAGTAACAAATTGTCAGGGTGGGAGCTAGTGGAACCCAATTGGAGTTCAGACTCTGGGCATTACCACTTTTTTGAGGATTTCCTGTCTCACAGTGTGAATGGTCTCTTTGGAAGAAATCCTTACATAATAAAACACTGCAAGGAGCCTTTGGTTAACCTAAGTATCCTTTCTTATTTTAAGTCACTTATTTTTATTATTTTCTGTGATTTTCAGCTTGGTTTTCTGGGGGTCTTTTTTTCTTTTATTTCTTTTTCTTTTTCTCTTTTTCTTTTTTCTCTTTTTCTCTTCTTTTTTCTTTTCTTTTCTCTTCTTTTCTCTTCTTTTCTCTTCTTTTCTCTTCTTTTCTTTTCTTTTCTTTTCTTTTCTTTTCTTTTCTTTTCTTTTCTTTCTTTTGTAAAATGAGGGATGGCACATTGTTGTAAAGTGTTTTGAGATTTCCTTTTTTATTCTGCACATATCTGGTATCCTGGAAAGAAAGCATGAAAAAATCACTACTCATCAGCATATTGATGTTAATCGAATTCTCTTTGGATAAATATTTCTTATTTTAATTTCAACATTGCTTGTTATAGATTCAATCTTAAAATGAAAAGCCCCAAACTAGCCGATGTAAGAATTAATGTGCTCGTGGTTGTAGTCTGTGTGTGTCTTCCGCTTTCTGTACTATTTGCTACCACACACAGTGTTTACTCTGACTCGTGAGCTCCACTGACTCTGCCTTACTGATGTACCTTAAATACTCATGAGGAATTTTCAGTAATGAAAGGCAGACCGAGTGTATTTAAACTTGTAGCCACGAACCCACCCCTTTGAATAATGTAGTCCGATAACTAATAATGGAATGTAATTGACTTTTAAATTTTTGAGTTGAGGGGGAGGAAGAAATCTCAAACAGAAGTGTTCTGTTAATAAATGTGATAGACCCCTTTGTTGTTTAAAGACAACCCTCTTGCTATTCCCTGCAAGCAAGGGCTGTGTGGGGCTGTGTTGCACATTTCACTGGCACATTGCCCTACCTCCTCTTCCCTGAAAATATTTATGGAGATCTTGTGTGTGAATAAATTTAGAAGTGAATTTAATGGTTGCTTTGGCAGGGTGAGGTAAAGCAGTTAAATATGTTGTTCATTTTGTTTCTGGGTGGGGTGGAAGAGGGAAATGAAATACTAATTTTTTCCTTTTTGGAAAGCTAATACGATGTTCTTTTGTTATCACTCTTGTTCTCTAGGCATTAAGTGTTACCGAAACCCTGATTAAACCCTTGGAAAAATTCAGAAAAGAGCAACTGGGAGCTGTAAAGGTTCGTGTCTAATTTGAGTACACTTGTAAACACAAAATGTAGATGCCTCTGCTGCTTTGTGTATACTTTACTCACATTTGGCAGCTTTGAAGGAGATGTTGGAATAAACAAACCATCTGTTGTTTTATGTTTTAAATATGCTTTTTCCCCTTTTGGGGGGGAATATGAAATTGAAAACAAAACAGAAACACCTGGACAGGTCAGTAAGAACTTTAGTAATTTTCTTGGGCTATGCCTTTCCATATAGAGCTTTAAAAATATCTTTAACCAGACAGCACATTTGCCCTGAGGAGAAGCATCTCATCTCTGCAGCGCGTGCAGCTGTGTCCCTGCAGGCCTCGCCTTTACAGAGCAGTGTAGTGTCGCAGCAGAGTCGAGGATGAGAGACACTGCTACACCGTGAGGCCATTGCAGCGAGGAAGAGAATATTAGGTTATTGGGATGTAATTTCCCTCAATTTAACGAAAATTTACCAAGCTTTTGTTACGTGCCAATATTGTCCTAGGTGCTCAGGAGTCCAAGATGAGTGTTCCACACAGTCTGTTCTCAAGGATGTGGGACCGAGCCAGGATTTCTGAGAATAATGCAGTGATGTTGCCACAGGGAGCCTGGGATATATTTAGCAACTTCTAACATTTTCTTTAGAACCGAGCTTTGAAATTATCCCAGAGAAAACATTTCACCAACCTTTTCTGAATTTCGTGCATGTATTAGGGGGTGTGGTGGGAAAGTAACATTGTATGTTGTTGCCCGTTTTTGGCTTGGTCCAAGGAGAAGAGAATAACATCAATTTTAATTAAGGAAGAGAATTTTTAGATTTGTTTATTTTTACCCACACGGCTTGGGGGCATGAAGTTTTTTTCTTTATCTTCCCTAAACACACTGTTAAAACCCTTTTGTACAAATTAGTATTGTAGCCTCAATGGCTGTAGCTACACAGATGGGCTCAAAGAGTGCCAGGTTTTTAGTTGCTATTTATGGAATCAGTTTTTCCTTTAAGTGATCTGTTAAAATATTAGTTGCTTAGTATTTTATAATTTTTAATGGAGGGCTTAGTTTTGAGGGGAGGTCAAGCAGGGTGCTCTCCCCCAAGAATGCCGCCCCCCCTCTCCGGGATTATTAGCTGAGCTGCACAAAGCTGGGTTGTGTCTCCTGGCTTCATAGCAGGAGAGGGGAGGTCTGGTTTCACAACTGTGACCTAGACAAATAATGGGCTGTAATTTCTTATCTGTAAAATGAAGGACTTGGGGATCTGACTGCTGTATTTTGTAGTTTTAGGATCTGTTTTATCTTGTCTCCTTAGGCTGTTTTAAAGCTTGAACATCTTGGTCCTTTTATCTTTTAACATTTCTTTGGCAGATGCTGAATGTAAACAATGTCCATTTTCTTATTTTTCTTATTTTAATAGGATGATGGTGGTGGTGGGCAAGGCTTATATTCTGGAAATGAAAATGGAGTGTGACTTAATCAGTATATTTTCTTTTTATTTGCTGCGTACCCTTTTGGGGTTTATAGATTTCTGACCTCAAATTTTTTTTTGAGTCCTTTCCCTCTCAAATGTTTACAGCTTCTGATGTCCTTGTTCAGAGTATATCCTAAAAAGCAACTTGCAAAGCAAATTGGCATATTAGGAGGAGAAGTTGTTTTAATAGTTTTAGCTTATGCCTTGAGCTGTTTAGTGGCCAGACTCTATCCTGAAGTCCTTTTTAAAATTTCCTCATTGTTCTTCTCGCTTCAAGTTTATGAAGGATTCATTCTACATTCTCATTTAGTACAGTATGTGTGTTGGCTGGTCATACTTATTAATATTAGCTTCAAGGAGTCCAGTCATTGTGGGTCACAGGGAGAAGCCTTTTTTTTTTTTTTAACTGGCAGTTTGTATATTATAATAAACAGTAGAGAAAGGTGATTTTTCTTATAATATGTAAACATCTGTCTCTTTCATTAGATTGTTAAATCTTTAAGAGAAAAGACTACGCTTTATTGCCTTATTTTCTGTCTCCATCCATTGTCTCGATTATATAAGATATCTGATATAACCTATTCTATTGATAATCCTGGAAGAACAAAGAAAGGGTCTATAATCTGAATATCAGATTATTTTCTACATCTGTGCTTCCTAAATATTCAATCCTGTTTTGACAAGCACATGGGCTTGCTCACTGATTCATCTGCTTACATGGGATACTTAAAAATAACTCGATTTTCTTAGGTCAAAGATCTTTTTCGAAACAGCATAAAGCAGTTTTCATGTAGAGATTTAAAAAAGTCTTTAAAAGTTGACCACAGCAGAATATTTTGGATATCATCATCAAAATGTTTATCTTCTCTTTCTCTTCTCCTTTTCCCATCTGGTACTGCCCTGTCCTTTGCCTTTATATGGAAGCTCTTTCAGTTCTGTTTACTCTTTTCTCCAGTTTCCAGAATCCCAGTTACACTTTTAACTTGTGGTTCTGACATCATCTAAATTGTTAGGTGATTTTATAAATTGGATTTTTAAAAAG
>CM053512.1:14135789-14331617 GCA_028627145.1 Eidolon dupreanum
TACTATGTACAATCATTTTTTCCTGTTTAATCATAGTTGTCTGTGTTTTTCTGATTTGTAGGAAGAGAAAAAGAAGTTTGACAAAGAGACAGAAAAGAACTATAGCCTAATTGATAAACATCTGAATTTGTCAGCAAAAAAGAAAGACTCACATTTACAAGAGGTATTATTTTTATTTTTCTGTTAATTTGTTTCTAAAATTTAATAAGCAGTGCGTATTTATTTAAAATTTTTTTTATTTTATTGTGGTGACATTGCTTAATTAGATTATATGAGTTTCAAATGTATAATTCTATAATATATCATCCGTGTATTGCATTGTGTGTTCACCTCCCAAAGTCTTGTCTCCTTCCATCACTATGTATTTGCAGGTTTTTTTTCTTTCAGGTGGTTTTCTTTTGAAAACTCTCCATCTAGGGTTATTAGAGATGGAAAAAAAAATGAACATGTGTTTCCATGAATTAAGAAAAATGAGTTCTTGAGGAACAAGACAGAATAATTAATACATCTTATAGAGAGTAATTCAGTATGGATTTATAGTATTAAAATTCTTGATTCTGAGTATATTTTAAAAGAACAATTTTAACCAGCATTACTGAGGAACAGATATATTATTTTCAGGAATAGATTCATTAATTGGCTTTCAAGATTTCTTGAAGAAATGTATTTAATAAGCTCATATACCATTTTGCTTTTGTGAAGGCAGCATTAATCTTATTTAATGCTGAAGATTCAGGAGTTTTGCTTCATTGGCAAGAGAACATCTGTTTTACTTTTGTAATAGTAATTTTCTTTTTTTTTTTTTTTTTTGAGGCAGCTATGTGTAAGGAGAAAGGAATTTATATCTTATCTTTCATTTTCTCTTTCTTTTTTCTAAATTTCCTGCCACTTATTTTTTCTCACTCACACGCTTGAATGGAAACTCAATGGTTTACAATTTGGAACATATGCTTTCATTAAAAATAATGCTGTTTGCAGCTGTGGGGCTCATGACTCATTCCACAAAAGTGGGATTTTTTTTTCCCCTCATTTGTTTTTAAATACATAAGGAATCTAGGTGTAATATACCACTATAACGTTTATTTATTTATTGAAGTATCATCAAAAAGACATTTGCAACATTGACTGCAGTATAGACCTGGGTTATATTCAAAGTCAGATATTTAGTTGCAAGCTATATGGTGTGTGTGTGTGTGTGTGTGTGTGTGTGTGTGTGTGTGTGTGTTTTAACATTACCCACATGTCACATTTCTTTTGTCTCTTTAATACCTTTGACATTTGGTTGGCATTTGATGGTTTATGAGAGAAAGGAGCTTGTATACCACTTAATCCTCATGACAGTTCTGTACGTATTAGGGCTCCCTCTGTTCTTTTTGTTCCATATTATGTAGAAAACGATGCAATTGTTACTTCTGCTCCCTCATCTACCCTCTGTCAATTTTGAAATGACAGCTATTGTTTTTATATAGGTTTTTTAGACTACCTCTCTTCTCACCTTATCTCTACTTTCAGGTATTCTGAAGGGATTTTCATGCCCAGAGTTATTTTCCATCTTCAGTTCACTGTTGAATTAAGTGCCTCATTCTAAACATTGCGTAGGCAAAAATCTCCGGAGTCATCCTTGGCCTTTTTCCTCACATCCCACACCCAGCCTGTCAGCATGTCCTCTTTAGTTTCACAATATACTCAGAACATGGTCACTTCTCTCTACCGTCATCACCCTAGCCATAACTGCTGTCAACTTTCAACATTACTGCAAAGGCCTCAGTAATTGGTCTCCCGGCTTCCACCAGTGAGTTCCTATAGTTTATTTTATATACAACAAGCAGAGTGAGCCTTCATGTTACTTCTGTTCTTCAGTCCCTTCTTAGCTCCCTCCAGAGGCCCAGGATCCCACCCTGCCTGTCCTCACACCCACAGGGACGGCTTCGCTCTGGCTGGACTGGGGCAGGCAGACTCTGTGCCCAGGGCCTTTGCAGTTGTTCTTCCCGTTGCCTGGTATGTTTCCAACCCAGCTCCACATGCCTCACTCCTTCAAATGCTTTTTCAAATCCTCTCCACTCAGAGGTCAGTTTATTAGGAGAAATTTTTCCTGAACATTTCTACAATTAATTTGCTAGAGCAGCTCACAGTACTCAGAGACTAACATTTACTTTAGTTTACCAGCTTATTATAAAGGATGATATAAAGGATACAGATGAACAGACTGATGAAGAAGTACACAGGCAAGGTTTGGAAGGGTCCCAAGTACAGAAACTTCCGTCCCTGTGAAACTGGGGTACTCCACCCTCCAGGCATGTGGACACATTCATCAACATGGAAGCTCATCAGCTCTTTTTAACAATTTTATAGAGCTTAGTTTGTAGTGCCCCTACCCCGCTTCCCCTCCTCAGAGGTTGATGTGGGGCTGAAAGTTCCAAAACCCTGATCTCTTGGTCTTTCTGGTATTTAGAGGACCCTACTTAAGTTCTCCTGCTTAGGATAAAGTCAGGTGTGCACTAAAGGGGGCTCCTTGTATGTGGCAAAGACAATCATCTCTCAGGAGGAAGTTCCAAGGGTTTTAGGAGCTTTGTGCCAGGAACCATGGACAAAGACCAACTATATTTATTGTTATACCACATATAGTGGTTTTGCTTTAGACTTGAGTTAGGCTGAAGAACTGTGCTGCTAGCTATAATTTAGACATGCAGCTGCACACGGCCCAGCAGTTCTGAGCACCCCTAGCATTAGGGGGTGTTGGTGGGGGGTGACTGGCAATGCCAGGGTCATTGCAGTATCATGAACAGCAGAAGAGAGGATCTGCTGAAACAAAAAAAACAAGTTAGTAAATCTGACCTTGGTGACATTTTCTTGAAGAACATTTCCCAGTAACAGTAACATGAGGAATCTACTCTTAACTCCTCACATATCCATTTTATTACTCAACAAATTTTTGTTATTTTGGTGGGAATTTTGCCTAGCAACCAAACTCTAGTTCTTAGAGGTATAAAAATATGATTTCAATAAGTGTTAAGTAGAAATTCTCATTTTACCTTAGTAACACTCATTATATTTAAACATTATTGTGCTTAAAAATAATCATTTCATGCAAAAACTTTTTCATTACATGTTAAAATACTTTTTTCAAAAAAAATTTTAGATTTTGTTTTAAAATATATAAGACCTAGCATTTATGATTTTAACTATTTCCAAGTGTACAGTTCAGTGGTATTAAGTATATTCACATGGTTTGCAACCATCGCCACCATTCATGTCCAGAACTTTTTTGATCTTCCCAAACTGAAACTGTGTATCCATGAAAAATAACGCTCACTCCTCTCCCCCGCCAGCTCCTGGCACGCGCCATTCTACTTTGTGCTTCTATGAATTTGAATATTTTAGGTGCCTCATATAATTGGATCATACATGTTATTTGCCTTTCTGTGTCTGGCACGTCACTTCACACAGTGTCCTCAGAGTTCATCCATGCTGTAGCATGTGTGAGAACTTCCTTCCTTTTTGAAGCTGAATAATTAATATTCTATTGTATGTCAATACCACATTTTGTTTTTCTATTCATCTTTTAGCTGTTGTGAATAATGCTGCTATGAATGTGGGTGTACAAGTATCTGAGTCCCTACTTTCAGTTCTTTTGGGTATATACCCAGAAATGGAATTACTAGATGATAATGGTAATGCTGGTTACTGTTTTCCATAGCAACTGCCATCTCACAGTCCTGTCAGCAGTGCGCAAGAGTTCTAGTTTCTCCAGATCCTCATCAACACTTTTATTATTATTATTATTATTATTATTATTATTATTATTTTAAATAGTAGCCATCCTAATAGGTATGAGGTGGTTTCTCATGGTTTTGATTTGTATTTCCATAATGAATTGTGATGTTGAACATCTTTTCATGTACTTGGAGCCATTTGTATAGCTTCTTTGGAGAAATATCCAAATATTTTTAAAAGTAAAATTAACCAAATTAGGAAATATATTACATGATGCCTTATAAGAATGATTTCTAGGGCGAGAATTCTTTCTCTGCTGTTCCTCTGTGGAACTACGCTCCTCTCCCCAATTGTTTTTTTTTTTTTTTTTTTTTCGGTGAGACAAGATAAGCTGGAATTTTTTTTTGGAGTAGTCTCCTGCCTGACTGTCTGGTGCCTTTTCGCTCCCAGGGAACGAGAGAGACATTGTGAGAGCTTAGGAGCATAACTTCCCAAACATGGGTTCCAAGCCCTGACCTGCCTTTGAGAGCCAGGCTCTTGAGATGATGCCATTGCTGCCACTTTGTCACCTGTTGCCTTCACTCATGAGTGCTGAGGTGACTGGAATTTGCCCAACTCTCTTTCCCAGGCTGACTTCAGACTTAGAAGATCTGTTCACGGAACTAATGTTAATGTGATTTTGATTCTGTGTTTGTAGTTCAACCTTGGGTGTCTGGGAGAATTTTTCATGAAGAGCCTTCCTCTTTAATCTTCAGTCCTTTGGGGGTCAACCTCATCATATACAGCAGGGATCTGCAAACTTTTTTTGCAGGGAGTCAGACAGTGAATATTTTATGCCTTTGTAGACCATGAGGTTCCTGTTGCAACCTATTCAATTCAGCTGTTGTAGCAGAGAAGTAGCCATAGAAGGTACAGACGCAAATAGCCAACAAATAGTCAATAGTCGTGACTATGTTTCAGTATAGTTTTTTTACTATGTTTCAGTATAGTTTTTTTTTTTTAGAAAAAACAGGCAATGGACTATAGTTTCACTGACCTCTGATGAAGTTTCACTCCTTACTGTCTCTAATTTCACTAGCCTCAATTATTTTAACACAGGCAGACATCCAAGTGGAGCAGAACCGGCAGCACTTTTATGAACTGTCTCTTGAATACGTATGTAAGCTTCAGGAAATCCAAGAAAGGAAGAAGTTTGAGTTTGTGGAACCTGTAAGTATTATAGCGGGTTGTTCTCTGAGATCTTCGTGATAACAGAAAAGTTTTTCTTCTTAAATCTACTTTTTGGTTGCTAGAGACCATAGTGCGTACATATGAAGCAAGGCATCATAAATTGTAAAGGGAGGATGCAGGTGGCCATAAAGTCAGGGAATCACTGACAGATCAGTGGTTTGCAGCCTTATTTGCACAGCAACATTCAATGAATATAATTTCTTTTGCTACGTGGTCTCAAGGACTCTGCAATCAGATACATTTTCTGCCATCCTATTGTAGTTCCACCCTTTAACGAAAATCCCTGTGAAAGAAATGATACTGGAATGTGAGTGAGTGGAATGAGTGGGGTAATCTTCACACTACTCAAGTTTGCTTCTAAAGCAAGTATCTCACTCCAGACTTTAGCACTTTCAACAATTATTTTTAATGCACGTCAAATTCCAGTCACCTCAGCACTCATGAGTGAAGGTAACATTATTTTTAATGCACGTCACAATGCTTATGACAACCTAAGTCAAGAACTAGTATGTGGAACATTTGAAACTATTTTGTGAATGTCTCTGACATTTCTTTATATTTATTTTAGAAACACATGATGTTTGTGTGTGTGTGTGTGTGTGTGTGTGTGTGTGTGTGTGTGTGTGTGTGTGTGTGATTATATAAATGTATTCTCATAGCTTCCTAACCATTCTACTATGTGATATTCTGAAGAAAACGAATGTCAAGATTTTCTTAACTCTTAACCCAGATAGGTCACTTTTACCCATTTTAGATCTAATCACATGTGGTACAGAAGCAGCTGCCTATGAGTTTAGAAGGGCAGGTGGGGAGTTGGTAGGACACTTGGGGCTTAGTTCCTATCCTGCCTGTGCCTGTCTCTGCCCCATCACTGACCGTCCTTATCACCGAAACAGGTTGCTTTGATGCCACTTGAGAGACTTGAGCTCTTTGATTCTGTGACTTCACTTTCCTTATAAATTGTTGACCGATAGTGATAAGATTTCAATGATCAGTGAATATGGGGATTCTCTTGACTACAAAGAACAAATGGATGTAGAATTCCATTTCTTCTATACAGCACACTATAAAATCCATCTAATGGTTCTGATATTTTGTGAAAAATTAAAAAAATCCTTCACTTTTTTAAATAAGGACAAATATTTGATATGCAGTTAAATTTACTTGAATTCTAGTGACTTTTAATTATTTTACTTCAATAGAACCACAATGAGTTGAGGGGGAATGCCTGGCTTTTTTTTATTTTTTGTTTTATTTTTTGCCTTTTTTTGTTGTTGTTGTGCTAATGTCACTCTTTCTTCTTTGTCTTAGATGCTGTCATTTTTTCAGGGAATGTTTACTTTCTACCATCAGGGCCATGAACTTGCCAAAGACTTCAATCACTACAAAATGGAACTACAGATCAACATTCAGAATGTAAGGAAATGAAAGCTTTCCTGGTATAAGATGATGTTTGAGATGCATATTTTTGATTTATTTGTTAAAAGCCTTAAACTAAGACCAGGCTGATCTGTTGGTCCCGAGAAACTGAGGCTCGGTTGCCACCTTCTGGTCAGTGCTCAGTGTAACAAACTGCTCTCCAACTGTGAGGCTCAGGGAATTCTGCCACCTGGTGGCTCTTTTTTAAGTTCTGTGTAAGTCATTTTTCTCTTTTTTTTTTTTTTTCTCAGAAAAGTCACTAAATATGTTTTTATAATCAAGATTCACATAATTTATTTAAAATTTTTAGCTTTCCAGTTTTATTGAGATATAATTGACAGACAGCACTGGCCTAAGTTTCGAGTCTATAGCACAGTGACTTGACTTACATATATGGCAAAACAATAACCACAGTAAGTTTTGGTAATATCCGTCACCGTGTATGGTTACCCTCAAATCTTTTTTCCTTGTGATGAGAACTTTTAGGATCTACTCAAATATCAACTGGTAAATTATGTCATACAGCACTGTTAACTGCAGTCACACTGCACTTTGTGAGGCAGTTCTAAGGATTAGTTTTGCTGTGTAATTCTGAGTCTTCTTTGTACGAAGCAGACAAATGAGCATTCCACTATAGATTGAAGGCATTTCAGTTATAATGCTTTGAGTTTCCTTACCCATATATCTTACTTAAATTTTGTTCCCTGGTAGACTTATGATGCAAGGAGAATTTCATTCCTGTGTTTTATACATATTCATTAATGTATTGGGCTCACAGTTGCTGTTTGCTTTATCATTTTCCCGGAAAATATGTGCTTTCAATTAAGTCTTGGATAAAGAGACTTGGGAGAATTTTAACTCTTAAACCGTATAATATGTGTGATTTTGATTAGAAGGTGATGGATGTTTTTCCTCTAGATACTTTAGTTGATTTCAAAAGTGTCCTCATGGAAATGCTATTCAAGTTATATTTAGTATAATTTTAGGCCTTGTTAGAAATACAGTTTAATTTTAGGCCTCATTAGAAATACAGACAGAGTTTTAGGACAGACTCCTAGTGCATACTCAAAGACATACAAGTAAAAGTATGGGAATCTCTGTGCTGTTTGTTGCCTGGCTTTAAATTTCTTAAAATCTTAGAAATTGAAGTTGAAAATGAAGTTGTGTAGATTTTGTTTCTATACTTTATCTGTACAACTCCCTACACTTGGGAATGTAGGTAATGAAATCTCTTCTTTTTCGTAAATCATGTGTCGGTTTGCATTTGTAGATTGTTTAGACAGTCACCTGGATTAAAGGACTAAAAGTGTATATCCTCCCCATCAGTGACTGTAGTAGAGTTTTAAAAATATCAAAATGTATATGCAGAGATTAGTCTTAACTGCAAAATTATCTCTGTAGACAGTAGACTATTTAGTCTAATGATGCTGTGAATTTTCAGAATACTTAGGCAGCAAAGCAGTGTTATACAAAAATTACAGTTTAGAAGATTAGATTATAATCCATAGCTTTTCCCCCTCCACTTACTGGCTGTATAACTTGTGGAAACTGACTTTTTCTGTCTGAACCTCAACTGTCAAGTGCAGAGCTGGCCTGGATGAGAACCTTCAGGCAGACCTGGATCCATAATTGGGGGGTCAGTAGAACATGAGAAGGCAGGGCTCCTTATTAAAAACTGAAGCATTTGAGGACAGTGACAGCAGAGCATTAAACCAAGTGTGTGACCTGAGCACAGGGCCCTGTGTGACTGTACAGACTGCATGCCTGTGAAGCCACTTTGCTTCAACATCTGGAATAAGGTGTGGGGACAAATCTGTGTCCCTTGGGGGCTTCTGCGAAACTATCTCTGCACAGCTTGCTTATGGGGATGGGGGAGGGGTGGATATAGCTACCTTACATACACCAAAGTATTTCAGAGTGATTGAAAATTTCAATGTGAATGTGCAATACTCGGTTGTGAAATATTTTAAGTAAAACTTGAAGACAAGCTGTTATTGAAAATGTTTCACTAAAGGACCTGGTTTATATCCTTACTGTATTAAGGATTTAACACATATTCGATAACATTTATTTCCTGTAGAGAAATGGGTAAAGACAAATTTACTAAAAAAAACCCACTTTTCCTGTATCCTTTGGAACTTAAAGATTGTCACCAGTAAATTGCCCTGTGTCCTTAACCTCTTTTCTAAAAACCCTCCTTCACTTTCATTTTGTCCCCCGGCTATTCCTGAGGCCACTCCTGCGGCTGTTTCAAGTAGAGGCTCTTTTTTCCACCTCACCTTCAGTTTTGGGAACACCTGATCTAGGTGTCTTCTTGGCTCTTCATTTTGGCTTTTAGCTTATTCTCCCTTCAGAGATACCAGTACCTTTGAAACACATGCCACTCCTTCTGTCTTGCATTCTATACCTTATTATTGCTGTAACTTACTCATATATTGGGTATTCATTTCATCCCTGACAATGTCAGCTTTTAGTATGTTAAAGGGAAAACTACATTACTGTTGTTCTGAGTTATTTTTTTGTGCTTTGTATATTTATGCATTTAAGGAAATATATGCAAATGTTAAAACCAAATCTTAGAGTTAGCTATTTGTGCAGTATAACATTATAGATAATTTTGGCCAACTTTTTAGTATTTTGCTTTAATAAAAAGAGCAAAACTATTTTATAATCAGAAAAAAGGTAAAAGTTATTTAAAAGGCAAAACACCTATTTTTCGCCATCTGGTTTCTATTGTAAAAGTGGTTAGATTTTTTTTGAGAGAGATTGAATCTTCATCCTTTTTCCACAGTCTAGAGTAATAAATGGAAAGCAAAAAAGCAAGATGGTTTTTAGAAAATAGAATTCTAGAAGAATGTAGATTTTATCAAAATTAAAAGATATTTAAAAAACTAACTTTATACACTTCTGTGATCTCTGTTCTCAGAGGAATGTGGGGAAAAAGTAGAATAGAATTCTTCCTGGAAGAAAATATAATTGGAGACATTTTTGGATTTATAAAGAATCCCTAGATGATACTAAGAATGGTTAAGAAGATTTTAAGAATGTGCACAAATATTTCTGTTACAGTGATGTGAGAAGAATAGAACACCAAAATGATAAACTGTGTGGAAAAAATGAGATTGGAAGTGATTGGGTAAAAACACGAATGTAGTTGTTTATGAGAGGCGGGTTTACGGTCACTTTTTGTCTTTTTATACTGTTTATTTTTGTCCCCAAAGGAACTGTTTGTGCCCTTCCCTTTCTCTGTTTTATAATGTTGTGGATGAGCTGTGAGCACACTGCCCAGATCTCGGTTTCTAAATAATCCACTAAAAGGAAGGGCTTTTCCATTAAAAACAAGGGCTCCCTTGGAGAAATGGTTGATTCTAGGACAGAAACAGAGAAAAAGTATAAGATGAACCCAGGATTCCTTTTTGGACCAGAAAGCAGGGGATTACTCAAGAGAATTAGGGGATATGTCAAAAGACACAGGAGCCAGTTAGAAGGGTCCCCACCAGTCAAATCTAGGATAGTTTGAATATTAACATAAATAATGAAAGTATTGGATACAACTCATTGGGTAAATAGAAGTGTGGGGGGACATCTCCACACATATGACATGCACATATATGTCTATGTATGTGTATAAAACACACGTGCACAGATGGAAAGAAGTGAGGAAGAGACAAGGTGAATAAAATCAAGGTATAATCAGTATTAATATGGGGACAAGAAACCCTGGAGACGTAAGACATGGGGAACTGGCCATCAGCAAATGAGTTCCAACCTCTCTTCAGTCCTGTAAGTTTCTAAAATATATAAGTAGATCTTTAAAAAAAAAACTCAGCTTATGGTTAAAATAAGTCTCTGCAGATAAGTTTTCCCCTTTATAACCTGCATCCGTCAGACTCTCCATCCCCCTAAAAAATATGTGCCATTCTAACACTTTTCTGCTCTTCGGATCCTTGGTAACCCCTTTCATTATAGGGAGGAGAGAGGAGAAATTTCAATAGTAATTTTTTACCTCAGCTCCTCCACAGTTTCACATCAGCACTTTTTCAGTATTAATACAGTTATTTTCAAGTACGGATGAAAGAGATGCCCGGAAACTCCGTGCTGCTGACTCATCACAGTCACCCTTATCATTTTGTCACTTCACCTTGCATATGCTATCAGTGTAGCCACTTGACAGAGATATTGGCAAACCAGGTCTCCTGGGTTTTGGAAATGTGATTTGTTTCCTCAGATATCAGACGTTATGTGTAGGTGAGATTTCCCCCATCCCCCTTCCATTTTGTGAGAAGAAATGTCACTTTCAAGTGCAATTGCCATGACCTCGAAAAAATGACACTCATATTTGTTAGTTTAAAAGAATTAAGTTTTTCAGATTCTGTGCACTTAGAAGTGTTACTAATATAATAGTAATAATGAATCAGATTGATTGTTGCACAGGAAAGACTGCCTAGATGGATATTTTATGGCCTATTTTTTTTTTTTTTTTATTCTAAAATTTAGTAGTGGTCTGTGATGTGGACGGAGGGATTCTTACATTGAATGATAGAATTATTCTTGGTCTTAACAAGCTTCAAAAGTAAAAACCTCTAGTTATCTTGACTCTTATTTGCTATTTTACCACTTCTTTTTTCTTTTCTCAACAAAGGTACACACTAGAAAGGATGGATATATCTTGAGAAATTTATAGAAAAATGCTACAAATTTAATTATAGTTATCTAGAAAATATATATGAACAAAATCATGTGCAAACTTAACAATTACATGTGTTTTCCAATCTCTTTCAGACGCGGAATCGTTTTGAAGGAACCAGGTCAGAAGTGGAAGACCTTATGAACAAAATCAGACAGAATCCAAAGGACCACAAACGAGCAAGTCAGTTCACAGCAGAAGGCTACCTGTATGTGCAGGAGAAAAGTAAGAGGCCACCAATAGTAATGAATGACTCTCTGAAAATTATTTTAAAACCTCTTACTGTAATTACTCTGATATTTTTTGGAATAATCTTTCCTACCACTTTCTTTGCCCCCTCTGATCCTAGAAGGCGTAGTTTGCATTTTGGGGAAGAACACCTGTCTGCTTTGGGGAGAGGACAGTGAGGTTAGGAGCTCTGTGAGTTCCCGGCTTCCTAGCCACACACTTATTCGGGGCCACACTTTGTTAAAGTGTGTTTGTAAGGGAGCAGCACTAGGTGTAAGGCTGAAAGCGAGGTGGAGTATATGCATTTTCCTTCTCTCTCCTCACCCCTGTCTTGTCACCAACACACACACACACACACACACACACACACACACACTCACACTCACACTCACACTCACACTCACACTCACATACAGTTGTCCCTCAGCATCCTCGGGGGATTGGTTCCAGGACCCTGCAGATACCAAAATCCTTAGATGCTAAAGTCTCTTATATAATATGGTGTAAAACAGCATACTACATATGCACACCCTCCCATCATCCCCCTGCCCGTGACCCTACTTCTCTGGTTAAAGGCAGGTGTATTTCTCTTCTTCCTTCACATCCTTTCTTTCCACAGCAGTGTGAGAGTCAGTTCTTATTTTAACTATCAGGTTGATTGCAGATGGCAAAAACATATTCCTAGATGGCATTCTGACTTATCTCACATAGTTTTTAGTATTGTGTTTTAGTGAATATGCAATGCAGAATGTCCTTATTTTGAAATTAAGGCACCCCAAAACTCTTTCAAACTTTTGACAATTTGGTTTTAACAGTGAAGCTTAAAGTTTGTCATCAACTATAGAACTTGATTACTAGTTAGTAGAAAGGAGGAGAATGTGCAAATGTTTCTATGTTTACCATGAGCCTCCCCTCCCACCCTTGACTTCAGTCAGGATGCTTTATGGTTTTCATCTTATTTGTTAAGTGTGGCTGATTTACAGACTTTCAAACTGACCAGTTTAGGAGCAGAGAGTACTCATGAAATAGCTATGTGATGTGTGTGATCAAAGTTAATGTTGTATGCGGTCAGCAGAATGGGGTTCCTTTTCCATTTGCCCTTAATCCGGGCTGTGATGATATCATGAAGAACAGTTATGTGGGTGGCATGGCAGAGCTCTCAATTTTTCTGATATTTTATCTTTTTAATTCAGCTTATTGAATTTGAAAGAATTAAGTTAAAATATAAGGTAGAGACATAAGAAGGATAGAAGTTTTGTATGCAATGCCCAAGTGAAAAATCACAGGAAACTTTAATTTTTTGATTCGTAATTCTCTTTTTGGCTCTGAGAGGAGTGGAGCTGAAATTGGACAGAAAAAGCAACAAAAACAGTAGTGGCAAACTTCTTCACTTCTTAACTGTATGCCAGGCAATGTGCTAAGTTCCTTATCCTTATATAACTTGTGTCTCACTTAATCCATCAAAAAATCCTATGAATAAGGTACTTTTGTTATCCCATTTACCAGTGAGAAAACAGCAGCACTAAGAGTTAAATACTGTTCCCTAGATCCTACAACTCCTAGATGATGGAATTGTTGGTCTGACCCTGGAGTCTTTGTTGTATGTACCTTCTCCTGCAATATTGCCTGGAGCTCGGTGGGAAAAGCATCACTAGCCTCTAGGCTCAGAGCTGGTTGATTAGACAGGGTCAGATGGGTATCAGGAGGGGATGGCAGCTTATAGTGGGAAGACCTTGATATTTGGAGTCAGTGACTGATTCAAGGTTTGGCTTTGTTAATTCTCCGGCATTTGGCCAAAGCTTAACTTTTTTTTTTTTTTTTTTAAGATTAAGATTAAAATAACAATACTATATCATCTACTTCTCAAGGTTTTTTTCTTAGTATTGAATGAAATATCTATGCAATGTTTTTGTGAACCATAGAACAATATACAAATGCTAGCTATTGATACCAGCCCCTCCCAGCCAGTGGTTCACTAATTCTGATCTGTGGACTAATGATGGTCTGAGATAAGATTTATTGTGATCTAGGAACTGCTTTTATCTCCCAGACCTCAAAGATAATGTAATTAGCCTTTCCTAAAGCTAAATGCCTTTCTTTTAAATGAGTCCTTTTTCCTCCTGAGTTCATCCTTGATTTTTAGATCTAGAAGCTTTGTTTGTTTTTAGTTGAAATGATGGTGATAATAAATATTAATTGCTTTTTTAAAACAACTTCTTTACTTGGTAAAAGACAAAAAGTTGACCTCTCTTGGGCCTCACCTTTGTTTTGTTATGATTAAACCTTTACTGACACTTGAAATTCTAGATTCTAGGCCTCCTTGAGGTTGGCCATTGTCTTTTAAGAGCTCTGATGGTTGCAATAAAGACTAAGCAAGGGGTCATAAGTGGTTCTGGGAATGTTCTGGCGCATAAGTGGACAGCTCCCGCTTATATTCCTCATAATTCCTTTTAAAGCTTACCTTTGCCATCATCAGTAAGGGCAGCCGCTTACTTAGGAGCTAGAGTGGGCTTAAAGCAACTAGGTGGATTTCTGGACTAGATACTCTTTTACAGGACTGTGATTCTAAAATTCTGTCATGTGGAGAGGCCAGAATCAAATCCAAAATGATCACATATGTTGAAGTGAATTTTTGAAACTCTCATGAACTCGTAGTACCTAGAAACAAACAAAAAAATATAGCTTACACTTAAGAGATTTTCAGATATGAGATAATGGTCCAGCAAATTGTTTCAAAAGTATGTCTTTAAGTCACTTTCTGCTGCTGAAAACTAATGGGACCTTTTCTCAAATGATCTCTGCGAGCCTCTTTATTTCTCCTAGTTTTTTCCCCTTTTGTTAGAACCAGCAGTGTTGCTGATTTGCTTCCTTGAACTAAGTTGCTTTTTATTGTTTTTTTTTTTTTTTTCTCTCTTTAGGTACTGTGTTTGGTACTCTGCGTATTTGTTTGTTTATGAGGAAAAATAGAAAGTTCTATTTTTTTGTTGGCAGGGCCTGCTCCATTTGGTTCCAGTTGGGTCAAACACTACTGTATGTACCGGAAAGCAGCCAAGAAATTCAACATGATCCCATTTGAGCACAGATCTGGAGGGAAACTTGTAAGTATTTGATTTCACACTCTGTATTGTATGTGAGGTAGTCACTGAGGGTGTCTTTTAAATGGTGTTTATATTTACGAATAAAAAATACATTTTATTTTGTTTTTAAGATTAAAGTCTTTCTCTTTTGTTTTTAAATAAGCCAGAAAATTGATTCCTATTTTTTGACATGAGTGCATGTTTATGGTCAAATTTTTTTTAAGAGGAGAGTAGAATCTTTTTATGTCATTGTTATTGGAAGATAAAGTTTACACCTGCAGCAGGCTTTCATGACTCAGTGGTCTATCAAGTCAGTATTTACACAGAAGATCTGATGTGCACACACATATCCATGCCCCGAAAACACTATAGAGTAGATGAGCTATAATGATTTTCATTTAGACTTTCAAAATTCTCACTTAGGTATTCCCCATTTAGTTCGGTCCTCCTATAGAAATGAACAGCAAAATAATGCGTGATAGCAAGAAAACAGCAAGAAGCCACAGGCGTTAGCCATGTGGGAAAGGTGATCTTTATGTGTGTTTTAAATAGAAGCTGCAGCTTATAACAATAATCAGTAGTCTGCAGATAAAGCTCTTCCCACCAGTGTTAAACATCATTGGTAACACACTTTAAGAAAGAAGGTTAATTCAGTGCTTGCTGGGTAGACAGGCATAATTTTGCCTGTGCAGATAGAGAACTAAACCAAGTTCATGTCTATTTACATATACTTTGTATCTTCCTGAAAAAAAAATATTTCAAGCAGCTATGATACTAGTACATTTTTGCAGTAATGAAATAGATATGGAAAATCAGCTGCGGATGTCAGTCTTGAAGGCTGATGGGGTTAGGAGTGAGTATGAGCTTTGAGTCTGTTTCCTGTCAGCTAACTCAAGTCCTGAGATATGTCTGCTTAGTGATATCTTTTAGCCACCAAATAATAAAAAATACATGTTAGAATATAATGACTGTGATACTTTGAATATTTGTATATTTGAATGTTTTTTAATATTATCTGAGGATCCCCCATATCCTAGAAAATACTAAAATATTCTAGAAGTGTGTACTTAGACTTCTTAACGGTTCTTTATTGAGGGCCTGTGATCCCGCAGTGCTTGTGTCTCCCATCTTCTACCCCTTTTTAACGCTTTTAGAGAAGATGGTTTGGTGAAGTAAAATGATACTATAAAAATTTTAAGAAAGTGTAAATCAGGGCAGTTCTAGCTTAGGAAATAGAAGAATCACGTAGATTGGAGGGCTCTAGCTTTGGATTATCACGATAGCTGATCCAGGGCCCTCATTGTACTTTTAGGTAGATTTTGTAGGTCACATGCTGGCGCTTTCATGTGGTATAATGTAACGTGAAATAAAAATAAATTATTATTCTTTTTTTCAAAGACTACATACAGTAGTAGGAACATAACAAATATTCTAGCATGTGGAAACTGTTAACCCGGCTTTAAAAATTAGCACTCATGAGGTCTGATTTAATGCTACTGTCATCAAGCAGGATCTGGAAAACCCTGAGGAGAATGGCAAAAATGGGTAAGAGTCCAGTAGTGTTTAAATAAAGGAGTTTGAAAGATAATAGTATAAAGGGACTTATAGGATGCCTCAGTGTTTCTATGTTTATACTGTCATTTTTGAGAATGTTCAAAATGATTATTTGCAGGGGGATGGAGAGGTGATCTTTTTGAAGGAATGTACCAAAAGGCATACTGACTCCATTGACAGAAGGTTTTGTTTCGATGTAGAAGCTGCTGATCGGTAAGTGATTGAAACTATTATACTTCATGAAAGAGTCATTTTTTTTTTTAAATGATTAAAAAAAATAGAGGTAAATTGCAACTGAGGTTTCCGAGACCTGGAAGCATGTTATTTTGTTACATTTCCAGGCTCTGTATTATTCACTGTGAGTTGTTTAGCTTTGGTCACTGTGTTTAACTGTGAAGTGATAGCGTGATCTTGGACGATGTTTGGAGTCATTCTAACCAGTGATTTCCACTGAAAATTAACCTCGGAGCACTTCATTGTTGATCCAAGCCTAATATGTGACACTGAAAGAATAATGAGTAGAAGTGGTAGAAAGAATGACAGGGCTAAAAAAAGGTGATGGTGGCTGTTAATACAGAACAATATTCATTTTTGCGTGTGGGAATTTTCAGTGTATATACTTTGTATGTGAGGGAGGTCGTAGGCATACTTCGTTTATTAAAAGACTAGTGTTTTCCTTATTCTTTGACTTTCAGTTATTTAGTTATAAAAGAATCTAAGTTGGAAGGAAGTAAGAAAAAGAAAGAAGTTCACCTGTCAATATTACTTCTTATCTGGCAGTTATTTCTGTGTCCTCCTGTAGCAGCAAGGAAAACTCACGTTACTTTTTTTTTTCTTTAATGGCTAACATCATGGTAATTTTGTGTAAGCCATAGTTTTTTAGAAAAAGCTGTTTCAAATTTGTATAGTGTGAGATTTTTTAAAACAGTACCTCATTTTAGGTCAGGACTCAAGAATACAAAACTAATTAATACTTTCACTTCCCTTAGATGATGTAACTGAGTCAGTGTGGTTGGTACAGAGAGGGAAGATCTATGCTTGACTTTCTAGTTAATGGATTAAAGGCCTGGTACATAAAGATCTGCCCTTAAGCACCAAGGGAAGGTGCTTAATATCATCATGATCTCCATGTGATGCACTAGGCCTCCTATGCTTTCTTCGCAGCAGCATCTGAGGTGGCCAGCTACTCTCTTCTCCATGATACTCTTGCTTCACTTGGATCATAGACATCACACCTACCTTTTTTCTCTGCCACCCCATTGGCCTTTCATTTTTTAGACTCATTTGCCTCGTTTCCCACATCTCTTGATAGCGGAGTTCTCTGGAGTTCAGTCCTTCGCTTTCTTCTCTCTAACCCTAACTCTATGGTCTTGTCCAGCCCCATGACTTTAAGTGTCATCCTTATGTTGGTAACTCCCAAAGTTTATATCTCTACCAAATTTTTCTTCCCTGAGCTTTAGATTCTTTTATCTTGCTGCCTACTCAGTTTTGCTTCTGGGGTATCTAACAGACATTTTGAACAGTGCAGAGGTGGGAGATATTTTCTTCTTGGAAAGTTTTGGAAAGAAAAAAGGTATACTTTCTCCGTGAAATCCATATTACATAGGTATATTAATTCAATTTGATCGTATAAATACTAGTATATAATTTTTCTTCAAAATAATACATGCTAATTATAAGTCTTCTCCTAGAACTTTGATTTATTTGAAAAATAACTTTCTTCATTTATGTGTCTCCTTGTATCTTTAGGATCACCCCTCTTTTCCACTGAATTACAGACTTCTGTCGTCCTTGCTTAATTTCTTAATTTCTAAGCAGGGAACCATCTGTCCGGGTTTGACGTTACTGATGGACAGTGTTTGTGGGAGCCTTTGGGTTCATGCCACCCTGTTAGAATGTTACTGTCGGTCTCCCATTTTCAGAGTAAATCTGGAGGGTGCCAGTGAGTGTACTTCGAGGTCTCTACCGTATTTCTAGGGCTTTGAAGGTATCATTTAGTGAAAAGTTTGAATAAGTTAGGCTCTTGTCTATTTCCCTGATGCCTGGCCAAGTGGACTACTGGGAATTGTAGGTAATTTGTTCCTTGTCTATTAGATTATGAATTCTGTGAGGGTAGGAACCCAATCTTAGTATTGTTTGGTACTGAAGTACCAAATGGAGTGGTTTGTGTAAGGTGGGCGTGCACTAATTTGTGCTGGATTAAATGAAATTGAATTATTGTGTTTAGAAGAGACAGAAATGGGATTAGATTCAGTCTTAACACACTGCAGCACTGTGAGCTCCGTGTATCCATTCTGCTGCTTAACGAAAACAAACGCGGCCCATTTGGAGCACTTGGGTATTGTCAATAAGTTTCTGATGGAGTTTGTACAGAATTCCTATTGGGTACCTTCATATAGCGGTTTCACAATTGATTGCATATATTTACTATGAATATATTTTTGTCTTCTGGTATTGCTGCTATTTCTTTTTTTCCCTTGTGTTGGAAAAGTAGTCAGGAAAATTGTGGCGATAGATCATACTTCATAAACTGCAGAATGGAGCCTGGACTTGCATTTGATCTATGTAGATGTAAATACGGAGCTTTCACTTGAATTGTTGTAGGAATTCAGGTCAGATTTGGTTGCATGCAACAAAAACTCACAATAAGGTGGTTTAACAGTGTAAAAGTTTACTCTTTTTCTCACTCAGGAAGCTTCAGGAAGCGCAGAGGTGGTCAGATAGGGGTCGATAATGCTTCTTGGTGTCAGTTCCTACTCTGGTGTGTATGGTTTGCCTTCCTAGTCACTTTAGGACCACAGCATCTGCTCCAGTTTATCATATGGCACTGTGTTTTGTGGTAGGAACACTTTCCAGAGGTTGCACGTGCTACTTTTGCTCACATACTATTGGCCAGAATGGAGTTGTATGGTTACATGCAGTTGTAACGAAGCCTGGGAAATTGTTGTCTTTTGTTTCCAGACATCCATGTGCTGTTCTAATACTTGGAGAATTTATTACTGAGAATGAAGGGAGGGTGGGGAGGAGACAGAGAGAGAGAGAAAATATGTGTGTGTGTCCAGTTAGCCATTGCTGCTTTTATTATCAGTGGTTAGATGGATATGGGTTTCATTTTCCTCCCCTCAATTCACTGAAGGGTTACTTTGACTATATTAGCTAAGAAGTGACATCTAAGAACACCTGCTAAGAACACCATCAAAAAAGTGAGGAGACAGTACACAGAATAGAGAAAATACTTGCAAATGATATGTCGTATAAGGAACTTTAATCCAGAATATATGAAGAATTCTTATAACTCAAAAGATAACCCAAATAAAAAATAGACAAAAGATCTGAATTAGGCATTTCTTCAAAGAAAATATACAGATGGCCAATAAACACTTTAAAAGATGCTTAACATAAAAGCCATCAGGGAAATGCAACTCAAAACCACAACGAGATACTACTTCATACTGACTAGGAGGGCTATAATGAAAAAGTCAGATAATAACAAGTGTTAGGATATGGAGGAATTGGAACTCTCATACACTGGTGATGGGAATTTGAAGTGATGTAACTGCTTTAGAAAACAGATTGTTAGGTTTTCAAAAAGTATGACCCAGAAATTCTTCTAGCTGTATATGCAAAAAAATTAAAACCTATGTCTATATAAAAATTTGTAGGTGGATGTTCATAGCAGCATCATTTATACTAGCCAAAATATAGAAACAACCCAAATGTTTACTAACTGATTAGTGAATAGATAAAATGCAGTATATCCATACAATAAAATATGACTTGGCAATAAAAAGGAATGAGGAACCAATTCATGCTACAATGTGGATAAACCTTAAAAACAGTATGCTAAGTGAAACCACTTGCAAAAGACCACATATTATATGATTCCATTTATATGAAACATCCAGAATAAGCAGATCATAAGACAAAGTGGATTGGTGGCTTCCTAGGGCTAAGGGGTTTGGAGGGAAATGGAGAGTGACTGCTAATGAGTATTTTTTTGGGGTTGGGGGACAGTGATTAAAATGTTCTACATTGATTTTGGTGATGGCAGTACAGCTTTGGGAATATATTAAAAAGCCATTGAATTGTACACTTAAGGTAAAATGTATCATTCGAACTATATCTCAGTAAAGCTTTAAAAAGGAATGCAGCTACAAAGAAATATTTACCATAACTAAAATGTTCTTAAAATGACTATAAACATTCATGCCGTGCCAGCCATACTTTAAATACTGTAGGCTCTGAAATGATCCTGTCACTCGTTTTTGGTTGGAGAAGAGAATTTTGTAGAGTTGTTTCCCCTTGGCCAGCTGTAGTCTGTCAGGAAGAGGTGACTTTGTTCTCTGAAGGGTGAAATATCGTCCCCCCTGCTCCTGCCACAACGACTTTGTTGTATAATATGATCATAGTTTCTTTGGTATGCTTGCCACATGCCACATTCTGCTGTGACCCCCACACATTTGCTCGATAAATAATTACCATTCTGCGAAGTTCTCCCACACATCACATTCAGGCTCTGCTTAAAGAAAATGCTTCTCATTTTGCTCTCATTAAGCTGACATTTCAAATATTGTATTTGGTTTGATTTTTGCCTAGTTCTTAGTACATTGCTTTTGAAAAGATGACACAATACTTCTTTTATAATCACCTATTTATATTTTCATCGTGATTATGGAAGGTTGAAATCACCTATGTATCTGAAGCATTATGAGTTTTAGAGTGCTTTTACACCACTGACTGTATTTAGCTTCTATGCGCATGGAACTGTACTGTTTGCCACTTTATTTATTTATTTATTTATTTAGCAGGAGGGAATAACCAAATTTAATGCATACATATGTATGGGAACCCTGCATATATGAGAGTCAGAAACCGCACATGAACGAAAGGCTCCTTACTGTTTGTCACTTTAGAAGAGTGAGTTAAGAGCATGGTGTTTCCAGAAGCCCATGCAGTTGGACTGAATAATAATAAGAATGTTTCTGTAGCACATTAACTGTGCTAGTATCTGCAGTATTTTACAGTACATGCCATTTAAGCACCTAAACAATTGTTCACTGTGTTGGCATTGAGGACGTAAGACTAAACCAGAAACTTCAAAAAGCTTGACCTTAAGGCAACTCACAGGCCCGGGAGAGTTTACAAACAACTAACGGTTTGGAGGTGTCTCTAAGGTGCTTTGGGAGTCGAGAAGCATTAGGGAGTGGGCTGGCTGGGAAAGCTTACTAGAAAAATTGATTGTTAAATTGAGTCTTGAAGATTTAGTAAGAGTTTGGAAACTCAAAGGAAGGGAGGCCCAAGGCAAAAGGAATCATTGAAGTCCTGAGAAAACACGTTGAGATAATTTTTTAAGTCAGAAGTTCTCAACTCTGAGCGATTTTCTGTCTGGAGTCATTTCGATCCTCAAGCTGGGGTGGGAGGTCTGGGCAGGCTGTCGGTGCTGGCACCTAGTGGACAGAGGCCAGCAGTGCTGCTAAATATTCAGCACGGGACAGCCTTCCCCAACAGTCCTCTGGTCCCGTGCGTCAGTAGTGTCGCTTTCAGAAGCCGTGCTTTTGATAAGACATCAGCTTCAACAAATGTTTGTGGAGTCGATGGAATTATACTGTTTTCTTTAACTGGAATATGTTCACGAGGTGTATATTTTAATAAAAGTGTAACAGCTGCATTGGTTTTGGTGCAGGGGTTGATTTAAAGCCAGAACGTGAAGGGCTCTGTGCGGCTTTGCCCTGTCCGGGATGGTGCGTCGTTCATGAACTCTGCTAAGATTCCAGTGCAGAGAGACCAGGAAAGGAAGTTATTTTGTGAGAATTTAGATGAAATTAGTAGAAAATCGAGTGGATAGAATTAGAAACAGCATTTTTTGTATATAGGCTTCTGTGTTTTTCATTAGTGTAAGAGCTTGCCCTGTGGATGTTATCGTTGATAGTGACATACTAAAAGCCATATTTTTATATTGCTTACAATATTTAAATGAAACATCTGGGTTGACATTAATATGAATTTATTCTTAATACGTGCTGAAGAACATTGGAGTGTGAGTCATAGCAAAGTTTTTAGTGTTTGGATAAAGCTGTAATGAACAATTGAGTACAAGGGTTTGTGTGGACTTGTGTTTTCACTTCTGTTGAATAAAATACCTTGGGAGTGGGATTGCTGGGTCTGCGGTGTGTGTGTGTGTGTGTGTGTGTACCTATATGTATGTGTATGTACATGCGTATGCATATGTGTATACACATATATGTGTGTGTGTGTGTGTGTATATATTTGAGGTTTAAAAAATTGAGCTTTCTAACATAGTTCTATCTTCCCACCAGCGGTGTATGAGAGTTCCAGTTTTCCACCCTTTTACCATTGTTTGATTATGTATTCTTTTCCATTTCAGCTAATCATGACTAGCGATGCCCAGTACCTTTTCATGTGCTTAATAGCCATTCATAGTCTATTGTGAGGTGTCTATTCAAATAATTTGCTGTTTTGAAAAATTGTTGGTCTTTTTGTTATTGAATTGTAGGAATTATTTTAAGTATTCTGGATACAAATCTTTTATCAGGTATATGAATTGTGAATACTTCATCTGATCTGTGGTTTTCCTATTCATTTTCTTAATAGAGTCTTTTGGTGAGAAGAACAGTTTAATTTTGTTGAAATTTATCAGTTTTTAAAAATTTTATTGGTAGAACTGTTTGCTCTAAGTAGTCTTTATCCCAAGGTTGCAAAGATATTTCTCTACATTTTCTAATAAAGCTTTATAATTAGTCTACTAATCATGAATATTTTCAGGGAGGGTGTATGGTATGATTTGCGGAGGTTGTATCTTATACAGATATTCAGTATTTCTGGCATCATGTGTTAAAAAGGACTTTCATGTTGTTGAATTTTTTTTGCATCTTTGTCATAAATCATTGATTGCGTATGTGTAAGTTTATTTCTAGATTTTTCTGTTCCACAGATTATTTGATTGTCCTTTTGCCAGTTTTTCACTATCATTGTTGCTGTAGCTTTATAGTAAGTCTTGAAGCCAGGTAGTCTGATTCCTTTGTTCTGTCAAAATTGTTTTGGCAATTCTATATCCTTTGTGTTTCCATTTAAATTTTATAATCGGTTCATTTCCACAAAATACCTACATGCCAATATTATCAATTTGGAGCATTAATGATTCATTAGTATAACTTTCCATTTATTTAGTCTTTAATTTCTCTCGATAATATTTTATTGTTTTCAAAATAGGGGTCATGGACATGTTTTGTTAAATTCCCTAAGTAGTTTATGTTTCTGGATATTATTCTGAAAGGTATTATGATTTAGATAACATTTTCCAATGTACAGAAATGCAGTTGGTTTTTGTGTTCTACAGTATTGCTGAGTTGATTTATTAGTTCTATGTAATTTCTTTAGGATTTTTTTATGTACACAGTGATATCATATATGAATAAAGATGGCTTTGTTTCTTTCCAATCTCTGAGACTTGTGTTTCTTTTCCACTTATTGCACTGCCAAGACCTCCAATAACATGCTGAATGGGAGTGGTGTTTTGGGGCATCTTGCCTTACTCTTGATCTTAGGGGAAAAGCATTTATTATTTCACTTACAAAGTACAATGTTAGCTGAAGATTGTAGATGCTTTTACCATGTTGAGGAAGTTTTTATTCCCAGTTTTAATCACGAATAGAAGTTAACTTTTGACAGAATATTTGTCAGTATCAATTATTCTTTATTATTTTTCTTTAATCTGTTAATGAGTAAATTGCAATGAATTTTCTGAGTGAAACTGATCTTTCATTCCTGAGACAAATCTTACTTGATCATGCCGTGTTAACTTTTTTGTATGTTGCTATGTTAATTTTGCTAATATTTTGTTAAGGATATTTGTATTTATGTTCATGAGGCATGTTGTGTGTTGTGTTCTTGTTTTGTAATGTCTTTGTCTGATTTTATATCACAGTTTTAAGGTGGCTTCAGAAGAGTTGAGAAGTTTTCCATCTTGTTCTGTTATTTGAAAGTGTGAAATATTGATATGATTTCCTCCTTAAATATTTGTGAGAATTTACCTGTGAAGCCATCATGGTCTGGAAACTTTCTTTGTATGTGGAACATTTAAAAATTACAGGTTCAATTTATTTAGTGGCTAAAGGTATATTCAGATTTTCTTTTTTTCTCTTGTTAATTTTGGTGAATTGTGGTTTAATAAGTTCTGCTAAGCCATTGACTTATTGGCATAAATTTCTTCACAACATCCACTTATTTTCATATCTGTAAGATCTGTAGTGATTACTTTTTCATGCTTGATACTGGAGATTTTTGTTTTATATTTTTTGATATAAAACAGTCTTGCCTAGAGTTTTATCAGTTTTATTTCAGATAAACCGTCTTGTCCATTTTATATTTCTTGGTTTCTGCTTTTATTTTTATTTCCTTTTGGTAACTTAATATTTTATTTTTCTTTTAGTTACTTTTTAGGACGGAAGCATAGATTATCCACTTTATTTTTGAATGCTGTAAATTTCTAAGGACTGCTTTAGCTTGTATCCCACCAATTTTGATGTGTAGTGTTTTCCTTTTAATTCAGTTCCAAATACTGATTTTTTTTTATGTGATTAGGACATAGATGTTAAATTTTAACTCCGGTGTTAGAGATATGTTTTAAAATTTTCTAATAGTTGAGGATTTTATGTGTGTAATATTATCGTTTTCTACTTTAATACTCTTTTGGTCAAAACACATACTCTGTAGTTTATCAGTATTTCGAAGTTTACTTTTTTTAAATTTTTTATTTTTGTCCCAAATGTGGTCTTATTGCCCCAGTTGTTGTTAGTTTACTAAATGATACATGTACACTTGAGAACAATTGAGTTTTCTGCTGTTGTTGAGTATAAAGTTCTTTAAATGTCAGTTAGATTAAGCTGGTTGATAACATTGCTCAAATCTATATTGTTTTGATTTCTGATATTGTTCTATCAGTTATTAAATTAAAGATGTTAAAATAAATATTAGGACTTGCCTGTTTCCCTTGGTTAATTTTTGTTTCATGTGTTGAGTATTTGAGATCTTTTTTGTGCATGTGCATATATGATATGTCTTCTTGATGAAGTGACCCTTTTATCATTATAACATATTTCTTGTTTTTGCTAATAAGCTTTATCTTGAAATCTACTTTGTTTTATATTAACATAGCCACATTAGCTTTCTTACGCTTAGTATTTATGTGGCATACATTTTTCACCATTTTCCTTTTACCTCTCTGTGTCTTTATGTTTAAACATTGTTTATAAACAATATGAGTCATACTTTAAAAAAATCAGTCTTTTTAGCTTTTGCTTTTTTTCATCGGGTTTTAATTTACATACAGTTTAGTTATTAATATGTCTGGATTTAAGCCTACCATATTGGTTTTGTTTTCTATTTGTCCTGTTTGTTCTTTGTTTTTCTGTTCTTCCTTTCCTTTTTAGTGAATTGAATATTTTTTAGTATTATATTTTATCTCCTTTGGATTTTTCATCATGACTCTTTGTCCGTTTTTTGGTAGTTGTCCTAGAGACTATAACATGCATTTTTAAATTATAATATCTACTTTTTCATGAACAATATAAGAACTTTACAACAGCAGACTTCTAATGACCACTCTTGCCTCTGTGCCCTTTCTACATTTTAATTCTACCTACACTGTGAACCCAATAATGCATCACTACTTTTACTTTATGAAATCAATAATCTTTTAAAGAAATTTAACATTTTACATATATATGCATACATATATACAAGGGTGTGTGTGTGAATTTTTTTTATACCAACATATTTATCCACTCTGATTTTCTTCATTCTTTTCTGCAGAACTGACTTTTTATCTTGTGTCATTTCCCTTAAGTTCCTTAGGCTAAATTAATTTGAATATTTCTTGCAATGCCGGTCTGCTAGAGAAAAATTTTTAAATGTTTTGTCTATCTGAAAATATCTTTATTTTGCCTTCATTTTTGATGGATATAGTATTCTAGATTGATAGTTTTTCCCCCAAGCATGTCAAAGAAGTCATTTCATTTTTTTCTTATGGCAAGACATCCATCTTTCTTATTGTCCTTCTATATGTCTTCTTTTTCTTTTGCTATTTTCAAGATTTTCTTTTTTATGATGTGCTTAACTGTGTTTTTGTTTGTTTATTTGTTTTGTTTTATCCAGCTTGGGGCTCATTGAAAATCTTGGCTTATCAGGTTTAGAAAATCTTAGCCATTATCTCTTTAAATAGTTCTTCTGCCCCATTTTCTCTTTCTTAGCTTTCTGGAATTCTAATTGCATTAAGTTAGACTACTAGTCAGTCATACCTAAAGGATTTTAATTTATGGAAGTGACTGAGGGACAACAGGGTGAGATGAATACCACTAAAGATATCTTATTACATTTTTCAAGAGAAGAAGGCACACCATGCCACACATGGCCACATGGGAAGACACTAAATTTTGGTCAGGAGTCAGGATGGAGCAAGGGGAAATCCTAGATCGGAACCTTTATTGGGGTTTTTGTAGTAAAGGCAAGGCAGAGGAGAGAAAACAGCATGGGGTTGGCTGATTTAAATAATATTGGTGGACTCCAGGCTGTAGGAGTGGTTTTTAGTCGTCTGGCTCCTGGTCCAGGGTTGATTTAGGGCAGGGGAAATAGTGGCCTAATTGGAGTTAGATAAAGGGGATGGTTGTGGATATAGATTTGGGGTTGGTTGGCTTGAATGTGAAAGGTATCCTCCTGAAGTCTTCATCATTGTCATTTTATTTTCTCTTCTTGCATATCCATTTGTCTCTCTTTAATAGTTAACCATTTCTTTGTTGAAATTTCCATCAGTTTGTGCATGTTGGCCACCTTTTGCACTGGCTCCTCTAGCATACTTACAGTTGTTTTTAGATTTCCGTCAGGTTTTTTCCGTCTCATTCTGGGATATTCCTGGGTCTGGTTATCTTGACTGCTTCCTCTCTTGGTGTTGGGTTACATTTTCTTCTTTGCATGCCTTGTAAGTTTTTGGTTGAGTGCCAGATACTACATTTAAGAGAGCACTAGGGACTAAAGTGAGTAATATTCATGCCTAGTAAAGGGCTAGCTTATTTTTCCATCAGGTTATTTATATGTCAGGCTGTCACTTCAATTGGAAGTTGAACTGAGATTAGCATTGTTGTTACTTTAATTAGATTCTGTTTGTCACAGTTTTCATGTAATTTGAGGATGCCATCAGAACCTTCTCTGGAAGTTCTCCGGACCCGCCTCTCATACTTCGCACACACAGTTTGGGGCGGGCATGGGCAGGGGGCTCTCTCCTAGCCTGTGCTCAGACTGTCTCCTTGAGCATTTGGTGGTGGCCCATGGGAAGGAGTTGAAGGGTGGGCTCAGACTCTCTTTGTGTCTTTGTCTTCTAAGGATTCTAAACCATCCCACCAGCTCATATCCTTACTTTAAGACTTTGTTTAAATTCCGTTTTCCTCATCTCCAATGGTGGCTGCTTTGTTCTACTGCTTTACAAAAGATGAAAGCCAGCCATGTATACCTGTGTGTTTCCCTCCCTCCCTCTTTCCTTCCTTCCCTTCCTCTTTCTCTCTCTCTCTCTGTCTTCTCTCCAAGAAGGGGCCTGTAACTTTCTACATTTTAATTGATTATGATTCTTTGCATCTTTAGTTCTCAGGTAGTCATTTAAAAATAAAAATAGCTATGATTTTACAGATTCTCCATCTCATTCTTGTTAGTGTGAGAATAGTGTTGTTTTAACTTTCTACCTTCTAAGCAGAGACAGCAGTTCTTTAGTGATTAATGCTTTAAATTCACTTGTATTGGAGGGTATGATCCTTCTAACTGTATCATTGCTTACTTGCTCTGTTTGAAACATCTTTTTGATGGGCAGAAGAAAGAAGTTATTATAAAATCTTCACCCTTAGTAAAATTAGACAACATGCTTTTCTCAAAAAATGTATGATTCATAGACTTATACTTTAATTATTTTTTCCAGCCACATTTAGGAAAAACTGATTATGGCAGCTACATTTCTTTAATTTGTAAAAAGTGTTTTGTTTGGCTTTGGCACTTTCTCCTCAGTAAAATTTAGTGCAGGACTTGTAACATGCTTGTTGGTTTATTATTTTTTTTTCCTCTTTTCAACATTTCTCTTAGAAAAGCATCAGAATATTCATGATTATTATGATCCTAAGTTTGGTTTAACAATTAGATGCTATTAATACTGTAGTTTAAAATGCACCCAATATTTCCTAGTCTCATTTTTGCTTAATGATTTCCTACTCATTGATTATTAAAAGAAGAAAGGACATTGATAAATTTAAAATGATTAACACGTTTTTAGTGTACTGTGTTTTATTTTTCCTACACTGGTGTTTTAGAGATAGGGGCTTAGTAAATAAGAAATGAATGTGAGCAGTCTTTGTGATAGGATGGGAACCCAGCTTTATGTAATATTTGTGACTGATCCCTTTAAGTAATGTATTGCAAGTGTGAAATATTCTGGAGAATGTGTAGTGTTATGAGCTAATTCTCAAAAGTAGAATTGTTTTGTGTTACCATTTTATTATTTGTCAAAATGTAAACAAATAGAATTTTTTTCTTTGTAGGTGACATATCTCTGCTTAATCTCTCAACAGGTTTGTGTTTGTTTTCTGTTATATTCCACAAAGGACTAGGTAGCTCAGATCTGAGTCATTGTGCCTGGAGGGAAGGCATATAATACTACTTTAGTTTTTATGCCACATTGGATTTTTATCCAGATATCATATGGCTGTTTCCTTTGAAGCTTGACAGTTGCTCTTTCCTTACTTCAGTATCTATAATTGCAGTTCATAACTCTTTTAATTCTAAATCATGCAACACTTTTTTCTTGTCTTCAAGTTACTGGCAGCAGGCATTCTTTCTCTGACCCAGCATCTCTCTTTGCTGCTCTGTATGTAACTTGGTTAAGAACACCCAGCCATCTCCCTGTAGTAAATGTTATTTCCCCTCACATGTCAGTGGAAAACCTTAAGGGAAAAACCAAAAGCAGCTAGAAAGCACAAGGGATTTCATCAGGCTCAGTGTCTGATTTTATGAGTATAAGTGTATTAAATCTCTGTTTGCTACAATTGACAGGCTTCCACAGAATCCCTTTGTAAGTTATCGATGCTGTGTTATAATTGATCTGTCTCATATTATTTGAGTGATGGCTTTATTACTTATTATTTTGTTGCCCAAAGCATTTAAAAGAACCTCTGAATATTAATCAGATGTATTCGTTTTTTCTTCATTTTTGCCATTCTGTCTTATCCTCTCAGTCTTCTAATGGGTCTTTGCAGCCAGCTCTTGCCTATCTTCAGTCCACTTTCCACCCAGCAGTCAGTATTGATGTCGACATTTAATCTGATCACGTTATTCCCCCACTAAAAACCTTCAGTAACATTCAGGATAAACCAGATTTGTTGCATGCCCAGCAAGGCCCTGTGTGGTTGGACCACAGGCCACCTCTCTAACCTTCCATGGTGCCACTTTACAACTGGTTTATAGGGCTAGTGATGAGGCTAATTCCAGCTTCGCCAATGTGTTTTTTTCTCCTACGTACCTTCTCGGTTTAGGGGACAGCTCTGGCCCCCTTTCTCTGACATGGTCATTCATCCTTCAGGCTTCAAATTAAATGTCCCTTCCCCAAGGGCCTAGCATCCAGGGTTAGGTCAGTCCTTTTTCTTTCTTACTCCTGTTGTACCTTGAGACACTTAATTTGCCTGCTGAGACTGGCAGCTGAATTAGCCACAGACAGGTCTTCCTGACCACAGCTTAACATGTTTGAAGGTAAATGCTTGTATGACTGTGAGTACATTTTCTGATGTCCTTATTGCTCCCTCTTTTTCTCAGAAGTGGCTGGATTCACTCATTTACAGTTATCTGTCTGACTCCTTTGCAGCTCTCTGTATAATTAAAATTAATTATTTGTCATAAGTTTACTTTCTTCTTTCTCTGCTAGACAGTAAGCCCTTTGTGGGCTGTATGCCTTGCCCAGTACCTAGCCCATGGTAAGGTATGCAGTAAATAATTCCTGACCCTCTGGTGTAAGACATGAAACATAGTTGACATTCACTCATGGCTCGTTGAACTGAATGTATCAACCCTGTGGTTATCTTCCCATGACAGTGGTTGCCATTTTTGACCTTGGGTCCCATTATCTCTGCTAGTTTTGCCATTGCTGGATTAGAAAAGCTGTCAACTTTCCATTATGTATTTGCCTTAACATCTCATTTTACATTTTATACTTTAGTTCACTTAAATTACATATTAAATGTTTGTATACATGGAATTTTTAGAGAGATCTGTAGAAATACATTTTTTCTTTACAAGAATGGAGCATTCTGGCAGATCTGAGACCCCCCCCATGTGTAAATATTGTTTTATCGCTTGATATAAAGAAAAAAAATCTGTGCCATCTGAAGTTTTTATTCTCTCATAATTTTAATTACCTGCCTTGATCCCAATGAGGGTTACTAAGAATAAGGGCCAATATGTCATGTCGTAGTTAAGGAACTTCTGAAAACTGCCTGGTTGTCTGGGCATCTTACTTCGATTCTTGCTCTGAAAGGAGGTAGAGCCGGAGGATGTGGGACCTCGGCTCCATGCCGCGTGGCTCCAGGGACCTGGTAGAGCTGGGCCCGTGCAAGCGTGTTTAGGGTAGACAGTAGCCAGCTATTTTGCTATTCAGGGTTGGGGTTGGGGGATTACTGGTGATTCTTTCCACAAAATTCATAGTCTGGAGAAAATGGTCATAGACAAGAGCCTATCAGTTGCAGCTATAGTTATTTCAGAGTGAACTTTAAACAAATAACTTCTCTTCTGCCTCATAACCATCATGTGGAGAGAAAGCATAATGCCTGTGGGAGTGAGTGTTGGGAGCACAGCTTATTCATATTTGGCATAGTGCTTTTGGAATTCTTCATACTTTATAAAAATTATAATGGTTACTGACTTATGGTTGATTCTTACAGCTTGGTTTTGTTGGAAACGATTATCTGATAATTTAATAGGAGGTGAAATGCAATTATAGCTATGATAACTTTAAAAAAACTGTTCAATATCAAAGAAGAATTAGTATTTACTTTCCATTTCAAGCATCTATTTAGTTTTCTGTGTTTTGGTGTGTTTTGCCTTCCTTGCCAGAAAAGTTTACTTCTAAAACTTTTCATCAAATACACAGATTTGTTTCATCTGAGAAACCAACCACAGGTTCAGAGGAATTATTAATGATTTTTCTCTCTAGGATTCCTTTCTAACATTGAATTTTCTGGCAGGATCTTCAATGTTTGAGTAAACTCAACTGAGAAAGGTAGACATTTGGCCTAGAGCACCAACACAGGGCTCTAAGAAAATACAAAGGGAACACACCAAACAGTTAACGGTGCTGTCTTCCTGGATGGGTGAAAAGTGACTTTCTGGTTTTACTCTGTCCATGTCTGAGGTGCCAATAAATATGTATTTCTTTTATAAATAAAAACTGAATCATCACTACCACCTCACACTTATTAGGATGCCTACTTTCAAAGAGAAACAGAGACAGACAGACACAAAAGAACAGGTGTTGGTGAGGATGTGGAGAAATTGGAATCCTTGTGCACGTTTGGTGGGAATACACAGTAGTACAGCTGTTGTGGAACACAGTGTGGCAGTTCCTCAAAAAATTAAAAATAGAATTGCTATATTACCCACTGTAAGGAAAAACCCTACTTACAGAATACTTCTATACTTCAAATGTTCGGATTTTTCACACCATGCAATTCTCCACTTCTCTATGGGGACCAACTGAGTGTCTTACAATTTAACTCAGTTCTGACACTAATCAGAATTAGTGTGGACTCCACAGATTAAGGGCTCAGTCCCACAACACTGTCCTTCCTGCTTTAGATGAGATTTCCAAGTCCGGTTGTCACCTGTGCTTTTAACTTACTGGTTATAAATTAATGGTTACCATGACCCTCTTGGGTTCAATAATTTATTAGATGTCTCACAGAACACTGGAAACCAGTTTATTTACTATGGCCAATTTATTAGGAGGATATTTTAAAGGATATAAATTAACTGCCAGATGAAGAGTTACATAGAGCAAGGCACGGAGGAAAGGGCTGGGAGCTTCCATGTTCTTTCTAGGCATGCCACCCTCCCAGCACCTCCATGGAGGAGGTCCAAGCCCTGGGTGTTTTTATGGAGGCTTCATTGTGTAGGAAATGATTGATTAAGTCAGTGGCTATTGTTGTTTGATCTCAATCTTCAGCCCCTTTTCCCTCCTGGGAAGGGTGAGGGCGGAGTGGGACTGAAAGTTCCAATCCTCTAATCACCTGGTTAGTTCCCCTGGCAGCCAGCCCCGCTTCATGAGGCTATCCAGAAGTCCCCAGCCCCATCATCTTATTAGTATAGATAAGAAAAGATACTTATCATTTTAGAGATTCCAAGTCTTTTTTAGGAGCTGTGTGCCAGAAAATAGGGTCAGAAACCAAATATATGTTTGTTGTTATGCCACACCCAGCAATTCTATTTCTGGATATAAACCCAAAAGAATTGAAAGCTGCGTCCTGAGGAAATATTTGTATACCTGTGTTAATAGCAGCATTGTTTATAGTAGCACAAAGGTGAAAGCAACCAAAGTGTCCAGTGAGGGATGAATGGATAGCAAACTGTGGTATATACTTATAATGCAATATTATTCAACCTTAGAAAAGTAAGTTCTAACCTGTGCTGCAATATGGGTGAAAATGGAGGATGTTATTTTAAGTAAAAAAAGCCAGTCACAAAAAGACAGATACTGTATGATTCCTCTTTATAAGAGTTATGTAGAATAGTCAAATTTAAAGACCCAGAAAGTAAAGGGGTTGTCGGACTGGGGGATATGGGGAGTTGTTGTTTAATAGGTACAAAGTTTTAGTTTTACAAGATGAAGAGTTCTGGAGATTGGTTTTTCAGTAATATACTCAACACTGCTAAACTGTACACTTAAAATGGTTAAGATGGTAAATTTTATGATGCATAATTGATCACAATTAAAATTTAAAGTACCTTGGTCACCACCATGGAACATTAGAAAGTAGTAAAGGAGGTCTGTTTCTGGCAGCCGGAGTAACCTCACCTGTTCTGGTGTCTTTCAGGCCTGGCGTTCCCTTGACCATGCAGGCGTTCTCAGAAGAGGAAAGGAAGCAGTGGCTGGAAGCGCTGGGTGGAAAAGAGGCTGTAAGAATAATCAGTGGTCCAGTTTTATTTCAAATCCTTTAGAGTTGACTTGTGTTCATTTTTATGTTATTTTTCTTCTGTACTACTTGGAAAAAGTTCCCTGTTGAAACTGCTGTTTGAATTCATCTTGGAAGCACTCAGTATTCTAGTCATTTGACTTGAGGTGGCAGTGGTGCACATAAGACTGGTGTATCATTAGTTTTTACTTTTGATGTTTCTTGACTTTGCCACTCGCATTTGCTTTGCTTGAGGAAGTCATCTAAATTCTCCATTTCTCCTTCCTACCTGACGGTACTTTGGCTGATGAGCACAATAAAGGCTTCCAATTCATTTTGATCTTAGTGAAGATGGAACAGTAAATATGAAGCAGTGCAGACAGTATCATAACTGACTGCTGTAATTATGTTCCTTGACTTAGCAATTTATGGTTTAGCCTAATGGATTACTGTATGCAATATCATGCAGCCTTAGTGAACGGGCCTCTATCTTCAGATTGCTTCAGAAATAAATTAAAGGCAGGGATGTAGATCCAGAGGCACAGGAATTCAGTCTGTTCCCACTTTATTCAAATACTACTTTCATTAAAGTGGACTGCTGACCTTTGGGAGTTGAGAATTGAGCAGATTGTCTATTGAATTGGGCACTTAGGATAATTATAGAAAACGCCATAGAATCAATTTAAATAAACTCTGCTTCAAATATAATGACTGAATAAATTACCAGTGCAGGTACTAGGTGGGCTTACCTGGGAAGCATTTACCATTCTAGCAGGATTTTAAAAAAGAGAAAGGGTGCATTTTGCAAAGTGGAAGAGGGTTCATGCAGTAGAAAGAGAGTTGTCAGAACGGAGTTTACGAAATGGACAGTGTTACTATTGGTAACGGGCACACATTGGTGAGAGTGGGCAGCAGGGGCGAGGCGGCCGGGCACCACTGCCTGTGGCAGTCTCGATGTGATGCTTGAAAAAGGAAAATCCAAATTATATTTTTTTAAAAGAAGCTCTTACACAGGAGAATGTATCACCCTTGTGGGAAAAAAGTAGTAATCAGATTTCTGTATCATTTTATCATGTTTATCTGCATTTAGCCTCTGTAGTTTTATTCATCTGCTTATTCTTAATTTGTCCTTCAAATTTAACTAGGAGTCAAGAATACTTAGAGCATTAATAGCTACAGAGATCCAAAACAGGGTATGCTAATCCTCTAGCAAAGAAAGTGTGTTGACTAGGACTTACCTCCTCAGATGCAAGACGTGCTTTGGAAAGTGAGTTTGTATAGCAAATAGATCACTCGACTAAGTCTTTGAGATATCAGTTAGTATAACCTTGAAGATGTATATAACCTCTTCTTTAAAGAGCCAAGTAATTAATTCGAGATTCAAAGATAAAGGCAAGTCTCCAGAAGGAAATCATGCACTGCATACGTGTACCGCATATGCTACAGTAGTACCATAACATTATAATGGACCTGGAAAATTCCTATTGCCTGTCATAGCCTTTGTAGTGTATCACGTATTTGTGGAGATGCTGATATAAACGTACTGCGCTGCCAGCTGTATTAAAGTACAGCACTTAGAATTACTGTAGTAAGCTGTACCATCTAGGTTTATGTAAGTGCCGTCTGTAATGTTCACACAGGATGAAATCACCTACTGATGGATTTCTCAGAGCATATCCCTGTTGTTAAAGGGAGTATAACTGACTTCAGCTATGTGTTTATGTGGGGACAGCTAAGGTACTGCATATTTTTTTCAGATGCTATATATACCTTGCAAATAATGGGAAAGTGCTAAAATTCTTAGAGGCAGCCTAGAATTATTACCTAGCTATTACAGATGTAGTTATTTAAATGATAGGCAGGAGTCATCTCTTTCTTAATTGAGTAAATACCACATTTTAGAAATTGTGGTGAAAAGATGAGCTTAATTTTGTTGATTAGACTGCAGCAGTTTCTTTGTCATCCCACAGTTATAAGGCTGAGCATTTCATATTTACATGAACTTCCAATAAGTTCCTTAGAAAACATGGGCCCTTCATTTTATTTTTGCTGCTTTGGCATACCTCGGTGAGAGACTAATAATAGATTGTCTTGACATTTGCACACATGATGATAATTCACCAATATCAATGTATTTTTTGCATAGTTCTAGATATGCCTACTAGAGTCATTTTCATTGATTTGTTAAAAATATTGTTTCCCTTTTTTCTCTCTTAATAGCTGTTCCATAGTTTTAATAGAGCCATCAGCCCAAGACCAGAAGGAAGTAAGTGCTAATTTTTAAAAGAGACTGTCTCCCTTTTTCACGAGTGTTCTTGTTTTCGTGGCTGGTGTCAGACTACTGCTGGGTACTCATTCTGTGTTCTCTCTAGGCTAATCCTCCAAATGTTACATCCTGTCTCATCCATTGGAGTCCTGTTTAGATCTTCCTAGACTACTGTAACCCTCATCGATCTTTCCCATATTTGAGCTTTTAAAAAAGTCTTTCTCTACAATTACTTTCTCTACAAAAACCAAAATATGTTCTATATAATTTGATATTTATTCTTCTAGCCATAAATGAACACACAGGAATTTCAGTTATGTGTCTTTCAGCTTCCTTAAGTGTAGGACCTGTTTATCAGGTCTCCCATTTGCAACCCTCCTCACCCTTGATATCCTTTAACTTTAAAGTCTCTGAATGTGGCTATACAAACATTAGGCCATTGCGCCTTAGAAAATAATGGCCAGTGGCCAAATGTTCTAAGACAGTGATCTTCACTTGCATTGTATGCACTAGAGGAACATAAAGTACTGCTTGGCTCTGTACTCTTGATTTTTAAACAGATGAACCAAAAATATGATAAGATTTGCTGGATTCTTTATGAAATTACTTTTGATATCTTTGGAGAAGTTAAGACTACATTTATCGCATGTCCACAGTTTGGAAACATAATGTTACGTAACACACGATTTCAAAATTATCGTGATGTGCCTATCTCTCGAGTCAATGCTTGAATAGAAGACATCTCTTCTAGCCTGGCACTGGAAACCATGCCGTGGGAGGTTGCAGATGTCAGGAGCACCTTCTTCTTTCTGTCCTTCCCTCCTCCTCTCCTTTTTTTCTCCTATCTGTCTCCTCCTTTACCCCACTTTTCCCTCCCTCAGTTTCTTCCTCTTTTCTTTTCCCTCTTTCCTTCCTTTCCCCTGTCTCTTTTTTCTACTTTTTCCTTTCTTATAGAAAAATGGAAACCTGCCTTTTTTGGGAGGAAAAAAGTTTTGACAAGCAAAAAGAAACACTTGCATTTTATAAAATGTTGTGCATAGTGGATCCTTAAACAGTAAACCACAGCCCAATTTCCTTTATTAAAATTCTCTTCAAGCTTAGCATTAAACCTGCAAAGTTTATATTCATGGATTGTTCACGCTATCCCCGCTGAGAGCCAAGAGTTAGTATTGCTCTTCTCTAGTTCTAAATTCAGACTAAAATATTTGCTTTCCCTGATTTCATTTTGAAACAAGAATTATCTTTTATTATTAGGCTGTTTAAATATGCCAGCCTAATCATAGGCAAGTGTCTGTATTTAAAAAAGTATATATATATATATATATATATATATATATATATATATATATATATATATAAAACATTACATTTTCAAAATCTTTTACACGAATCATCTGTTTTAAATTCATATGAAAATAATAAATATTAAATGCTTAGAATATGGTATAAAATATGAAATTATTTTTGAAGCTCACGACCCAAATAATATTTTTAAGAAGTATTTCTTAAATATTTTCCCCTAGGTTAAAAAAAAAAAGTTTGTTTTATTTCTCTGTCAAGTAATTTTAATTTTTATTCACATATAATTTTTAAAAAACCGAGCTGGTGTTGAGATTTTGGGAAAACATATCTTAACTATTTCTGGATAGCTTACCCTAAAGATTTTTTATCACTTTTCCCCCACTGGTTAAAATAAGTTATGTTTATTAATATAAAATTATATTAATTATAAATTTAAAGTTTATTAATTACATTGGTCATAAATGTCCTAATATTCCAGTAAGTGCTCTTCTAAATATATTAAATTCTCATTTATATTAGTGAAACAGACAATATATAACTTTAAATTTCTTTTTTTTAATAGTGAAATAATAAATTGAATTAAAAACCTTTTTTGTTTTTGTAAGTCTTTAACTGTACCCTTAATATTTTATAACTCTTCATTTTAGGTGCGCAGTTGGATAAGATGGGATTCACAATTATCAGAAAATGCATCAGTGCAGTTGAAACACGAGGTAACATGATTGAATCTTTTTGTTCATGAATGGCATAAGGGTATGTAAAAATCTAAGAGTTATTTAAAATGCTTGTTGCATGGTTAAGTGTTGTAAAGTGAAAACCATTAATGCAAAAGACACATTCTAGTCAGAGTTTCAGTTCATTTATTATGATGGGGAGATTTCCTTTTTTATTTACATATTTCTCCCCTGTATTGACACATGAAGTCAGTGCTAAAATGAGAATTATTAGAAGAATCAGCAGTGTTGGACTGCCAATCTTAATCACTTTTTGTTCATGCACTATTAAGATGTTTCCATCTTCCATTGCCTTGTCAGCCTCCATTTAAATATCAACTTCATTGATGTACAATATACATGTAATAAAGTTCACTGATTTTAACTGTACAAATTGATGAGTTTTGACAAATGTATGCAGTTGTATAGCTACTACCACAATCATAGATTTCTATCTCCGGTCAAAATTCTTTTGTGCCTCTTGCAATCAGTCTCTGTTCCTTCCTTGGCCCTTGGTAAGCCACTGAGCTGACTGCTTTTTATCACTTAGATTTTTTTTTTTTTTTTTTAGCATTTTATATAAATGGAATCATGCAGTGTATAGTTTTTTTGAGTCTAACTTCTTAATTTAGCATGGTGCTTTTGAGATTCATGTTGTTGGATGTATTTGTAGCTCATTTTCTTATTATTACTAGGTAGTATTTCTTTAGACGGATAAACTGCAATTTGTTTATTCATTCACATGTTGATGAATGTTTGGGTTGCTTCCATTTTAAATTAAGGCTTCCTAATCCTTTCCTCAACCACAAGCTCAACGACATTTTCTTTATAGTCCCTAAGGAAAAATAGGGCTCTGGCACTTTGTAACCATTCTTATAGACTTTAGAGAAACTGAATATTGAATATTGCAAACAGGCTCTTTCTGGAGGTTGAATTTCTCTTTGTTTAAAGACCTAGTAAAGTATATGGATAAAGTGAATATTTCACTTTTTGTGCACTGCATATCCCAGTCCTATTTTGGATGACTTAGTGAGACGAAGCATCGCATTCATGTTTTCTGTCAAAATAAGGCCTTTGTCATAAAGCCAAGACTGCCACCTGTGAAATTAGAATGCTGGATAACAGATGAATGCGAGCTGAGCTGTTTCATGATTTGAGGATTTGCCCATCAATAATAAAAATCCAAGCCACAGAAAGCCTTCTCTCCCATACTCTTACAGTGGCAATTCAGGCTTTGACAGATTTTTCATTCATTTAAACCTGCACTGAAGTTGAGCTGACAAATTTCTTCATTTTCCTAATATTTCAGAGTTACCAGAACTTAGAAAAAATGCTGTGATTTTCACCTCTCTCACTTTTTTATTCATGTTTTTGTTTTTCTTGAGCTTCTTAAGAACTGTAATTGTATCACTTGCATGCTTATTATTTTGATAAATCATTTCCCCAAAATATATGTTTTGTATATACTTGCTTCTTCCTGAACAGATAAAAATCTGTCTAGAACTTTCTGATCAGTGTGTGTAGTGTTTTTAGAGTGTTATGTACATTGAATAGAACATATGTACTGAAATCTGCATATATTGAATTTGTTTTTATTATAAATATGTAAATTAGATATTTTTAACAGAAGAATGAGTCTAAACATTTTTAGATTTTCCCATTTAAGAATTTTTAAGAAGCATGTTTTTCTTTTGAAATCTTTTATTCCTAAAGGTCTTCCATTACTAAAGCCCTTTGTTTTTAATGGAGTAATAGACTAAAATTAGAATTAAAAAGATCAACTGTCAGATCATATTAAAAACGATGAGGAACATCAGAGAATCTCTGAGACTTTTATGCTTAGTTTGGAAGTTAATTCAAGGAATTTGGTCTTAATAATGTAATGATTTCCTCCAAATCAACTCTTGTGGCTGTTGACCTTTTTTACGCTATAAGTGGTATTGCCTCATTTCTTTCATCAGTCGGAATAAAGCCAGTTTATGTTCCTGTAACAAGAAACCCGCATGTGTTCTGTGGCTTAAAACAGGACTTAGCTCTCACTCAGGGCTTGGAAGCTGGGCTTTGCTCATCACCAATACGTGCACTTAACAGTGCCTGGTTGTCTTGCCGAAGGGAAACCGCTCTCGAGGGCTTTGGACCAGCCCCTGAGTGCTCTGCTTTTGAAGCGAGTTACATTTGCTCACAACTAATTGGTCAGAAATAGCCACAAGACCCCTCTCGACCCTAGGAGTCCAACACAACCCTCTCAGTAGCTTGGAAAACTGGTAGAACATGGAAATATTTGGTGCATAGCATTAGTGACTGCTGTGTCCTTCATGGTTCTATGTGTCTATTGACTAGAGGTATTTAAGGAGATCTGGTTGAAAAATGATCTCTAATCACTGCTTTCAGTGTTTTAAACATAACTGCCTTTGTCTGAAAACTATCATTTCATATGTTTTAGTTAAAGCAGTTAGTGTATCTTTTTCATAATGTGTTCTTTCAAAAATGACATTTGACATTTTTATTATTAATCTTATTTGTGACATCACTGAACTATCAAATGTCTAAAACTTACTATAGCCCTTAGTACCCTAAGAAAAGATAATGTTTTTAGTGTATTAACATATCTTTGATTATATAGTATATGGCATTAATATAATACAGTGTTAGGTAACACATATCGTTTATGTTAACATATGTAGATGCTAATATATCGTGGCCAGAGTGGGACTGTTTAGCAGTTACTCCTGAGATGAGAGCAAACCTCATTTCACTACAATATCAGCATCAATTAACATGCTCTCATTTCTGTTGTCATTTACTCATGAAATTAGAGTATGTTTGTGAGTCAGATCAACTAATCTTTCATCCGTTTCCCAAATATTTGTTAATGACATATACCAGCTCTTAATGGAACCAGGCCATCTGACTACCATTAGGAAATCACTGCTCATGTGTACCAAAGCAGTCCTTCCCAAACACTGCTGAAAACTGGAATCACCTGAGATCTTTAAAAATACTACTGTCTGGCTCTTACCCCCAGTCAGTGTAACTTCATTGCTATGAGATGTAAACTGGATTTTTAAACACTCCCCAGGTATTCTAATAATGTAGCAATGTTTGGAAACCACTGATCCTTGAATTGCTTATGTTGGAGAAATGGAATACACAGTTGTTAGCTTTATGTTTATAGTGTTCTGCTGCATAGGGAGCCTTTTTTTTCCCCCTTTTTTCATTTTATTTTAAAATAACCCAACCTAAACCCAAACAACCATCACAGAAAAATTCTGAAGGAAATAACACAATGTTCTTTGCTTCCTGAGTAACAAATAACTTACCATGGTTAAACCCTAGTTCTAATCTGAACTAGTATTTATTGAGCAATCACAGAGTGTACATAGCCTTCCCCTAGGCCTTTGGGAGTACATTTTACATGTTGGTTATATATAATCCTTGATCCAGTAACAGTAGGCAAAGCATAGATATTTGTAAACAGTTGAAGTATACCAGGTAGTAAAATCTAAGTGTTACAAGTTTGCAAGGGTTAAGAGAATTTGGATGCATGCTGATGGATTGCAGAGTACTTGATATTGGTTGAGGGACTTTGTTTAGGAACAGGCTTCCTTAGATTTGAGGGATAGGGAGGTATATTTGGTCATTTAGAGAAATCTCAGCAAAGTTGTAGAGACAGAAAACAAGGCAGACTTAACTGGAGAGGAAGCATCGAGAAACAGAAAAAGCAGGTACTCAGGCATTTGCATTTAATTGTGAAGGAGTTGGGTTTGAGGATGGTGGACAGCAGAGTAGCAGACTTAGGTAAATATGAGTATGGTATTTTCATGGATGATGCTTTAGTGCAAAAGAACTCTGCCTAAGCTGGGGTATTCCATAGGGGAGGCAGCTGATTCGAGAAGATAGATTCAGCTGGGGTCAGATAGCACGGATACATCCGAATGATTTAGCAGATGAAGTAGTCACATTTAGCGGTTAGTTGTACAGAAAAGATCAGAGTTCTGCAAAGAATTTTACTTTCAAGTTTTAATTTGGGAAACCTAGGGTATCAGGACACTCAGCAGTCCATGGCAGACCTGATGATATATATCAGGATCACCAGTGGCAATTCTTGAAAATGCAGATTCCTGAGTCCAACCCAGCTCTGTTGAATTGGAATCGGTGGTGGCCGGGCCTCTGCTGTAGACAGTGAGAGGTCCAATAAGAACAGTCAGATGGAGAGAGTTTTCTTTTCTTGGTAGAGGATAGATGAAGCCATGAGGGCTTTCCTGAAAGAGTAGAGGTTATCAGGCCCTCGGGTCATGGGCCCAGGTAGCTTTGGGGTTATGAGGGTCCAAGTTTCACCTGCTTTGGAGGTGAATCTGAGGTAAATTCACGAGTATTCATGGCACCTCTTGTTCACTTACCCCTCCGCTTCACTTCCAGCCCCTCCTGCCTGTCTTTGCATGAACCCCAGGTTCTGGTTCCCTGTAGTAGTTTATCACTTTGTGAGAGAACATCCCCATTATTCTCAAGCTGTTTTAGATAGCCTTTCCTCCACTGCGTTAACCTTGCTGAAAATAAACATTCCTCTGCAGCCACCATGACCTGTGGCTCTCTCACAATGGAGTCTCATGTTCTTCCTGCATCTCTGGAAGAAGATGCTGGGCTCCTTCTTCTCCTTTGCTTCTCCTGGGCCTCCAAAACACCAGTGACCCAGGGCTTCCTTGAGGGCCCCGTGCTTAAGCTAAGTTCTGAAGGATGAGGAGGAACTGTCCAGGTGCACAGATGTGGAGCATCAGAAGGAAGGATTTTGGCAGAGGAAAGAGTGCAGGTTGAAGTGTAGATGTTTGAAAGAACGCAAGGCATCTGGGCCTTAACTCATAGATACAGAGAATAAACTGATGATTGCCAGAGGCTAGGGATGTGGGGAGATGGATGTAAAAGAGGAAGGGAATTAATACAAACTTACAGTCAGAAAATAAGTCATGGAACTGTAATGTACAGAATGGGGAGTATAATCAACAATGTAATAACTGTGTGGTGATAGATGGTTACTAGACTTATTGTGGTGATCATGTCATAAGATGTTTAAATGTTGAATCACTGTGTTGTACACCTGAAACTAATATAATATTGTACATCAACTATCATTTTTTTTTTTTTAAAGAAAAAGAGACATTGGGCAAGACCAGAGGAAGGCACGAGAGGTGTGTGGGAGGATGAAGGCATTCTGGTCCTCTGAAGGAGGTGTACCTTTCTGTGGAATGATAAAGAGCTGTAAAGTTTCAGCTCCAAAGTGGTGCAGTAAGATAGGCATTTAGTTTCTAAAAGCATTTAGCTAGAAATTCATTCACACCATCTACAACAACCCACATTTGTGAGAATGAAAGGGCTAATTTTTGTGCTTAGTAGATATTCATTAAACGTATTTCTTTATGTCCCCTTTCCATCCTTCCCCTGAATTGTTTTAATTGTGAAACATCCATGTTCCTCATTTGACATTTATATTGCCTGATATTGTTATGCATTTCACAAATTTATCTTATTTCTGGAACTTTAATGTCTTTTGTTCTGCTTGCCTCTTACACACATAGCTATTACTCAATAAGCAATTGCTCTTTGCTTGAGTGTTTAGAGATTTGATTAAAATGCCACATTGGCAATATTACATGTTCCAACAATTTATAAAACTGGAAGGATTTATTCTTCTATATGTGGTTGGAATTAGTACTTTCAAATAACATGTAAGATTGGTTTTTACTACTTCATGAATTTGTCAGCATCTCTGAATTCTGGGTAATATTTTACACATAGATAGGAAGATATATCACGTTACATGTGGAAGAGTCAAGTCTTATGGTTTTAGATCTTGGTGATTAACTACATAATTTCTTTAAGTGGATAGCTCCCCTTCTGGAAAAGGAACCAGCTTCCATAGCCAGTATCACGTCTTTTTCTGGGACTATGTGACTCCCCTTTTTTCAGGTGTATGCACTGTAAAATATGCAAAAACAAAGTAAGATGCTTTTACTGAAAAAGTTCTTTTAGTTGCTATTTTTTAGTCATTGTGATTTAAAACTAAATTTGTATGCCACTTTTGTTTATGAAGTTTCCTTAAAAAAAAAAAAACTTCCATATGTGAATAATTTGAATATTCACTTTAATTTCTAGAGTATGGCATTAAAATGTCGGTCTAGGCAAGCTGTCAGTTATCAGATTCGGCTTTGTAACAAGCTGTGAATTCATGGGATAGAAGTAGGAAGCCACCTCTAAGATGTGACAGTCTTAAGATTTATCACACGTAAAAGTGAATTTTTCTTTTTTGAAAAGGAAAGTTTTAGGTTTTTGGAAAACCTTTCTGAAGTTGGGTTGAAGATTTTTTTGCTTCCAGAGCATTTCTGGAATCGTATGGGTTTCAGGATGGGCCTGCAAGCAGAGGGTAACGTAGAGCTGCAGTATCGATCTTTGTGGGATGACACCCAGAGCGAGCTTGCTATATATTTCACCATGATTGCACATTAATCTTAAATTGCTAAGGGCAAATTAAGTGCAAAATGAAGAAGATAAAGAACAGCTGTCCCCAGAAAATTTACAGCAAGTAAACTAGAGTTTCTTGCTCACTCTTTTTTTAATCATAATGGGTGTGAGATCAGTGTGGGTGGATACAGAGGACAGTCTTATGTGGGAGGGAGCTGAAGAGTCTTGTGGTGTCTGCAAAAATGCAAATGCAAAACTGAAATACTAAATCTAGGCGAGTCAGGACTGATTATTCATTTTCTCAATTAGTAATCTTATTTGTTTTAAGAACAAATAAGCTTCCAAAACTGTTAGCTTTCAGGTTGAGTAAGATTAATAGGGACAAATGGTTAAGCTAGTTTGCTACAAAGTAGGCATGCTAAATTCTGTGTATTGGGTTCAAATACTGATGAGGTCTGTGGCATATTCTTGGAATATTCTTGAGGCATTCTTAATACAGTGGTGAAGAGCATGAGCTCAAACGTCAGTCATGCTCAAAATTCGTTCTTCATTGGCATCTGTTTCACCACTTATTAGCTATGCAACCAAGTTAGTTACTTAACTTCTCTGTTTCTTGATTTTGTGTGTGTGTGTGTAACAGGGGCTAATGGAAGTATCCCCTTAGTAGAGTTGTGAGAATTAAAAGGGAATGCTTGGGGCATTGGCACATGTTGAGTGCTCAGTAAATGTGAGTTGCTTATCTATAGATAAATCTATTAATTGAAGAGAATCATACTTAGGTAATCCCATTATCGACTCAAGACACTGGAGGACACTGAGAAATGTTTAATTTTTTAAAAAGAGTAGTTTACATAGGAAGAGAAATCACCATAATTCAGTTTGTCTAGTAATTTTATGTGGCTCTTATAACAAGCAGCAAAATTAACTGGTTTGACTTTCAACCTTCTCTTCCTCAGTGTCCTGTGGACACTTGAGCAGTAACATGGACGAAGGCAGTGAAGAAAAAGGAGGAGGCTCAAGACGAAGACCGTGGCTTTTAGATTGTCTCAAGCTTTCCGAAAGCAGAGATGTCCAGGATTGCCTAAAATTGCTTTAGTCCCTGATGCCACAGCTGCTCTGAGGTGGAGAGGCAGATGGCAGCAGTGAGACACTATTATTAGGCCTCTTCTAATAACGTCCTGATCTCTGCAGAGAACGGATGAAAGGGGTGTTGCAAAAAGCAACAGCCAACTTTTGCCTTGACTTTGAATCTCTTTACTGACTTAAATAAGAAAAATTTTGTAACTACTTAAACTTGAGCTAAATGAGTGATGAGTTTGAAAATAAAATATACCACTATTTAGCTGTCCCCTCCATTCCAACTTTAATACTTTCCTGTTCTTGGGCATGCACATGTTAAATGGGCTTTATCAACATGTTTTGGGTGTTTTCTACAGGAAAGATATTAGAGGAAAAAATGGTGGAGATGTGGTTCCTTTTCTTAAAGATTAGCTTCAATATAGCTTCAAGACAGTGAAGGCTCGGAGGTTTTATGCTACTTTTTTTTTATTAGTTTCAAATATATGGTACATTGGTTAGACATTTATATGGTTCATAAAAACTATCCCCCTAATTGCTCTTTCTCTCCTCTGGCTCTCTACCTACCCATTACATTAATGCTAACTGCATTCCCTGTGCCATGCTCCCATCCCGGTGACCATCTATCAACTATTAATTTGTACTTCTTTAACCCTTCACCCCTTTCTTCCAGTCCCCCAACCTTCCTCCCCTCTGGCTGTCACCAGATTGTCCTCTATGTATGCTACTTTTATGTGGATAAGTTATTCTGTATAGTTCCATGGATACTGGATCAGAGAGGAAGGGCAGTTTCTTACTGTCCATAGCCAGAGTATTAATTTTGTGTTGGTACTCTGAGCCCTGATTCTCCAGGGTACTGCAAGAGGATCAGATGATATTTGTACATGCAGTGGGTTATGTTACAGGAGAAAAAAGCTCTGAACTTAGGGAACTTGACTCTTTTATAATGGCCAGCAAGCATGTCTGTTCTTTGCTTTAGATGGAGATACTTATCTCTATTTTCCAAAACTGTGTAAAACTGCTCTTTGCTCCAGAGGGAGGCACTGGAATAGTTGGTGTTCACCCAACCCGGGTGTTCCTGGCAGGGCTGAGTGGATGGGTACGATGGGCGAGGATGCTCTGTGAGCAGTCAGGGCCCGGGTGTGGCGGATCCCGGGTGCTGTGCTGCGTATCTGCCTCAGTCCTGTAGGCAGTGGTGAGACAGTGACAGATCTGAGCAGCAATGTGTTTTGCTCTCTGACTGGAAGTGGAATTGATGGAAGTGGGGTGGGTGTGGGGGTGGAAGGCAGGATAGCTGGTTGGGTTTCAGAAGTAACCCAGATGAAGATGATGGAGATTTAAACTAGGGCCTTGATAATAGACTGAAGGGTTGGTAGAAAGATATTTGGTAGAAAAAGAGAATCCGCTGACCTGTTGGATGTGGGCAGTAAGGGAAAGGAAAAGTGAAAACTGACTAAGCTTTTCAGCTAAGGAAACAAGGATGTGTTTAGCCAAGACAGAGAATGCGGTAGGTTTGGGGGGAATATAGCTTGGTTTGGCGTATCCTAAATTTATCCTAAATTTAAGGTGACATTTTTGTTAGCAGTAGAATGAGGCAGCAAGGGGAATGATAGCTATCATTTTCAGAGAGGTAACGTTTCGAATGTCAACAAGTCATTCAGGTAGGTGGTGAGGTAAGAAGATAATGGGACAAAGGGCACAATATTGGGGCATGTTAAGGAATGAGAGGAAGATGAATAATGAAAGAGACATAGGACCATCAAAGGGGTAGTTGGAGAATCAGGAGAGTGTGGTGTAAAGGAAGCCACAAAAGAGGAGATTCCAAGGAAGAAGTCAGCTGTGTCAAATGCTCTAGAATGTTCAGATAGGAGGTGGACCAAGAAACAACCAATGGGTTTAGTGGTTTGGAAGATAAGCTAGAGAATAGCCCATTGTGCAGGTTGTATTTTTGTGTCGTTCTCTGAGACAGTGGTATTTTCCATTTTACATGAGCTGCTGAAGCAAAGAAACATGATTTGACTTGTGTAAGTCTCAGGGCTAGAAAGCAGCAGACTACGACTCATACCTGAGACTGAGTTTTTAATGCCAGTGCTTTTAACCACAATAAACATGAGATGGAGACTCTACTACATCTTCTGAGGATATTGGGCATGAATGGAAGAGTAAAGAAGCGAAATTTTAAAGAACAATGATGGTTTGAAACTGTAGACAATGGAAAAGGGAACCAGGGGGGTGGTGGTTAAGTATCTTTGAAGTGCTCCTCTAGATTTGGGATAAAACCATTTTAAAGTTACACGTGCCTTCTTTCCATACCTGTCCCATCATGGACCCTGAAGGTACACCAGCCCAGAGAAGATTTGCTCCCTTTGCTGAGAATCTCTCAGCAAACATAATGTCATTGTGGAATTGCATCTGACAATACTTTAAACCTGAATATACAGCATTTCATGTTTTCTGAGTGTTTCATGTACTCAAAGTCCCAGGCCCTACAAAACTCAGTGGGTGGTGGAACAGATAGAGCTTAAGTGCCTTTGAGTCTGAGGCTCAGAACAAGCTAAGGGTAAACCTGCCACAGGTCACATGACTAGAAAGCAACAAAGCTGGAATTCAGATGCTGGTCTCCTGGCTCTTGAGTCCGATTTATCCTGTGGAAGTAGAAATAAAGTGACAGATTTGGTTGACAGTGCAATGTAGTAGGGTTTAGATAGCTGAATTCTGGAAGTCACAGAGATTGTGAGATACTTCTGTCCCCAAGGTTAACATTGTAACGGAAGACCGAAGGCCACATCGAATGAGTCATAGCTAGTGCCTGTTAGATCCTGGGACAGCAAGACCCCTGGAGTGAGTTTGAGACCCCAAGTGTTACAAAAATGAAAGAGGAAACGTCTATTATTCTGTAGCTTTCCTCTAGCCCCAGTAGGCAGCCTGCCCACTGGCTTGAGTGCTCGTGCAAGGAATAGCAACAAGTCTAAGGGTTGTCACATTCTTGAAGCAAAAATACTTTCTCTTCTATTAGTTAGAAAGTGGAAATGAGGCCAGCCACACAGAGTATTGGAAATATTCTGACCCTGATAGAAAGGTAGCAGCTGATAAACCAAACCCCATTTGTATCTGAAACTTGAAGTTTAGAACATGAAACTTACAGTCAAGCCTACATATGCCTGAAGCGACCTAGACTTGGATATTTGCCTTGTACTTTTCCGATGTTTCTCGCTTATTCTGTAATAGAAGTGGATGTGATGGCACAGATGCCCTCACGTGGCAAACTATCAGATCTCTGAGCTCAGCCTCTGGTTGGTTTGGGTGTGGGAAGACCATGGGAATGAAATCATGAGGCCTTTTCTCAATGTGCCTGCTGACGGGGAGGCTCTTTATAGTACAGATGCGGATTTACATGAAAGTCTGTGAAGGTCAACATGAAAGTGAAAGCAAGACGTCATAGGAAGGGAAAATGCGGATTAGTTCCTGGCAGATAGTAGCTAGCTATTAAGTTTTTCTCTCTGCTGCCCAAATTATCATCCAGGGGAGAAATTCCAAATGTTATTGTTGAATGTGAATTACATATTTTCCATGAGTCATTTATATGGAATAAACATTGACTTTCTTCCCAACATGTGCTTCATTTTATGAAAATGGGCTGTAGACTACATGCCTTGGTTAGGATGACTTTTATATTTATTGTGCCTAGCTATTTTGATATTGATTTTGAATTTTATGCTCAGTTAAAGATTTTAATGAGTACTTGGTATTCATTAGGCGCATGCAAATGCTTTACAAACATTATCTTCTTTAATTTCCACAACAACCTCATTCCATCATTAACTGCAATTTTCAGATAAGAAGCTGAGACACAGAGATTGAGTAACTTGCCAGGTCATACAACCAGGAGATCACTAACCTTAACCTGAAATAATTTATATCTTACAAACTTAAAAAATTCGTGTTTCCAAAATTTGCGTTTCCAGGATACGCTGCTGCTGCTGATGCTGTTTTTGTTTGTTTTGTTTTGTTTTGTTTTAATAAGGGGACCAAGGTCTGGAAACGTCTAAATGATGATATCATTTTGAGCTTCTTATCTATGGACAGCTATAGTTAATCTTTTAACTTTCCCAGTGCTCAGAAATTGTTTCTTACTCTGCTTTTTTTTTATAGTATTGAATGCATTGTATGCATTAAAAATAATGCATTCTTCTGAAGGTTTAGAATTCTGTAATTCTATAAATACAGTATCTTAAATTTATGATGTTGAACGTTATGTCCCTTTGATGGGAAAGAGGAATCATTTTTGATTATTTTTTTCTTTAAAAATAATTTAAACATTCATTTTTGACAGAACCTTAAAATGTTATGAATTACCTCATATCTTGGAAGGGTATCTGTGTCTGGACCTGTTTATTTTTGTGTAATTCAGCACAGTGGGTAGCCTAGAAAGTGCTTACTATACTTAAGCAGACATTTAAATATAATTGATGTAATGTTTATTGTAATGTTTATTGATGATTAATTATAAATATATGTAAAGAACACACTTTGAAATTTGTGTACTTCAACTGTGACCTGAAACAGTATTCATGAGCCTCATCATTGCTTTTCTGTGAGCTCTTTAGCATATCATTCTTTCCCTTTTTGCTTGACATTTCCTCACAAGTTTTTCCTAATCATTTTATTTATAGTGCTTTTTTTCCCTTTTGTTTCCAAGAATCTTTCAAGACTAGTTAATATTTATAACTATATGTAACTATATCATTATGAAACATTTGCAATTATCATGTTTACATATGCATAGTATTGCATGTTTGATCCTTCCATAGCCCTTGAGGAATTTGTCTTTGCAGCGCTGCTGGGCCACGTAAGCCTGCAGTTGTATCTGTGCATACACATGTGTATGTATGCACATGAGCCTCGTTAATAATGACATGTTGCAGACTTCTAATGTAAATCCTGTGAGTGTGAACACGAACATTAATGATGTTTTACCCATTGTCAACATGTACAAGTGCAAATAAATGATTCATTCCGCCCACAAATATTGATCAATTACCTCGTTCTATGCCAAGCACTCTGCTTGTCACTAGACAAGAGCTGAATAAATGTTAGTTTATAGACCCATGGAAGTTGATCATTTATTTCTGTGGAATCACACAGCTGCAAAATTACTTTTTAATAATTGCGTGCATGTTACCATCAAAAGTGTTTATGTTCCACTTTGAGCCTTACTCCTTTATGTTGTTGTATCTGTGTTTTCTACTTATAAATAAGCTTTTCTGTCTCTCTCAATTTTTTCCCACATCCCCTAAGTAATCAGTCATCAACTTATTCATTTATTCAGTTAATTCACTAATTTATTCAATTCATTTGTTAAATGTATAACATGTGCCAAGCAGCATTCAAGGTATTAATATTGAGCTGTGAGGTGTAGAACCTGTTCCTGAAGCTGGAAAGGAAAGGAGAAAGAAAGGAAAGACTTCATGGATCTCTTGGTTCCAAGTTGCTCTCTTAATGTTAATAATCTTTTTAATTTTACCCTATATCTTCACTTTACCTCAATGCTTAAAATACAGTAAATACTCAATAATTCTTATGAAATCAATAGGACATTAAATGTTATATAATTTTTTAGCCTGCTATCTTTTCATTTATTTTCAATTTCACCTTCCTTTTGTTTTATTCTCTTCTCCCTATTTTCCTTTCTCCTGCGTGTGTGCGTGCGCACACGCATGTGTTTTAGTTGCCTGTCTTCTCCCTTCTGCTTCCTTTAACTGGCACTTTATTTTCTTCTTACCACATTTCTTCGCCAGTTGCAGCCACTCCAGTCTTTGCCTCTACCTCTGTCATTTAACTGAACTTATCAGCCTTTGAAAGTTTTATTTTCCTTTTGTGTCTAATTCTTTTATTGTCCCAGAGCATCTTATTTTCTCTTGTACTTCTCCAGCCCACGTGCAAGGGCCTGTGGGTACCCACTGGTGTTCATAGTTCTATGGACTGGCACTGATAGTGTCATTTGCCTTCTGAGAAGGAAACACTCGGGCAGAGATGATGCTGAAACTTGACTCATTCCTACTTCTTGACCCTCTCCTCCAGGAAGATATGGGTAGTGCTCTGTGACAGTGCTATGGGAGATTGGAGGAGACAGCTGGTGGAAAGAGACACATTCGATTTCCCTTTATTCACTTTGCCCAGGGACAGCTGTCATCACCTGCTCATCACTGTAATGGAGAGCACTTACCTTGTCTTTACTACCGATCAGAACCAATCTTATTAAAAGAAAAACATCTGTGAGTCTGGAAACACTTTGACTCGATAACAAATTTTTGTTAAAAGTTAGAAATTGTTGTAGTAATGAAATCTATCAGGGAGCCTTGATGCCCTGAAAAAGTTTTAATAACTTGTGTATCTTCGTTTTCATTTTCTAACTGTAATGTCTTTTTTGGCCCAAGTCCAATATGTATTTATAGTTCTAAATTGATTTCAAGTCAGATCAATCCAGCCATACCTATTCTGCACCCAGTTATTTTATGCAAGGCACCATGAAAGCTGTTAAGACAACAAAGAAACCAAGATTGACCTTTCTTTCCAGGTAATATCTCTGTGTGAATTCAGAACACAGGTCTGTAATTTTTAATCTGAAAATTGCGAGGTTGGCTGAATTTTAAAATTTAGATTGTTTTATTTAAAAAGGACCAGGGGATGTAGGGGGCAATGGTTTGGGGATAATTCAAGCCCATTACGTTTGCTGTATACTTTATATTATTACATTATGACATTTAATGAAATAATAATGCACATCACCATAATGCATAATTAGTGGGAGCTGAGCTTTTTTCCTTCCACTAGACAGTCCAATCTGGAGGTGATGGAAGACAGTGATACCCGAAATATGTTGCTTATGTCCAGTCTACTCTGTAATCTAATTTTGGTTGCTGTCACTGCAGAAAACCCTTTTTCACAAAGATAGAAAGATGGAAATGGAAGCAGACTTTTCAGTACTTTTGTGACAATCTCAGGATATTCTGCCTTGACTTTAACCCAGAATGTGTGGTAATTTGAAGTTGTCTCAAACATACTTTTAAGGCCACTGTCATTTGTGATCTCAAGCAGTTGATCCTCCTCTAACACAGACAAAGTCAGTTCACCTGGCTTATTCACAAATGGGTCACGGATCCATTCCGTCCCAGTTGGGAGTCGTTGGTGGTTGGGCAGTAATGCTCAAACTGTTTCGAAAATTGAGACAGGTGATCATGCACCACCAGCTGGGAGGATGAAGGCCCTGGTTCAGTCTCTTTCAAAATCTGTGCTGAGATTTTTGTCATGTCAAAAATCCCAGTATTCACTCGTCGCCCCCATAATTCTAGTTTGGCTTTGAATGAAGCCACTTCATCTGCTGACTCGAACACAGTTGTTCTCCCCTAAAGTGACAGATTGAGTTGGTTAAGCAGGTTGAATGTGTCACACAGGTAAGCAAGTTTTGTGACCCATTCTATGTTACTGAAATGTGCTGCTAGTGATGACTGTTTTTCTAAAAGAAATCTCTGAAGCGGCTCTCATAACCCAGAAGCTCTGGCCAGTGATGTACCTTTAGAAGGCTATGTCACTTCTATGTATAAGAGAAGAAGACGTGGGTGCTGTGCGTCCATCTCCTCATAGAGCTGCATGAACAGGCGTGAGTTAAGGGCATGCACTTCAGTGTGGTTGCTAATTTTAATTACATCCTGCAAAATGTTGTTAAGTTCAGGTGACATTTTTTGGCTAGCCAGCATTTCTCTGTGGATGACACAGTGTGTAGACTCATGTTCAGAAGCGACCTCTCTGACCCAAGTAGTGAAACCAAAAAGCCGTCCAGTCATGGCAGCCACTCCGTGCACATACTGACACAAAATGATCAGTTTAGGTTTCCCGATGGGTAATCATTCAAAGACTTGACTAGTTCTACAGCTGTGGTGTCAGTTGGCAGCAAAAGTGCACATGACAGATCCTCATGCACGTCCTCCTGAAAACTATATCACAAAAAAACAAGCATTGTTGCTTTGTTGTCATCAGTAGACTCACCAGCCTGGATCACGAACCACAATGACTCATTTATCCTCTCTAACAATTGTGCCTCAATATCCTCCACCATTTCATCAGTTTGTGTAGTTATGGGTGCTAGCCAAAAGAGGGACACGTGCCACCTTTTAAATTGCAACCTCTCCTAAAAGTTCACGACAAATGTCCTTAGCAGCAAGCAGGATCAACTCTTCACCAGTTGTAAAGGGCTTCTTAGCTTTAGCAATGCGGTTAGCCACTAATGATGATGCTCTCAGTGTAGACACATTTGATGAAATGGTGGCCTTCAGTAATTGCTTCTGTTCTTTGTAGTCATGTTTTTTCTTTTGAAAAAGTCCAACGTCTTGTCTTTTAATGCAGGACGCTTGGTCTCCATGTGGCAAAGCAGTTTTGAAGGTTTCATGGCTTCGTTGGATGAACACGTAATTTAAGCAGGACTCTTGTTTTTTTCTTTTAAATGCAGCCTTCTTTGTCGGTCTTAGAGTCTTCTGCTGTTTCATCATTGGGTCTTTCCTCCTTTTCAGAAAGGCTCTCCAGTGACATTTGTTTTTTACTCATTTTGGCTGGGGTTAGCTTGTGGGCTTACCAAAACTGTGACTGAGACAAGTGTGCAGTGCAGGAAAGAGGCATGGACGGGAGTGGTAAATGAAATAATGGGCCAGCCACGTGCAAACTAAAATGAGTGTTGGATTCTGACTTAAAACCTGCCACCAGATGCAGCTATACAACTGAAGTAAGTCAACTCACTTGCTACTATAAAGCCTTCCACTAGATGAAGCTTAATTGTCACTTGCCACTCACCGATAGGGTTTTAATGAGTCTGCAAGCAATTGACTTATTATGGTCTCTGTGCAGTCAAACTTCTGTGCTAATAGTAACCTGTATTTGCAGCGGCTCCCCAGCACTAGCATCACCGCCTCAGCTTCACCACCTCAGCTCCACCTCCGATCATCAGGCATTAGATTCGCATAAGGAGCACTTGGCCTACATCCCTCATATGTGCAGTTCACAGGAGGGTTCTTGCTTCTGTGAGAATCTATTGCCTGATGATCGGAGGTGGAGCTGAGGCAGTGATGCTAGTGCTGAGGAGCAGCTGCAATTACAGATGAAGTTTTTGCTCTCTGGCCTCCGCTCACTCCCGCTGTGCGGACCTGTATCGTGGAGTTGGGGACCCCTGCTGTATAGTATGTAACATCTCCAGGTAGGGTTGGTGTGAAAATTACTTTTAACATGCTAAAATAGGAATATTCTTAACCAAGTGGGGAAATATAAGGAAATAGCCTGATGTCAGGTCAAACATTCAGATCTTTGATTTTGGGAATTGTGAATAAGATATTGTGGGCTAGTTTTAAAATTTAATTAAGTGTTAAAAAGAATTTATTATGAATCATCTTCAGAATAAGGGAATTATCGCTGTGGGCTGATATCAGAAAAGATGGGATTTTATCTGGTTTTGAAGGTATTTATGGGACTTTATTTTGCTCACTGTTGAATCTTGGGCAGCTCGACTAGCACTTGCCACATACCTGATGAATACTTTGTGAAGAGAAAGGAAAGAACATTCCATCAGAGGAGACTTCCGCCTGAACGTAGCCGTGGAGGAGGGAATATATTTGGTTATTTGTGGGTGAGAGTCAAGGGTCTACTCTGGTTAAGGCAAATGTTCTGCAAAAAGTGTGAGTCGATAAGGTGGGACCCATTATGGGTGTTTATGCCTTCCATACTTGTTCAGCTGAGGAATTTGGACTTGATCAGATGGCATACTCTTGAATAGGGGTAGAAGAGATCTTAGATAATCAAAATGGTTTGAAAAATAAAAAGACAAAAAACATGATCAGAATGGATTATGGATATCTGTGTTTCCTGTGAGGATGCTTTAATAAATTCGTGTGCATCAAATTTAAGGCTGTGTTGAAAATTTAAGACTAAAGTTTGAAGAAAATGTAGACATTGACCTATTGAATTTGGAAAGTTACAGGGAGGAAGTCAAAGAAAATTTCAGAATTCTAATACTTAGTGATTGGAAATAGTGATCCCTTTGGCTGAAAGGAGGAAATAAGGAAGAGAAGCTGGGGAGGATATGATAAATACACTGCTATAACTTGGCATATTGACTGGTTTTCATTCTTTAAATGTATTTCTTTGATAGCTTTTATGTGACTATATGTTTATAGATGTAAAGTGTGTTCCAGTTTTCTTAGTCCAGAGCATCTAAGAACAATGTAACTAGAAACAAAACCCTGCATGACTTGAGTGCATGTGTTTCACATGCTGTTTCCAAGGTGCTTTAATACAAGGTTTATTGACATTTCATTTTAAAAAAGTAAACGCTGTGCTGAGTAGCATCAGTTCCCCCTTGCACCTTTTATTATGCATTAGCAGTTAACTCTTCTTCTTGAATTTGAACTTGATCAGTTATCTGATACAGAGTGATTATTATTGCTGAAATAACATTCTTATTTTTCCATGTATTTCAGGCATTTCTCATAGTGGCATGTTTGTTTGACTATAGAATATTACTTGCTCCCTTGGCTTCTGGCACTGAGGTCAAACTATTTTAGGTCCCTTAAATAGGGTAGTATTGAAAAAAAAAAATCCTTTGGTATTTTAAATGATCTGGACATGGCCGTCCGGCCTCTAGGAGAAGGAAGGAATGAGGCTGTCTTTTTTCCTATTGCAGGCTCAAACTCTGATTTTTGTGTTTCTTGACAGTTTTCTTGTTTTTTTTTAAATCCTGACAGGACTGACCTGTATTTTTCTCTTCTCTTGTACTCAGGGTACATTCCCTATCAGGAAGGCACCTCTCTGCGGCTTTGATTCTTTAGCGTTCTGAATAGACTTGTATAGACTGAAGGGCTTGCCTTTGCTCTTCTTGTTCTTAGCTCTATTGAGTAATTGAGAGAGAAGGTTTTTCAGTTTGCTAGGGCTGCCATAATAAAGTACCACAGACTGGGTGGCTTAAACAACAGGATTTTATTTTCTCACAGTTCTCGAGGCTAGAAATCAAGGTGATGGCAGAGCTGGTTCCTTCCGAGGCCTCTCTCTTTGGCTCTTAGACGGCTGTCTTCTCTCTTGTGTCCTCAGGCAGTCTTCCCTCTGTGTCTCTATCCTTACCTCTTATTATAAGGACACCAGGCGTATTGGTTTAGGACAGACCCTAATGACCTTATTTTAACTTAATCACCTCTTTCAAAGACCTTGTTTCCAAATATGGTTACATTCTGATGATGCACCTTGGGCTAGGGCGTCAACATAGAGTTTTGGTTGGGACATAATTCATGACAGACAAGTAAGACATTTGAGAAACTTTAAAAAAAGAGTAAAGAGAAACAAACAAAAGGCAAAAAAGAGAACAAGGAAAAGGAACACTCATTTCTGCAAGGAATCAAAAAAGCTTTTGTGTGTGGCTGTGTTGGCGTCTCATTTCCCACCGTAACACAGGGAGTAGGGAGCCGACTGTGATCTCAGAGGCAGCATCGAGACTCAGTTTCCTGTCTTGCCCAAGGTCTCAGAGCTCAGGAGGGACTGTGCTGTGATTTGAATACAGTTCATCTAGTTCTTTAGACCTCGTCTAGTACTTTTTCGTCACCCCATGCAGGGAATGAAAAGGAAGTATGCTCCTTTGGCCAAATTCATGGGGGTTTTTTTGGTGTTGTTTTGTTTTGTTTAGGAAACTTTGGGATTAGAAGCATCATCTTGTCAGCCAGTCGTGTTCTTGTGAGCTTTAACATTCGTAGCGTAGAAAGTAAACACAGGCAGAAAGCTGCAACTCTTGAGAAAAAAAAAAGATAAGTCACATATTCTGGAAGTCATTTTTTTACTATAAACCTTTTCAAGCTTAAAAAAAGTAGAGTAGTACAATGAACCACTAGCATTCTTACTGCTGAGACTCAATGTTTACCAAGATTTTGGAGCTATTGCTTCATCTATCCCTTCCTCCCTCTTGCATCTAAGATAGGTTATTTTTACTCCTTTCAGTGCATAACTTAAAAATATATAGACATTTTCTGAGATAACCTTAATGGCACTCAGTTTCCTGATTGCCTCCAAAAGTCCTTTTACTGTTGGTTTGTTCAAGTCAGTTTTAAAACAGAGCTATGTATTCAACATACTAAATTATGTTTGACAGGAAATTTTCTTGCCTTTATATCTTGTTTGTTGTGCTCAGGGATACTTTGTTTCAGGTCTCTGCAGAGAGGGAATGCAGTGATTTGGTTCATTTTGATATACCATTTGTGCTGATACCCATTTGAAATATCAAATCTTCTAACTGGACAGTGCATATTACAGCTCTTAAAAACAAAAACAGTTCTGCCTCAGTTCTGAATGCATTTCCATGGTCTTTAAGAATCATTCAAACAATTTCTTTCTGTGTAGTAATCAGCACCATATTATTTTTGAAAAGCTATTTTTTTTTTCAGGAAAGATTTCAAGAATAAGTAAACATAATAAACATGAAAGTTATGATGCATCTTTATGCATTGCATCGGTATACATGAGTACCGCTTAACTTATTTCATTAGCGTTGGCTCATTACATTTTGTCCACATGGAACATTGTTTTATGAGATTATTTTTCAACCATAACTCATGAATACCAAGCTGCTAAAACAAGTTGGTAAACACTTGCTTTTGTCAAACGTTATTTTTATAGTCAACAGGAATGCTGCTAATGTAAGTTAGCAGAGTATGAATGCAACTGTTTGTTGACAGCTTTTCAAACATGACAGTCTTGTATTTTGCTAACATTTTGTCTCTTTCAATAGGTATAAATGACCAAGGATTGTACAGAGTTGTGGGGGTGAGTTCAAAGGTCCAGAGACTTCTCAGTATGTTGATGGGTATGCTTCTTTTCTAATCATTTTCCATGCATTATTTGTTTATGTTCATTGACATCTCAAGTTAATATTTCATAGTAACATACAGCATACTTGTGAATCACTTCTTCTGCCTAGATTAGTTTTCTCCCAGGTGACTTAGAGAAGTAAATTAGTGCTTGCATCAGCACAGGTCATCCACTTCCTCTTGACTCACTAAAAAATGGAATAAAAGAAAAAAAAAACACAGCTCATGAGTGAATGTCATCTTCTGCTTCCTTCTCATAGGAAAATAGCAGCTAGGCCTCTGTGGTTTGCATGGCTTCCACATTGGCTGTTCAGAGCCTTGACATTTGATTGGACAAGACCCCTGGGACTTGCTCATTTTTATGGAGCTTCCAAAACTGTCATTTGACAACACGGGTCTGGTTCTCAGGGATTCATTGGTATTCACAGGACTTGTTTGTAGTTTGCACCAGGCTCTTCTCCAGAACCATGCATGTTCCATCTGTGCTGATAACACAGTGTTCTTTGGCATCACAGACGAGAGGAAGCCAGAAAGTGAATTCATTTTATTACCCCAGACATTATGTGAATGACAAAGCGCTTTTGTATTACACACTGCTGTCACTTCAGTGCCACCTGTAAGACATCCCACTTTTCTCCTCACCCCAAAGCAGACTGCCTTTTGAGGAGTGATAATAACTCGTCAGGCTTGAGGGCCTATATGCCATTATGACCTTACTACATATTAATTAATTTGATATCTCACTTTAATTAATCAGTATTAATAATGCCCTCAGGTATATACTGTCAGTGCATTTAAAGCTTTCTGAATCTTATAGCATTGTAACAAAGACTCAATTTTAGGAAGCAGAGACCAAGATGAATAAAATCAATGGAGATGTTACAGATAGGCTTGCTTGTTTGGCTGTCTTCGAATTAAAGGTTTCATAAGCAACGACCTTTTTTTAGCTATTAACCACAGGGAAAAATTGCCCATCATCAGCTGGAGAGCCTTATTAGAATACATTCACTTTCATGAGCTGTTTTTATTTTCTATCTCTCTGGTTTAACTTGTGTGTGCAAATTTGGCAGTCAGATTTTCCTTTTTGCCATTAGAGGTCTCCAAACTAAATAGACTCAGGTTGCCAGTGGTTCAGTAGCAGCTGGAAGAGTTTAATGGGACTATAGCATATGCTTTTAGTTAATTTTAAAATTAGAAAGACTTCTCTCATTTCCAAGAGGGTGTTATGATTAGAACTAGAAGACCATTGATACTAGAAGGGGAGATTTGGGCTGAAAGGTGCCTTGTGACAAGAAATTGGTCCTAAGGACTCTGGCATTATAATTATTTATTATCTCCTCGTTCATGTTCAAGGGTGGTTCGAGCAAGGGTGTCTCTCTAGTCACCCCGAAGTGTTAACCTCTCCCAAAATTTGTTCTTAATCTCATAAAATCCCACATGATCTGCATCCCCAAACTCAATTGGTACTTTCCTTTATTTTGGGGAAATGTCTCATCCACAATCCTTAACTCTAAAGGTGTTTTAAAATATCTAAGCCCTCAAATTCATAATCTGGCAAACTGTTTTCATTTTCCATGAGACTCAGAGTAGAGAAGTTCGGGACACAAGTGTGACACAGCCTCATTTACATTGCTGGCAAAGGAAATGCTTGCTGTGTTTTTAGTAGTATTCTGTAAACAGGAGGTTAAAGAATTGATGTGAGGGAAAGATACTTGCTTATTTTTGTTTTGTTTTTTTTGTTACCAACTTTGTTACTAACCCAAACTTTAGCTGTTAAGGAAATAGATTTATTCACTATTTCCTAATAAATTTAAGATTTCCTTAAGATACATCTTTACTTCCATCCTGATTCAGCAGGTATTCAAATTGGAACAATTTATACCTCTTCCAAAAAAAGGATTTAAGAGTTTCTGAATAGTTGTACATACACTATTGCATAGATTTTCTTTCTCTCCAACTTTTTCCAGGTAGTGACATCATTTTAAAATTATATATGTTAAAGAGGAAAAAAATTGGATGAGTTATTAACTTCATGCTTCTAAGCCAATCAGTTTCCCCCCTCTAGATAATTATGATAATTCTGTTCATTTATAGTACTGTGCAGTTATTTTTTAAAATTATTATTCCTCTAGGTATTTCAAATTTGACTTTTTTCAAAGTACATTTTGTTTTTAATGCATTTTTTTGTACAAATGAAAAATAATTTTTGAGTAGCTGAGAAAAAGTTCCAAGCCATTATATATTATTTGACAAACTCTTCTACTTTCTTAGTTCACTTTAGCTAATTATTTCCTTCGATATTATTTTTCTGTTGCCATTTTTACATAAAATATTTTTGTATTGTTTAAAATATTTTAAGTATTCTTTAAATATACATGTGTAAATGTTTGATATGATTTCTCAAGAAAGGATGTATGTTCAAGTCTTGCATGTTTCCAGCATTTGTCTCCTTTTTTTTTTTTTTTTTTTTTTTGGTGTTTCCCCCCTTCACATTTAAGACTAAAATAGAGAAAAAAATATTTCTAGTCTTTCTTCCCCTCCCATTCCCCTCCTTCCTCATCTCCCTCTCCTCGCCTGCCCCCTTTTTTTTCTCCTTTCTGGCTACCAACATGAAATGCTAATGGCAGTTGACCATATTAAGTCCTCTAAATATTAAATACTCCTCCAGTCCAGGTAAGGGAGTGGACAGCTGTCCTCCTCCCACAGTGATGAGAATCGTTTGCCACCTTAATCATCTTCCATCTTGGGAGCAGAAAGTAGCAGCCTGCGGGATTCCCAGCAGCCTCCTAGCTTTCTGTGGACCAAGCTTCTTAAGTTTCCAAGAGGAAATGCCCAAGTGAGCAGTTGCCTTCCTTCCCTTTACAGGTCATTTTCCTTTCCTTTTACCCTTTTGCTCCAACAGAGGGCGCACACAGTCTCGTATTTTTTTTTTTTTTTTTTTTAAATAGAGACTTGGAGCAGTTGGGGAAGGCAGGGAGAAATGTCAGATGAGGTGTCTTTGGATGAGTCACGGTTTTTTAGTAAATGGGGTGAGAATGTAACAGATTAATTACAGTAGTTATTGGTAGTTTAGAACTGAGATGAGTTAGAATTGTCATGCATTCTGCCTTTTTTCCCCACTTTAGAATGAAAACATCAGAGCAGCGGAGGGGAAATTGTGAGAAAATGTGATAGTAGCTTCTGTGTGCTGGTGAATTTGGTGGTTATTTCTAAATAAATTTAATTTGCAAAAAAAGGTAGATGATTTTAAATTTAGACATAGAACTATGGAAAACAAAACAAATTTAGAAGTGTTGTGCTTTTAAAATATCACCTTGCTTACTGTGTAGGACAACTTTTTCACATAGATCGGTGAAAAAAAGTAAGCTAACATAGCTGAAAAAATTCAGATTTTAAATTATAAAGTATATTTTAAAAATTAATTCAATCACTGTGCTTCTTAAGTACTTTGAAATGACACCCGAGTCGATGTTAGGGGCCAACACTTGCATTTCGGTTGGGCTGAAAATTTCTAATTTCAAAAAATGACCACCGGTTATAAAATTATGACGACATTAACGCTTCAAAAAGCCACCTGTTTGTATCTATGCTTGTTAATTTTGATTTTTAAGTAATCCATGAGATGTTTTCCCTTGGTTAGAAAGGAGGCCAAATTTCTACCTTATTGACAATAGACCATATATTCTGATTAAACACTCAAATGCATTTTAAGTTAGAATCCCAAATAAGTTATTAACAAATTTATCTAGCCTCAGTGCATCTGCTGATGGCAAAGAACTGCTGGAGATGATTTAGTTGAAAACAGTGAAATTTTAGTGGAGGATTAGTACCACAGACACAATGTAGTCATTAACTTCTGATGTAACACCTACTTTTTATTCTATTAATTCAAAAGATGGCTTGTTTTTCTTAGAAAGGATATGATTCTCAAAATATAGAATGATAATTTGGTAGAAAGCTAAAAATAAAAGATTTCCTTTAGAAGCCTTTCTTTTAGAAGGATTTAAAAATGGCGATTTGCTGGGAGCAAGTTGATTGAAAATGTTATCTGACTTGTATGTTAAAATGAGATTTAAATAATTGATTTAATGAGAGAGAGAATATTCAGTTACTGAAGTAATTGGTTGGCAAAGCCTTTAGAACAGAATTATTTAGTCCTAGTTATAAAGGATTGCACCTTTAATCAGGGTGCTTAATCTGATTTCTTGAATGTACTTGTAGCTTGTCTGACAAGCTTAGTAAAAAATGAATTCTGAATTGTAGGAACTGATCAAAATGTAATCAGTGTCAATTGCCATTGTTGTAGTTTATTGCATATTGCTGTCAGTTGCTGTAATCAAAAACTGTTGAAGTGCTTTAAAAATTCTCCAGACTTTTGAGTAATTGACTTCATATGTATGATGTTATGGCTGCGAAATAACCATCACTTCTTGTTTTATTTTATTTTCAAAAAGTTTGAGAATAACATTGACTTGTCATCGTCCTTCCTTATGCCCAAGCCTAAAACTTTTAAAGTGTCCTGCATGACATAATGTGGTGGTCCTATTTTGACAAGTTTTTCTTTTTAGTGCTTTTATAAAGGAAATACTAATAAGATGTTTCCTTCCCTGTATTATAGACAAATGCAGTGTAAAGGAGAGTAAAAAGACAAATAAGTAGTTTTTTAGGTCTTAGTTGAAACATCATTCCGGAGTGAGGGAGAAGTCAGGTCTCCCTGTGCATCTCTTATTTTCTCCTTTGCATGATGGGAATGCAGAAAACCAGGCAGATTTATATTGGTTGTTTGATATCATTCATTATGACCCATTCTCTACTCCCTCCCTTTGAAGTAGTTAACCACCACTGAAGTAGTTAACCAGTACTTTTAGTGACTCAGCGAGGTAATTACCTACTCATTTAATACGTTGTAGAAATCTGTATGTGTTCCTGATTCACTTTTATGCCCTCAGTAGTTCGCTGAGAGCGTTTACATTATCTCCGTTGTACAGACGAAGGCCTGAAGTTCAGATCAGTTTGGAACTGACTTGCTTGGGGTGGCACGGTGGTCAGGGTTTCAGCCAGCATTTCAGGCTGAGTCTGTGGTCCCATGCTGCACTCTGCCCTGCCTGCTGCCGTGCCACAACCCAGTGCAGCCTGACCGGGGCCAAAGATGCCATCGTACTCAGAGGGCTTGCCTTTCCCACTGTCCTTTCCTTCCGTTTCAGCCAGGACTGACCGTTTTCTTTTTCAAAACTGTCTACTTCCCTCTTCCCGCCTTCCCTCCCCGCCATGCACTCCCAACTCTTCCTCCTCCTTTTTTTTTAGGCCTTGTGTCGTCTTTAGAGCTTACTAGCTATTTGAAAGACCATTTGGAAGAAACACATCATTAACACACTTTCAGGACAAAGAAAACTAGTTAACTAGTTTAATTTAGAATGAACATCTGAAGTATTGGACAGAGGCTTCCAATAAGCATTTCCTGGATGAGTGTATGTTAATTTCAATGTTGCTATGAAAGATGACCCAAAAATGACTTTTTAAGTTTATGTGTCATCATATTTCTGTTTTGGTTGACCGAGTAGTAATCTTCAGAAAGATGATAATGATAAGTACAGATCTTAGAAGTGTGGGACAAAATTTGTCCTTTCCTCCCACTGACTTTTTGCTGTTCTAATTTTTCCGTTAACAGTGCTGTTTCCACTGCCATAACACAGTGTGACAGCAATGATGCCACCTGAACAAGTGAAAATATAAAGACAGTGCAATGCCACATGTGCTCTAAGCCACGGTTACTGAGTAATACCTTTAATAATAATATTGATAATAATAATGATAGCTTTCTGTGTTTTGGTGCTTTGTGGCGGTGAACGTTTATCTATATATTTATTTATGATCATATGATTTTTTAAATTATGTTGACATTGGTTAACAAAATCCAGTAAGTTTCAGGTGTACAATTTAACAGTGAGGCATATATATATATATATATATATATATATATATATTATTGTGTGTTCACTGCCCATAGTTAGATTTTTTTTCTGTCACCACATATTTGACCCCTTTTATCCCATCTAACATAATTGATTTAAATGCTAGGGTATGTCCAGTCCTTCCGTACTTATCCTTTTATTTTCATCTCCACTACAGATTTTCTGAAGTGCTAAAAATATATAATAATGGATCATGTCTTACAGAATATAAAAAATTGTACATAATGGTTTTATAGGAAACCACAGAATTATGTGTGGTTTAGCCACATAAATGGAAGCTTTCTGAGCCAGTCAGGAGGGCCTTTGAATGTTCAAAGTGTTAATTATTTATTTTTTTTCTTGCTTGCTCACTAGATGTAAAAACATGCAATGAGTTGGACCTGGAGAATTCCGTAGACTGGGAAGTGAAGACAATAACAAGTGCCCTAAAACAGTATTTGAGGTAAGCTCCCCTCAGTAACGGAAGGGAAGAGTGGACGATTTGGACATCTAACACACATGCTGACTATGCACATAAATCTTAATAGTTAAGCCTTATTAAAAAGGAGAACATTTACGAGGTATCTAATAATGGCCCAGAAAGTGAGGTAAGTAGTAGGTGAACATCAGTTAGGTAGATTGCAACTGAACAGAATTGGATAGAGTAGACTTAGGTTTCGAAATAAATGTCTGTTGCAGCTGTGAATTTTAGGAGGTAAATGCTATGAAACAATGAGAAAGAAGACTATTTATTGCATTCATTGAATCTTTTATTTATGGTTTGGCTAAAGTAAATATTTCTCTAGCTTAAATTTAAACCATTTAAATTTAAAGGCTTATAATGATAACACAGAAATATGAAGCTATTTTAAAAGAAGTTTTCTTGATGAGGTTTTAAGATAAATTTTACATCCATCATAGAAAATTTTTAGGACTAGAATTAGAAAATGATTCAGAATTTCTGTGAGACTTTAACTTTTCTTTAACAAAAGAAAGGAACTTAATGATTAAAACACTTGAGGTTCAATGAACAGTTACCTAGGGGGTGAAAAAGAAGTGATTGAGGGCACTTGGGGTGGGGGGTGCCCAACCGCAGTCCTCCTGCCGTGTGCTGCCGCGGGCTCCGATTTCTCCGTGGCGAACACGGCCGCGCTCCCCCTTCACATCAGTTTCTAGCCAACACATAGGATTGTTTTTCAGGTAAATATTGCTTGGGTTCCAGTGAGCACATCAGAATCAGCTTTTTAGGTTTTTTATATTTTTTTAAAATTTACACATTTAAAAAATTTCAAATATATAAAACCAGAGAGATTAGTGAGTGTAATGAATCCTCAGGGCCCCCTTATCCTGCTTCTTCAGTTACCCACATTCTGTCCTTGTTTCATCATTCTCCCTTCCCGCCACTCTTTTGGATAATACTTTGAAGATTTTGTAAAACAAAACTACTTATGATATATGATATAACTACTTATATATATGATATATATGTATATATATATATATATATATCTCATAGAAGATAAGGACTTTAAAAAAAGGACAATGTAGAAAAGATAAAAGGAATATTATACCCAACAAAATTAATATCATCCAGTGCTCAGTTCATGTTCCATTGTTACTTTTTTTTTCAGAAAAGGTCTTTTTATATTTATCATAATTCGTACAGAATTTATACAGTGTCAACACTTTTCATGTGGTTGATATATTTTAAGTCACTTTTAATCTGCACGATCTCCTCCTTCTGCACCCCCACCACCCAGAATGTTTTTGTTGATGAATTTGGGTTATTTTTTAAAATAGAATTTTCTGCTTTTTGCTTATGGCTATATTTTGTGTCCTTATGGTGTCATTTAATGTGTTTCTCTAGCTATCATATTTCCTGTAAACTGTTAGTTAAATCTTTAGGATTCATTAGATTCAAGTTCAGGTTATCACAAGAATGCATCATAGTAGGGCTATATTTTTGTGGTGTTCTACATCAGGAGGCCTGAGTTGTCTGGTTGTCTGTCCTACTTGTAAAGAAATTAAAATTCTTCAGTGAGTTCACATATGTAATATGTATTTTGAGTATTTACACAAGATATTTTTAGCCATTGTTTTAAGTTTTTTTTCTTAAACTATGAAATACATTATTATTTTCCGTAATTTATAATGGATAACATTAAGGCTAAATTGACTTGTTTATGTCTACTTTGCCACTGATAGTGACTAACCGGTTTGGATGAGGATTGTGGTCAAAATGAATCTTGTTAGTTTACATCCTGGTATTAAACATCAGCTTCCTGAAGATAGATATTTAGTGTGACATGTTTATAGCAGAATCCTCAGCATTTAGAGCCATACCCATCATTCACATATGAGAGCAGTGGTTCTTAACTGGGGATGATTTTTGGCCCCCAGGAAATTTTTGGCAATATCTGCAGACATTCTTGGTTTTCATGATTGCATTCAATGGATGGAGGCCAGGAATGGGCTGCTAAAAATCCTGCAATGAACGAGACAGCCCATTCTTCCTCCCAAATGTCGAAATATCAGTAGTGCTAAGGTCGAGTTGAGAAAGCCTGTATTAGATGGAAAGGAGTGAGGAATATAAAAGTATAAGGAATTTCATATGTTAACTTGATCAAGAATGGATGCTGGCACTCTAGGAGGAGGCATTAAACTCATATTACTATTTGGTAAACTCATGCCTGGAACTGGTAAGGGGACTGACCAAAGTGATTCCATTATTGGTGGGAAACTAAGGACAAAAATCTAGTTCTTATGTAATAAATTGCAGCTTTTTTCTCCCTGGTCCACATGGTTCTCTCCCCCCCTCCCCCACCCATTAGGGCAAAGGGGCTAGTTTTATTAAACTAGAGAATCTTTTTATTCAGTACATATAATTTCTTAGGAGTTTTTGATATTTGTGAAGCTGGTTCCCTATTGCCCCTGGTCTTCTCTTGCTTTTTCTACCTTTTTTCCTCTCATCAAGTTTCTTTATCCTGTCAAATTCTACTTTTAAGCAAATATTGCTTACTGAACAACAAAAAGAGATGCTGTTATCATCCAACTTCACTCCTAATGATATACACATTCTGCCTAAATGGGGTAAAGTGATTATCATAAAAAGATGCCTTGGGAGATTTGAACGTTTGCTGTTCTTTTTGCCTGTTATTTTTAGTAACTTAAAATGCAATAATTAGGATTTAATTGACACCCCGGTGATGCATCAAGGAGGAGGAAACTGAGTTTTTATATACCTCCGTTTGGCTACCTGACTATGGCCTGAGTGGGTGCATTTCTGTCAGCACAGGAGGTGATGGTGAGCTGAGCAAACCCATGGCCTCTGGAGCCAGCCTGCCTGGGTTGGAATGTCAGTTCTGTCCCTTAACGACATCTGGCACAAACCTGAATATTACTTTTCTTACCAAAAAAACTGTTGCCCTTGAGTTCTCACTCTGAATAACCCAGCCACCTAAATAGGTTGGGAGGTGGTACAAGGGAAATAGCCAAACCCCAAAACACCAAACTAAAACAAGAAGCAAACCCTATAGGGTCCAGGAAAAAGAAAAAGAGGTACAACAGACATCTGTATGGCATCTCCATATTCTACTGAGCTGAGGCAAAATTTTCCTTTTTTTTTTACTTTAATTTTTAGAGCAAGGGTCCCCAACCCCTCTGCCTGTGGACTGGTGCTGGTCTGTGGCCCATTAGGAACCGGGTTGCACAACAGGAGATGAGCAGCGGGCAAGCAAGAGAAGCTTCATCTGTGTTTGCTTCTCCCCAGTGCTAGCATCACCGCCTCAGCTCCACCTCAGCTCGTCAGCCATTAGATTCTCATAAGAGCACTGGTCCCTGGTGCCAAAAAGGTTGGAGACCGCTGCTGTAGAGATCTGAATATCAGTCCTCTGATGGATTTCCTATTATTCACACCATAATTTTGATTCCCAGCAGTGTATGCAGTACAGCAGTTTCCCATATGAGGGGACAAATGAGCTGTTTTGTGACTTTTTAGTAAAGTGATCTTACCTGGAGGAAACTTCTAAAACATGTAAATCGGAATGGGCCTTTTAGAGAAGAAAATGTCAGCACAGGTAAATATGATTTTGTATTCCCAAACAGATCCCAATGGGTGGCAAAGAGAGGTAGCTCAAGAACGTATTGGGTGGGAAATTGAGAGATACGGTGACTCAGTATAATAAATTTTGTGTGGGGAACTTATCATTTTTATGACTGCTCCCCTAACAATAACAGCATTTGATACTTACTTTTTACGCTGCATTGTCTAGCAGACATATGGCAATGATATAAGAAGCTCATAGAAGTATTTTGATACAAATTTATTTATATTGGAAAAAAATGCCCTCTATGGTTTTATTTTTTTAAGCATTCTTATTTTTCACTTTTCCGTACCCTTTAACTTTCATTTTTTGCCCGAATCATTTTCCTTCTTTGCTATGTCTTGCTTGTCCATATTTTGAAACAAAAATCCCCAAAGGTTTGCTTCTTTCTCTTAATTTAGGCTGCAGTGTAATCGATTTTGTTTTTCTTCTTTAAATGAAGAGTGTTGGGATTAAAGGGGAGAAAGAGAGGAAATAAGAGAACAGTGTTCTTCACTAGTGCTTTCAGTTTTGGTTTCACTGTCTACAGGTGTCAGTGTGTGTGTGTCTGTGTCTGCACTGCACCATCATAAATTTTATGTAGGGAACATAATCTGAGAATATATATTTTTGCATCTATTTTGTTTTTAAGCAATATTATAGAAATGTAATTGGCATATAATGAACCACACATTTATAGTGTCCATTTGATAAGTTTGACATATATGTGTCTGCGGAGCCACCACCATAATTAAGATAGTGACCCTCTCATCATCCGCTAGTTGCCTCATGTCCCTTTGAAATCCATCTCTCTCCTTTCCCTCAATCCCTCATCCCTAGGCAGCTACTGGTCTGCTTCCTGTCATTATATGTTGTATTTACTGTAATTTCATATAAATAGAATAATATAGTATGTGTTTGTTTTCCTTTAACTCTGGCTTCTTTCACTCAGCTCACTTAGAGATTCACCTGTGTCATGGTATATTGCTGCATGATTCATTCCTTCTTGTTGCTAACTAGTGTTGCATTGTATGGATACACCACAGTTCTTTTACTCCCTTCACCTGTTGACAGATATTTAGGTTGTTTGTAGCTTTTGGCTATTAAAAATGAAGCTACCAAAAACCTCTGTGTACAAATCTTTGAGCATAGTCTTTTATTTCTCTTGGGTAAATCCTAGGAATGTAATGCCTGGGTTGTACGGTAGGTGTATGTTTAACTTTTTGATAAACTGAAACTTTTTACAAAAGTAGTTATATTCATTTACATTCCCACCACGAGTGTACAAGAGTTTCATTTCCTCTGCATTCTTGCCAGTCCTTGATATGGTCAATCTTCTTAATGCTAGCAGTTCTAACAGGTGTGTGGTAGCATCTCATGGTACTTTTAATTTGTGCTTCCGTAATGATTAATGATGTTAGACATTTTTTATGTGCTCTCGTGCTGTTTATTTTCTTAGGTGAAGTGTCTATGTCTTTCACACAATTAAAAAAACTGGGTTATTTGTCCTCTTTTTGTGTTGGGTTAATTCTTTATGTATTTTAGATACAAGTCTTTTCTCAAATATGTGCTTTTTACAAATGTTTTCTTCAGTCTGTGGCTTATCTTTTCATCTCTTAATGTCTTTCAAGTAGTAGCTTTTAATTTTGATAAAGTCCAATTTTATAAATTGTTCTTTTTTATGGACTATACTTTTAGTGATGTATCAATAAATCTTTGCCTAATTTAAAGTCACAAATGTTTTCTTTTATATTTTTTTCTAGAAGTTTTACAGTTTTTAGTTTTATACATAGCTCTATGATCTATTTCGAGTTTTGTGTAAGATGTGGGGTCTGGGTCCAAGGTTACTTTTGAATAGGGATGTCTGGTTGTTCCAGTGTTATTTGTAGGAAAAGCTGTTCTTTCTCCCCTAAATCACTTATTGAGATGATCATAGAGTTTTTCTTTTTCAGTTTGTTGGTATGGTGAATTGCATTGGTTTTGTGTTAGTATTAAGGTGGTGTTGCATTTCTGATAAACCCAAGTTGTTCATGATGTATTATCCTTTATCTTTGCAAATTTGAGTTGCTATCATTTTATTTAGAATTGTTGTATCTATATTTATGAGTAATATCAGTATGTAGTTTTCTTATGTCTTTAATTTTGAAACTAGGATAATGCTGATATCGAAGAATGAGTTAGAAAGCATTCCCTGTTATGCATCCTAGAAGAATTCGTATAGAATTGTATTCTTTCTTTTTTGTTAGAATTCACCAGGGAAGTCATCTGGGCCTACAGTTTTCTTATGGGCAAGATTGTTAGCTACAAATTCCATTTCTGTAAACGACATGGGGCTTACCCGGGTTACCTAATTCTCCTGAAGAGACCATTTTTGGTAGTTTGTGTCTTTCAAGACACTTTCCCATTTCATCTAAATTGTTGAATTTGTGGACATAAAATTGTTCATAATAGTCCCTTATTTCTCTTTAATACCTTTAGATGCTGTAGTGAGTCCGCAATCACCTTTACCATTCCTGACTTTGATAATTTGTGTTTTTCTCTTTTATTTCCTAATCATTCTGGCTAGATTTATCAATTTTATTTGTTAATTGCTTTTGGGTGTATTATTTTCTCTTTTTCTGTTTTCTATTTCACTGATTTCTGCTGTGATTTTTTTTTTCTGTTCTACTTATTTTGGGTTTAATTCACTTTTTTTTTTTTTCCTGGCTCCTTAAGATGGAAAGTGAAGTCATTGATTAAAGATCTTTCTTCTTTTCTAATATAAATGTTTAGCAGTATAAATTTATCCCCAAATACTGCTTTATTAATATCCCCAAATTCCAATGTGTGATGTACTGCGTTTACTTCAGAATACTTCCTAATTTTTTTTTCTTAGCAGTTTTCCAGATATATTTGTTATTGATTTCTAATCCAATTTTTATTATAATCAGAAATACCATGTATAAATGGAACTCTTTTAAATTTGTTGAGAATTATTTCATAGCCCTAAACATGGTTTATCTTGATTAATGTTCCATGTGCAGTGGGAAACAATGCATTGGGTTGTCATTTAGGGAAAGGACAAAACAACTAGGTGAAGTTGGTTAATAGCTTTGTTCAAATCTTCTATATTCTAACTGATTGTATTCTATCTGCTTGTTCTATCAGTTATTCTGACAGAGGTATTTAAATTTCCAGCTGTAGTTGTGGACTTGTCTGTTTCTCCTTGCAACCTCATCAATTTTTGCTTCATATATTTTGAAGCTCTCGTTATTAGAGCCATTACAATTTAGAATTGTTATGTCTTGTTGATGAATTGACCTCTTTATCAATATGAAATGACCTCCTTAATCCTTGGCATTTTTCTTGGCTTTTGAATATGTTTTAAATTTTCGTGTGTATCTTCGAGTTTTTTTTTTAACCATTTGAAAAGGAACTTCTGGGTTACACAATTTAAACCATTTAAAGATTCTTAATCCTTTGCCAGATTGCCCTCCAGAAAGACCATGCAGATTGATACTTGTCTGAGTGTTAAGTTTTTATAGAGTTCAGAGATATGGTCTTTTAAAATTTAGAAGTGTCTAGAGGTTGACCGAACTGTAGCATTCTGCTGATTACAGGAAAAATATACTACCATTTATATACTGTGCTTTATAGAAAATTAAAATGATATGGGTATTTTTCATGGTGTCGTCAGTTTCATTTTATATCTATCTTTGATTGTTTCATATGCATAAACCAAAATGCACATCATATTTATATAATAGAGATATGTAAGAGGAGAGAATTTGATCTAAGTTTATTTAATCTTTTCTACATATTTTTTGTGGCATTGTCAATATTTTAGCAATAATTTGCAACATTATATGCTTACATTTGGTTGGATAGAATGTTTAGTTTTAAATAAGTTAATGTGTGGAAGTTTTATGTATAATAACATGTTTGTAAATGTACTTTCCAAGATTAAATATGAAATACTCCATGCTTAGATCCAATATAGATTTGTGTCTTCTTAAGCTTAGATAGTGCCTGTTGCAGATAGCAGTGAATAACGTAATTCATTTGATTTATGTATTTTTTTTGATATGTAAAAGTATTCCCTAGGGAAGTTTTACACATTAACTAAGAAATACACAACATATTTAATATCTTTTTATTAAAAAAATGAACACAAAGAGTGGTGACTTGTTTGGATATGTTTGGTAATTCTCAGCTGTTTTTTCATGCAGGAGTCTTCCGGAGCCCCTTATGACCTATGAGTTACATGGAGATTTCATTATTCCGGCCAGTAAGTATTACGTAGAGGTGAATGAACACAGTTTCGTTTTTAATAGTGTGTTTAAACTATAATTTCCATATGAAAATTTAACTTCATGTTATTGTAATTTGTGCTAAGAAGTTAAACTACTTTAGAAGATCTTGGGTTTCTTTTCCCTTTTAGAAGGTGAAAAAATTAATACATTTTTTCATTTATTCACAAACATTTATTCATTGTCTACCATGTGGTAGTAGCTGGTAGATACTGGATATGTAGAGCCATGAAAGGATTTCTGCCCCCAGGAGTCAGCTCTCTAGCAATTGTTGGGGCGTACATACCTCCTGCTATACGATAACATATACGATAATGTCATGAGCAGAATGCCATGGGAACACAGAACTATTTACCTTGGAGAAGGTTGGGGAGATTCACAGATTTGGAGAGATTAGCAGGTTGGAAATGGCTTCACAGAGAAAGATATTTAGATGGAAATTATAGGCAAAAGAAATATTTTGAGATAATGCCAGAAGCTCACACAGTATCTGATAGAGAATGATTTATGTGTGATAAAATCTTAAATGAAAAAGGCCCATAGTTGGCCTTAATTAAATTTTTGTTGAGTCATACCCATTTGAAACTTTCTTATTTTCTCTCCATTATCATACACCTCAGTATTTTATATTCAGCCTATGGTATTTAATCGCCAGAGTCTTCTGAAATACACTGTTGTTAGGTATTTAATATTTAAGGAAATGAAGGTTGAGAGATGTTAAGTAACTTGCCAGATTAGGGGGATCTTTATTTAAAACTCAAAACCCTGGTTCCACTGGTTAAAACCCGCAGTTTGGTTTTCACAGGTGCACCAACAGTAGCTGTAATTGTATTTTCATTTCCTTTTATTTTATTTTTTTTCTCTTGGATGTATTCCATAGTTCAATCTCTCAGAAAACTTAGAACAATCCCTTTGGGTCCTATGTTGCTTTAAATGCTACCTTCTTGTGAGGTCTTTGCTGAGGTCAGTGTAAAGCTTCCTTGTATGCTGCAGAAAGAAGACTATACACATAAAATAGGCTTTTGGGAAAGGGAAAAAATATGGTTCTATTCACTTTTGTTTTCATATGGAAGAGGATTTTTTTTTTTAAGAGAATTTGTGTGATCAAGGAAGTAGGGGAAAGTTTTCTTGGCAGAAACTCAAGCAAATGCTTAGTTGTTTTGATTTCTTCCCTGTGGCATTTTTGGCAAACCAGGGAAAGAGAAATTAAACTCTACTTGGAGGACAATTGTTTCATGTTCGCCTTGGAGACTGGAAAAAGTAGAAGAGTGCCAATTTTAATCTAGAATCCTTTGAGAATTGGGGAAAGATAAAGTGATTATGGAATAAAGTTTTAAATTACCACAAGTGAGCATTATTATTATTATTATTATTATTATTATTATTATTATTATCATGCCTTATAACTGAGGCCAGTGTGTTTAAAATTCTCACAACATATTTTATCAGATGAAGGCTTCCTGAGAAGTAGGAGCTTACAAGTGCTAGAAGTCTGTGGTGGTAGGAAACGAGGCTGTTTTTGAACAGTGTGGTAGGAGAGATTGTGTAAATACAAAAGGTGTCATCACCTACCAGACCACGATCTTATATTTTACTTCCCGACTTTGGAGAGGGGGCTGCTTTAAAAATCTTCACAATTTGAATAACCAGTCTATTCCAAAGAAATACTGTAGCTACTGTAATTATTGGCATGTATTTGCACTAAGTGGAGTTGTGGTTGGAATAGAACCTGTAGTTACCTTTTTTAATGAGAAAAAGCACGTGTATAAAATTGGTGTATTGTAGGGACCAACATTTCTACTGTAGAACTTTACATTTTTATTTGAATCTCCTGTGAGTACTGTTCTCTGTACTCTTCCTCTCAGGAAAGAATGTAGGAGCAGATCCTCCAATCTTTTGCATATGTGCTTTTAACTATGAAATGAAACAGTCACAGGAATCAGGTGGCCAAAAATAGTCTCCCTTTTTGAATATTGTTGGAAAATTGGGATCGCGGTTAGGCTATCATTTTCCATTAACAATGGCAGAGATTACCTTATTTTGCCGAAGTAGCTGTTAGCTGAGCTGACTGCTAAAATTATCGAGCTTCACCAGTCTTTGTTGCCGCCTCTCACCCCAGCATGGAAACTAATTTCTGATTCTTTTCAATCATGTGCGGTAGTTTCCATCTGTTTCTGTGGTGTTGAGATCGTCTCTTCTGTCCTCCCTGCTGAGAGTTCTGAAGGGTTCTCCTGGGCCCTTTCATTTTCTCTCATCAGTTTTCTTTCCTATAGAGTTCTGTTGGGAACTTGAGTTAATTTCTGGAGTGCATGATAGAAAAATGAATTTTATTTCTTTGTTGTCATAACAAAAGGCAAAAGCCTTTTATTCTTCGTTCTTAAGAAATAACGACTGTATTGTTCAGTGTTGAATGCATTGGGAAATTAAATTTTTTTCAGAGAAAATTAAGAGCATTAACTAAACTTTCTCAGCTGAGAGAGTTAACTAAAATTGCTAAAAAGAATTAGAGACCATCTGTCTAGGAAAACCACTCCTGTGTTTTTCCTCTACTCACACACATAATACTTCACTTCTGACACTCTGGTCACTCAGTGTGTGGAGTTTTTCCCTACATCAGCTAGTTCTACAGCATCAGCAGAGTGTCCTACAATTCAGTTCAGTTCTGATTCTGTCTACCAAGAGTTAGCATCAGATCCCACAAGTTAAGGACTCAGTTCCACAAGACTGCCCCTACTTCAGAAACCAGTCACAAGGCTCAGTCTGTCTCCAGTAATTCTGACTGACCTGCTAAAAATCAGGATTTTAATAACCCCCACCTTGGATCTGATAATTTGCTAGAAAGAACTCAGGGAAACACAAACTTAGGTTTAACCTATCAGCTTATTATATGATAAAGTATGCAATGCAGAATACTGCTGAACAGCCAGATGATGCATACATCGGATGAGGTTCTGAGGTGTCCTGAGCCTAGGAGCTTCTGTCTCTGTGGAGTTGGGGTGCACCACCCTTCTGGCATGTAGATATGTTCATGCACCTGGAAGCTCTCCAAATCCTGTATTTTGAGATTTTTATGGAGAGTTCATGTAGGCAATATGGGTTATTAACTCCATTTCCAGCCCCTCTCGTCTCTGCAGAATGGGGGTGGGTAGAGCTGAAAGTTCTAAGCTACTAATCATGGCTATATCTTTATGGTGACCAACCCCCATCTAGGGGCCCACCCACAGTCACCTCATTAGAACAAAAGGCATTTTTATCCAGGAAATTCCAAGGGACTTAGGAGCTTGGTGTCAGACACTCCTGTTACTCAGTAAATTATGGAGGTCTAGGAGCTCCATGTCAGAAACTAGGGTCAAAGACTAAATATTAGAACAAAAGATTATTTGAACATCCCTATTTACATGTGTTTTAGGAGCTCTGTCAGGAATTGGGGGCAGAGACCAAAAAATATATATTTCTTATTATTTCACATCATCCATCTTTTGAGAGAATATAATGGACTTTTAGTGTAGAAAGTCATAGGATGAAAAAATAGTTTACGCAGGAATGCAGAAGACTATGTCCACCTGGGGAAGGCTGGTACGCATCCACCAGCATGTGTTACTGCGTGGCGTTTGTTTCCTCTGAGACTGTACTTGTAGTCCATGGTCTGCATCTCAGTCTTTCAGACTCTGAGTTCTTAAGATGTCATATTGCTAAGACTTGGGCCCACGCTTCAGGATGGAACTTGTGTTAAACTTAGTTTAAGAGTGACAGCTGAAGCTTGGATGCCTACTATGGCATCACATGGAGAATTTCAGTCTGCTAAACCAGAATATTTGTCTTTCTATGTACAGTATGTTTTCTTCCTGTAGTCAAGTCACCTGGGAAGCAAAATCATAATCACCAAGTTCTTTAGTCATTTACGATGAGAAATATAACTGTTAAGAGGATCCGGGGCACTTTGCCTAATCAGAATGTTCTGTCCTTGCTGTTAAATGTGAATGGGAAGCAAGACAGAATCATGTGGTGTTGGTGAGAAAGAACTCGGAACTCTGGAAAGTAGAAGACTTGAATGCTTAATGGTACCAAGCTATCTTAGTCTGGTGTATTCATTTCCAGGTAGATGAGATCTTCCACAGAAGAATTGGAAAACTTGATGTCTGTTTTCCCTTGGGAAGTGCTAATGGTTACTGCTAATGCTTTCCTACAGTTATAGTATTATTGACTTAGAGCATTTAAATATTGAAATAACATTTATCTGCCAGTGTAGCTTCGATGGGCTCCAGTAAGCTATGGTCATATCTTTTCAGTCTCCTAATTATGACCACATCATAAGCAGATAGATATTAAGTGTTGGGGATGCTAATTTATAGTTTCACAATTAAAAATGCTTTCACTATTACAGTAAACTCCTAATTCCTTGGCATATATCAGGAATTTGGTTTTATGGTTAATTCAGTATCCTAGATTTCAAAAAGTTATGCCTTTCATTCTTTGTTAATTTATGTCAATTAAAGTATAATGAAATGCATATAGCATAAGCAACTGAAGATAATTTGTCTTAGGAAACTTTTTTTTTTTGAGTACTTTAAAGTTGTTATTATGTTGTAGCCACACAAATGCTCATTAATAGAAAGCTCTGATTAATGTCAAAATATGGGAAGTTTGGGTTGTTTGTCAAAACTGATTCTACTATTTTTTAGAACTGAAGACCCTTATCCTTAAAGGGTAGGAAATGTTTTCTCGTGTTTCTGAATTAAGTAATAATTCCAAAACATTAAGAATAGGGTTTTTTTGGAGAAAGGTGATTATTAATGACAAGACATACATGAATTAGAAGTAGCTTTTTAGTGCAAAATCTTCAAAATTTTTAAATTTTTGAATGCACAGAATTCTTATAGGAAGTTATCCTTTTATTTCTTTGGAATTTTTGACTATTTTTCATCGCCCCTGTTTCAGTTTTATTTGTAAAATTAAAACAATTGAAAATGCCATATTTTTATTGCTTTTATTTTTCTGTTAGATCTAGTAAGGCATTATCTTGGATTTTAACTCCATATTAAAAACTTGATTATAATGTATCACCTAACTCTTTAGATAGTTGTACTCTTTTTTTTTTTCCTCCTAGAAGTTGTACTTTTCAACATCCAGTGTATTCTGTAAGAGTTTTATTATATAATATGATTGGATTACTTGTGTTCTGCTTTATCATGTGCCTTTTCCTAGCCTTTTTTCTTTTTTCTCTTTAACCACAACTGCGCTCTGTGTTGTAAAACCTCATTCCTCATTCTCAAACACTACTATGGGAAGTATAAACTGGAATAAACTCAACTTCACAAACATTGGAAGCAACGTGAATCTTCATAAAATCAATGGTGTGGAGCCCCATTTAATGACACAAAAAGAGGTCCATGCTACATTAAATGAAATAAGCCGAGTATTTCATTACAAAAAAAAAAAAAAAAAAAAAAAAGAAAGAAAGAAAACTGAAAGGATTAAACCTAAAGTTTACTAGCTTATCTTAGAGTGAGACTAACATGGGTAATTTTAATTTCAGTGAACTTTATATTAACATTTAACAGAAATGTGCACAAATAATAAGTGTACAGCTTAATGAATTTTCACAAAGTGAAGATAGCCGTGTTTTCAGCCCCCAGATCAAGAAATAGAACATTACCAGAACCCAGACACCCTTCCTTACACCCACAGGGGTCACTGTCCACCCCATGACATGTGAGCACTTGTCTGACTTCTGACACCATAAGTTAAGGTTTCTGCATTTGAACTTTATGTAAATGGAATCATACAGAATATACTCCTTTGCACCTGGTTTCTTTTGCTCATCTTGTGAGATCCATCTGTGTTGAGCGAATCAGTAGTCCATTCACTCTTACTGTGGTACAGTATTCCGTTGTATGAATATAGCACAGTCTATCTGTTCTACTGTTGATGGATACTTGAGGTGTTTCAATTTCGGACTATTACCAAGAGTGCTACTGCCACGAACATTCTAATATGTATCTCCAGTATGATCTCATCTTAACTAATGATGTTTGCAAGGACCTTATTTCCTAATAAGACCACTGTGTTAAGCGTGTCTTTTTATTCTGATGTTTTGGCATCTGGGGCTTTACTGATGCTGCGAGTCTGCCCCTCCTAGGGCTAACCAATTCTTAGAGATAGGAAACCTGAGCCTGCTTTCCATATGCCAGCTGACTAATCCAGAGTTCACTTTCTCTTCTCCACTCTGCTCTTTTGGAGTCTTACATTCCAGGCCAATATTCTCCTACCCTAATGACCTCCGGGTCAGGTGCAAGACTGCTCAGGACAGCCCCTGTGGCCCACAGCCCCCTGAGAGAATCAAAACAATCAACCCTAAGCCTACTTACTTTGCCTTGTCAGGTCCTTCACTGTAGTGCTTCTTGCCTTCATTCTCCCCTTGTTCCCTCTGCCTCTTGACTGGCCCTGGTGCTTCCCCGTGCAGCCCTGCGTGGCACAACATGTCTCCTTTTTCTAGAATCTGTGGGGATATAAATTTCGTTATTCATAACAGTCATTTCCATGTCTGTATGTCTTACCATACCTGATTAAAACAAATCCGGGTGTGTTTTAGATAGTCACATTCTGACATACTGGGGGTTAGAACTTTGACATATGTTTTGGGAGATACAGTTCATCAGGTAAGAGGGAACGCTTTGTTTGTATTGCCTTTTGGGGGAGTCACTGAGGCCGAAACCCCTTCAGAGCTGTGAGCGCACTTGAAGTGCAGCATGCGAGAAGGAGAGGTGGTGACTGTTCTTCAGTGTCCACTGAGGGGCAGGCACAGACTGCAGCCTCACCAAAATCACCTCAGGAGGGAGGCACGGAAGATTCGAATAGAGAGAGAGAGGGATTTTCTTTTCCTTCAGAAGGTGGCAAACTATGTTTAAATTCTGTTTGAAGATGTCGAATAGATGAGCTGTTGTAATTGTTGATTTGTAGGAATATATTTGATTCCGAGTACTCCACTAACAATTTTTTTTTTTCTTTTTTTAAAGAAAGTGGGAGCCCAGAATCCCGTGTTAGTGCTATCCATTTCTTGGTACACAAACTGCCAGAAAAAAATAAAGAAATGCTGGATATTTTGGTGAAACACTTAACTAAGTAAGCTTCTTTTCCTTCCTAACTTTTTTTTTTTGCTCTGGGTTTTGCTGTGGATGTTGTGCGTGTTCCTAGATTTGTAACGGCTGAAGTTGGGGCTGTACGCACAATACCAGGGACCACACCTGGAAGGGCAGGCTGGACATCTGACTCATTGTGTATGTTTTGGACAAGACTGTTGAAATATGATGCTTTCATGAAGTCATGTAATTATTTGCTTAACATCACTGCCAGCAACTAGAGGTTTGATTTGAAGTAAAAGAGGAGGATGATATACACTTCCCTGTACATAGATTCAGGATTGTGATTATAAGTCTGTTAGCAAACTTAACTTGGTTTCACACCTACCTAGCTCTAAGTTTGAACATGTCCTTTAAGCTTGTTTAATCAACTAATGGAAGTTATTTCATAGGATCTATTCTATTTTTATTCCCTCTTTAAAAAGCAAGCAAAATCTAATAATTCAGTGGAGAAATTAGCTCTTCAGGGCTAATAAGTGACTCCTTGATCACTATAATTATGGAATTTTAGAGGTGAGAGGAAGCTGAGGAACACTATTTTTTAGAACCTTTATTTTACATTAAAAAATGGCCAGAGGAGATATGACTTGTCAAGGTTCCTACTACTAGTATAGCCGTTCATTCATTTAGTCAACAAATATTTATTGAATGCCTTTGTAGGTGCTGGTAGATACATAATTGAACAAGCTAGACAAAGTCCTTACTTTCATGAAGTTTCTTCTATCTAAGGGAGGAAACATAAACAGATTACAGATATATAAAATAATTTTAGGTGCTAAATGGTAAAAAGACGGAGTGAGGGGATAGAGAGAGACTAATGTCGGGTATGGGGCTGCAAAGAAGGTTAATCTCTTTGAGGATGAGACCTTGAAGCCAAGACCTGAATTAAGTGGCAGGGCTGCCGAGAACTGGTGTCCAGGTTGTTCGCTGAGCCCAAGGGGTGAGCGTGGCTGCTCTGACCAAGCTCTGTGTGCGTGTGAAGGTGACTCTTCTAAGGCTGGTAGTCCTTGGAAGCAAGAGTATAATGATCTGGGGACAGAGGGGATGTTCTAAGTAGAGGAGAGCCTTTGAAAGATACAAGCTCAGCACATGCATAGAATTATTAAGAAAGCTGCATAGCCAGAGGCGAACATCAAGAGAGAGAAGCAGAAAGGTAGGCAGGCGCCTCGTCATGTGTGGCCCTGTCGTCCATTTATTTCTGAGGCAGACACTGAGGGCAGCTGGGTCCTGCTCTTTAGAGAAATATGTAGCGTTGTAGAATACTGTACATTCCACAGTTTTGCGCATCTTTTAACCAGAGACCTTTCTTTCCCCCTCTTCAACATAAGTGTTTCAAACCACTCCAAGCAGAACCTGATGACCGTGGCCAATTTAGGAGTGGTGTTTGGACCAACTTTGATGAGGCCGCAGGAAGAAACCGTTGCTGCCATTATGGATTTGAAGTTTCAGAACATTGTTGTGGAAATCTTAATTGAAAACCATGAAAAGGTAAGTCTGTTTTTGTTGCTTAAAGGAATCACTGCATTTGGCTTCTCACCTTGTGATGCAGAATTATTTTCTTAAATTTCTCTCTTTTTTAATTATTTTATTGTGGTGATGAGTTTGGTTTTGAGAAATTTGCATCAATCTTCCGCCTTCTGATGGAATTTCATAAATCTGAAGTCTCCCTGCTCCTCTGTGATCTCTGGTTTAAGGAAGAAATGTTTAATCCAGATGCAAATGAATACCAGCTGTGTAATGATGAACTGTTTAGGGGTTTTTTTGGTGCCTTCATTCCTGTCCTTGGATGTCTCATTCAAATTCTATTCTGTAACACAGAGAAAATATTTTTGTCAATCTGTGAAACACTGTCCTCAGAAAAACACATATAACTCTCCCTCTTCTACCCAGTTGTGTTAACAATTTCAGGAGATTCATATGCATTCTTGAATCTGAGGACCAACCCCAGGTTAAAGATCCCTGATTTAAAATGAATAATCTCTTAGGTGACATATCTTATTATTTGCTTGTTTCTCTGTAATTAAGGGGAATACGTGATTTTTCAAAATACATTAGACTCTTTAAAGAACTGTTAAACTTATTCTTTTTACCCATTCTGTCACTTATACTTCAACACCTTGCTAATAATTTTTCCTCTAAGATAGGAAATTTGAAAATTGTTAAAATGCCTGGTTGCTCATTTTTTAATTAAAAGTTTTTTTTTTTTAATTGAAATGACATTACATGCCAACAGTATATTAGGTGCTGGGTGTAAAATGAACATTACAGCCCTTTATGGAAAGCAGTCCATAATGTAGGGGCTAGAAACCTGTTTGGGGGCTTGTATCCTATAGCATTGTCCCTGTCTAACATACTACATAATTTACTTATTTATTTTCTTAGTTGTTATTTATTTCTCCTTGCTAGATCCTTGACAGCAGAGACCTTTTTATACACTTAGAATAATACCTGGTACATATTAAATGCTTAGTTAATATTTGTTGGCTGAATTAATGAACTCATAAATTTTGGGGAAATCAGGGGGTGAGAGACAAACAGGGGTGTAGTCCCATGGAACAGAGCTTTGCAAGAGCAATCGCTGGGTTCTTGTTGCATTTACTATCTGCTAGAGCAGTTCTAGCTTGTATTGGTTCCCACTGAAAAGCTTGAAACCTGGTCAGAGATTTTCTTTACCAATATAGTAAAAGCTAATTATTTATGAGTATAGGAAGTTTGTGGGGCTTTTCGTTTCTGGTTGCTGATGGTAAAGTTGTGCTTTCTTTTATGGTCCTGTCAAACTGTCATTAAACCTCATTAGTGTGCACTAAACTATTCAGAAGCTTCATAGAACGATGGCTACTATTCATTTTTCGAAAAAGAAATAATTAGATTACGAGCTTTAAAATGATGTTTAGTAGCACAACTATCATTAGATTAAATCCCAATTAGGGAACTTTTAACCAATTTGTGAAAATTCTGGCTCTGGGTCTTGCTTTTGGGTAAAAGGATCTCCATTTAATGCTGCAGCTTCCTGTTTTCTTCTCTTATTTGAAGCTGGGAAGATAAGTACATCATTTTTCTTCTGGGAAGTAGATAGTGCTGCTTTTACCTTGTTAACAAATCTTAGAGAAATTTCCAAGTGGCATTGGCGAGCCAATTATAATAGTTACAGCAGATGAAACTGGACTCGTTCTGAGATCAAGCTTTATAGAGCTAAGTAGAGAGAGGGCTTTCAGTTTCCCTCTCTCCCTTTCTGTGGCTAGGCTAGATAATGCTGCCAGCATACCACCGATATTACCTGAAGTACCGAGGCGTCCTACCTAGAAGGGAGGAGGTGAGGGACTGAGCTTTCGGTTTCTGCGCTGTGTGCATGGGTTCAGGTTTGGAAGCACAGGGATGTTTGGGATTGGGGGAGGAGGGAGCTGTTAGCTCGGATTCGTTAATATTTCTGAGAGCTTATTTCCCCATTACCTCTTTTTTTCTCTATAATTTCATCCTTGTCTACTTTCACTCCCACTCCCATCTCTTCGTTCCTAGTTGGCTAGACTTCACTTGAGAGTGCAGGCTCTGCTATGGGGAAGAATATTACTGCTGACAAGGGTGGTTGTGCAGGAAAGCTTCATATGGACGTACCCACGTGAGCTGGTTTCCTTGACAACTGATCCACATATACCACCCAAAGATCTTATGTTTGACTTGAATGTGGCAAGGGGTGGATAGAGTTCCTCATAATAAATGTTCAAGAATGAAAAGAAAAAGGGTAGGATAGGTGATTGGTCTTGTGAACGAGGACAAAATTATAATACAAAGAGGAGAGGAAATGAAGAGGCCCAGGTAGTGTCTATGAAGGAGAACAGACAGAGAAGGAAAAATTACAGTAGAAGAAAGGTGTTTCCTTTTCCTCTGTTACTTATTTTTCCTCCCTAGGAATGTGAAAAATGTTGACTCTGACTAGGAAAGTCCTAAAGCAGAGGAAGAAACTTTCAACATAATTAAAGCAAGAAAACTGTGGATTAATTTTGGAGTTAGAAAAAGACATCTAGTTAATCTGCTTTGGAGATCACATTTTATCCTAGGCTCTTGGCCGTTTTCATAAAATCCATATGTACTTTATAGGAAACCTAATCCATATGTTTTGGCTTCATTTCCACATAATACATTAAGATGTTGTTTTAAGAGAAGTGTTTGTGGGCCAAAAATATTATCAAGGTCTGTCTTCTCTTGAAAACCAGAAAATTGTATTTCCCAGGTGGAAAGGGGTACTGTGAAATTCCCAAGGATTTTCATATTGTGGTTGTGCCTTAGAATTTATAGGTTTTGCATAAATTTTGTTCTCAAAGTATATGTATTACAGATTAATTCAGCATAGTGCCTGCTGAGAGTCAGATGTGGTGTGAGATTTCAGGGACGTCAAGACAGTGAGTCCAGCAGGGGAAAGAAGTAGCTAACAGTAACCGCAGGAGACGGTGAAGAACGAGGGCTCGGAGAGACAAAGCTACGGACTTTGGAGGACAGTACCGTCGACTGCGGGGCCTCTGGAAGGTGTCCCGTGTCGTGGTTTGAATAGATTTTAGAATGGAGCTGGAACAGGTGGGAATATTGTAAGCGGATGATCAGGTCTGGGGGGATCATGAATCAGAGAAACACAGAGTACGTGTGTGTTCTGTGAATGCAGCTCCTGTTGGAACCTGCATGAGAGGCACCAGATGAGATTGGGCAGGGATGCGAGCCAGGCGTAGGGAGGTTGAGGATGCCACCGTAAAACTTCTGGATTTAATTTTATAGCTATCAGGGTCTCTCATGGGTTTCAAGTAAACCAAAGCTGAATGTGGCAGCTGGGTTTGCTATAGAAAGTAGAGGAATAAAAGATCAGGTGAGAGGTCATATGGCATAGATTAAGGGCCTGGTAGTAAGAATGGGGAGTTACAGGCTGGAGAGCATCATTTTGTGAGGTGTACAGATGAAATCCAGGAACTAGATTTGTGGGACATCTCAGAGGAGGGTGTTATAAATAATGCTGAGAACTCAATCCTGGGAGAATGTTGGTGCCATTAATAATAGGACAAAAGAAAATGGAGCAAGAGCGAGATGAGTTTAGTTTATAAGATGCTGAATTTTAGTCACGGTCTGATGTCTAGTAGGCGTGGGGCTCAAACTTGTGAGAGAATTTAGTGGTAGAAAGTTTAATACAAGATAAAAAGGCATGAAATTGACATGAAGAAGTATTTATTGGATGCTCATTGCATTAATATGCTTTTGCTCCATCTATGGCACTTAATCTCATATAACCTTAGTGTTCAGGTATATGTATGTGTGTGTGTATGTATACACACACACTTAAGATACATATTTCAAATATATATATGTATGTGTGTGTGTGTGTGTGTGTGTGTGTGTGTGTGTGTGTGTGTGTGTGTGTGTGTATAAAATATATAAGCTTCATATAAATGCAGTAGCCTCCCTAGGTATGTACAAAATTCTGTTTATCCCTTTATACATATGAGAAAACTAAAGGATGAGAGATTAGCTTGCTCATGGCCACATAGCTAGTAAGTAGTCATGCCTGGCTTTAAACTAAGGCTTTTTCCATCCCAAAAGCTTTCCATCAGGAGAAAGTAAAAACAATATCCTTGAGAAACACCAAGATTTTACTATTAGTGATAAAAGAGGAGCCAGAAGAAACCCAGGCAAGTTCAGTGTCAGGGTTGTTGAGGGGTATTGTCCATGATGCCAGATGCGGTCACGAGATGGGAGAATATGAAGACTAGCAGATGGCATGTGTTCTCTCCAAGAGTAACAGTCTGTTGAGAGCAAGAGCTGAAATCAACTCATAAAGTCTTAAATGAGTGAGTGTTCAGGAATGAGTGATCGTCCATATAGATCTATTTTGTATTTTTTCCATATGACAGAGAAATATACATGAGATGTCATAGAGAAGAGAAGGACATAGTAGGACCGGAGTTGTATACAACTTGCTAATCACTCTCATAGTCTAGTGACTTGTTATTATGTGTCTCTTTCCCAATGCCTGAGAGCCCTTGAAGATTTTAAAGAACATGAGAGAATCATCAAAGAAAACATTAATATCAGGGTCATTTTAATACCTGTCTTATTTTATGTTTAACAAGGTGATTTATATAAAGTAAGGTACATAATGTTCCTTTCAACTAAATCACTTTACATAATATTTATAATAATATTTATATTTATCTCGTTAAGAATTTTGATTGGATTTTCTGCGTGACATGCCAGATGCGGTACTCTGGGTTGCTTTCAGCTTTGTGTGGTTTTCGGTGTACTCTGATGTTCATTCATCATCTGATGGTCAGTAGGTCATAAAGTTTTTTCTAGCTTTTATTATAGTTTCTGTGGACCAGAAGATGCCGAGAGACAACATATAATATTTACATAATTCTTTTCCTACATGACGATTCTAGTAGCTGTCAAAATAAGCATTTTAGCCTTTGAAATGGGTTGTTTGATGGTCTGTGTTTTTCTGGTGTGAAAATGGAAGCAATGGCGATGATCATGCTTTGTGGAAAAGGCCGATGTCATATTCCTGCTCCCAGATTTCTTCAGTACGCTTTGATTTTTCCCTCTTTGTAACATGTTGCCAAGTCCTTGAATAGGCAGTGTCCCCCCCGTCATAGGAGAACCTATAACGAGAAAAGGCGGGAAGGGCACATACGTTTCCCAGCAGGTGCCTAATGTAGTCACCAGAATATTAAATTCCAGGCCCATGTAGCAGGGTATCAGCAGTGCATCACATTATTCTTGTCAACCTTGGGAATGATCTTCTGATCTGCACCCACCTGCCTTTGCCAAAAGCGTCCCTGCCCCCAGGCTCAGTGGTGGAACGGGTTCCGTGTTCAGTCACAACTCGCAGTCCAGCAGCAGCCACACGTGGACTGTTCTGGCTACGAGACAACCCACTCCTCCATTGCTCTTGCTGAAAAAGCAACACACATCCTCACTCTCTCCTGCAGATTGGTCTCTATCGTCCTTTCATGGAGAGGAGGCCCAAGTGAGTAGTATACAAAATTTTCCTTCTTCAAGTGCAAAGAACCTTTCGGTCTTAGAGCATGCTTGTTATTTAATGGTAAAAAGAAATCTCTTTAAAAATAAATCCAGCTTAAAATGCTTCCTGATTTAGCTATGGTGGCTCTGGGTTGCTAGGCAGCACCAGTTTTCATGTGAGAGAAAAATAAATGTCTTAAACAACAGCAACAACAATGAAACTCCAAAGCTTCTCAGAGCTTTATGTCTGCCTGAGTAGTGACCGTTCAATGTAGAAGTGAATACAAGAATATTTGACAAATTTTCGGATGATGATTTTTTTTTCCCTTCTGGTTTTTATGAATGCTGGCCTCTTTGGCATAGCCATGAAAACTTTACTGTTATTTATTTATTTATTTCTCAATAGGGCTTTGCATTTTTCTGGAGTGTTTAAAAAGAAGCTTTAAAGGCATAGAAAACTTTGTCATACTTGTTGCATCTTTTGAAGAGTCAGAAAATAACAATGACATTGTCCTCCCAATTCTGCTGTTTTCGCTAGCTATGGCTTAGGGAGTGTCTGCTTTGCACTGTAATGTAGCTCTGTAGAGGTAGGTAGTATTTTCCCATTGGACTAGAGTGGTTTAATAAGAGGAAATTTGGGAGACATGGGTCTTTCACTCTGCAGTGTTTTGGTGTCCAGGGTAGAGAAAGCATGAGGACTGTCTCAAGAAAATTGAAGAGCTGCAGTATAGAAAGGGGAATTGCTTTATTCTTCGTCGTATGTAAAAGCATACTCGGTGCAAGTTAGAGAACTTGCCAGGAGGTCAATTTTTCACTCAGTAGTAGGAAAGACTTCATAATACTTTTAATAACGAGAATGTTCATGCTAGAGATGGGACTGAGGAGTTGGAGGAAAACCAGCAGACCTCTGCAATCTCATCCACACTGAAATTTTCTTCCAGAATCTCTGAGAATACAAAGCTGCAAAGACAGAACAAAGCTCAGTGCTTGAACTTGGCACTCAGTTAGGATTCGTAGAATTAAAAATGATGAGGAGGCATATGATCCTTTTGTTCATACACCTCAATTCTGAGATGAAGTCTCTTCTAGGTTCTCAGAACTAGTAAATGGCAGTGCTGGGATGCACACCTAGGACTGTGTTGTCCCGAGGTAGAGCTGTTAAGCCCTGGACTGTAGTGCTGCTTCTTTCATTCTATGTGGCTTTAAGTAGAAGGCTTTTGTCCTCATGGTCACTGTCTAATAGGCCGGACTGCTTTATTTTCATCTTTAGAAACAGCAGATCTGGAATATATGTAAATTGAACTAAAGCACTAATAAAAAGAATATTTGATGTCTTAAATATATTTTCAGCCATCTAAAATTATACCAAAATAGTATAAATGAGAAAATATAGAAGCATGAAGTATTACTTTAATTATGTAAAGTGTCTTTTTTGTACTATAAGCTAGAGTATTGAGAATAAGCTACATGCTTTAGTAAAAACTTTTAAAAATGATGAAAACTTAATATAGTGTGTATACTGTTGAGGCCTATACAGTGATAATTTGCATCATAGGATACTTGAAGAGAAAAGTTTTTTTTTTTTTCCTCTCTCTTTTCTTGGAAAGATGTCCTGCTACTTTGCTGACAAACAGGTCTGGGAGTAGGGATTTTTTTGTAAACTCTGAACCCACAGTCTCTGGGTCCCCCCTCATCTGTAGTGCCCCTTGTCATTTAGTACAAACATGTCCTAGCAGACATCCTGGCTCCTCCAAAAACTGCTCACTGGGGAGACGGACCTTTCTGGCATGTTTGTAAGACTTGGTGACGCGATCATCTTGATCTGCTGAATGACAAGATTAGTGACGCTGCAATCTGGGCTGACTCAGATTCTCTCTTCTAGAGATTTAGAATGAGAACATGGAGAAACCCAGCCAATTAGCGTGAGCTTGTCCCCTGGCTTGGCGCTGAAGAAACACCCGTGGTGGGTCAGGTTCTGGCAGAGGGCAGGGGAGGGGAGGGGAGGCATTGTGCAGGGAGGGAGCTGGAAGATCATAAGAAGAGAGACTTGCAGGGCAGAAATGGAGAGTTGTTGGGTGACTCTTGATGGCCTTGAGTTGCTACTTTGGGGCAATCTTGAATTCCTGCTCTTTCAGCCTCCTGCTGATTCCTTTTAATAGATCTGTTTTTACTTATGTCAACTTGGTAATGTTTTGGTTACAACCAGATCATCTTCAGACAGTGTGAGAAATTACAGATTGCAAAGTGCCTGTAATTTGATAAGTTTACAGTGCATAGTTTCTGCATTGACTGATTTAACTCAGTTTAGTTTATATTTCAGTGTATCTCCTGCATGTCCTTGAGACTGGCTGACTGCTTCTTAGGCCCAGTCCTTATGAAAACAGATCAGTGTGTCTGGTCAACATAGTTTTAGGTGAAACTGGTCCTTTAATCCACCCGAATCTGAAGCTGTGGCTATAGTCCCATGATTTTATGACCAGAATTTCTTTAACTTTCTTCTTAAGTTTGCTCTTCTCAGAACAGGGTTTGAATCAGAAGTGACTTTTCTCTAAACTCTCACATAATGTCTTTTTTCCTGGGTTACTGTTTTCCCAGCTCTTGGTTTCCGGTCTGGTGGACCCATTTCGTCTCCCGTTGTATTCTCTCAAGTCTCCCGGCAGGTGGCCCTGTGGTCTGCCACTCAGTCAGTCAGCGTTTTAAAGCCCACGCCTGCCTCTGGCATCTTTTCCTTCCATCCAGAGTAGTAGTTTTGAAGTTTTATTACATTAGGATCCACTTTGAAAATTTAAGAAAAGCTTTGGGTCCTGTTCCCAGAAAATAGTATATACAGTAAGTCCTCACTTAATGTCATCAGTAGGTTCTGTGACTTTAAGCAAAACGACATAGAGTATAACTGATTTGCCGTTGGCTAATTGATATAAACAAGAGTTAAGTCCTACAGCGTCTCATCAAGATTATGATGAAAAGATATTGAACAAAATGATATTATTCTAGTACCTGCTGTGTACACTAAAGAAATGTACATACAACTTCAGGAATTTCTGGGACTGCGAGGTCAGCATCCCATAGCCAGGAGAAACCAAGAGCCGCAGGATAATCCCTGAGGAGTTAGGATTGAGAACATTTCTTCAGGCTCAGCCTTTCTCATCTTTTGCTGTTGACTTACTTCCCATACTTTGCGTAGAACTTAGGGGAACAGGTAAGGATATCACTCATCTCAGGTTCATACTTTATTCCATTAGTGATGCTTTGTTGTTCCTGTTTGCCACCTGGGGGCCAGTCGCCAAGGAAACCTTTTCTTAAAATATTGGATTCCTCAGTTTGGACATGGAAAGCATGAGCCTACACCGAAACACATTCTGCTTAAATAATGAAAGATGGCCACTTTCCATTATTTCGAGACATGCTGGTATTCAGCCTATGTGGGGAAAAGGGAGGAAATCCACTTGGGGCAAGTTGCACCTCTGTTCAAGTCAGGTCTTCACAGTGTAGCTTCATTATCTCATTTCAATTCTCATGAATTTCTGTGAAATTAGAACCATTCTGAAGCACCAGTTAGTCCATGATAACTGATCACTGACCGTATGCTCAAATCTCAGTTCCTGCATCTTTAGAATAGCAAACATTAACGTCCTATCTACCAGATGTTTTGAAACGAGTGTTAAGCAGAAAATGGCTAAACTAAGGGGTGACAGTCTTAGCTCACGCACACTGGAGCACAACACTTCTGTTTCTGCTGGATTTCTATTAATCCTCCAGTTTCCATTGTAACGGAAAGAGTGGGCAAAGTGACTGCTCGGTGAAGCAGGCCGCTGCAGAGTGTTGCGATGGAAGTCTCCTCATCCAGTCTAGCGCCTGCTGCCCCGGGTGTGTCCAGGGTCCTCAGGACCACACTCATGTTTGGGGTTTTGCCAGAGGGACTCATGGGACTCAGCATGTACCGACAGCTAGATTGATCACAGCGAAGCAGTGAGGACCGGCAGAGAAGACAACACACATGGAGTCTGGAGGCCCCCTTCTGCTCCCCGCTCCCAGGAAGAGTCACACAGCAAACTCCTCCCAGCACCAAAAGATGTGACGTGTGTGTGACTTTTCTGTTGGGAGAAGCCTGTTAGAGACTGAGTGTCTGTTGGAGGCAGTCACATGCATAAGCGTCCTTTGCCTCGTGTGTACCAAAGTGCAGACTCACAGGAGGAACGCAGGTGTTCCGCTAACACCTGCACGTGCGTGTTTTTGTACAGTTTAAGCACAGCTGGCCGTCCTAACAGTTTAGCAAAGGTTTTATATTTGGAGAGCTGTTTACCAAACAAGTTCCCAGGTGCCAACCAAGGGGCCAGCTCTGCAAACATCCCTTTCTAAGGAGAGCCTCTCTGACCTGCTATGTGTATTCTTTTCTGCACCTGGGCATCTTTTAACCACCACCGTGAGGAACTGGAGGGGCAGGTGTGAGCGTGATGTCCTCTGTCATTGGGACTCATTGTTTGGAAGTGCCTGCTCCCTTCTGCTGGTGAAGTGCATGCCATCAGTTCTGTTAAAAAGGGCAGGATTAACTAACTGAGGAACATGGGAATCGGCAAGAATGTGGTCGGAACTGGTAGAGTAAGTTACAGACCATTACTAAGAAGTTCATTACTTCTTTTCATGCAGAAATTTGTAGAATTATTGTTTCTCTTTTATTTTAATATCTTAGTGGTCATACTAGAATTACCCCTCCCACCCAATATACAGCGATTTAGGGGAATTTTGTGATTTTTACTCTTGTTTGTGTTGCAGATCTTCTCTTGACCAGGTAGCGATGAATTTTGTCCATATTTGTACAATATTTTGTGCTTCTCGTTACCATAGAGATACAGTAAGTCCTCACTTAATGTCGTCAATAAGTTCTGTGATTATAAGCAAAACAACATAACAAAACCCGTTTTACCATAGGATAAATGATATAAACAAGAGTTAAGTCCCTGCGGCATCTCATCTATGTTATAATGAAATGATACTGAACAAAACATTATTTGAGGATGTGCTATACAGGTATCTATAATTTTAGGGTAGAGTAAAACCTAATCACCTACACCTGCTTAAAGCACTGTACTTTGTCTGGAATCTGCTTCAAAATAATCTGGGAATATGAACTGAGGTGGGCCAGGGTTGGTGATTGATGTAGCTAGGTGATGTGTGCATAGGAGCGCATTGCAGTATCCTTTTTACTTATATGTATATTTATCTGGAGTTATTGATGATAAGAGTTAAGTGATCTGATATTTGGTGCTGGCATCCTATCTTTTATGCAATTCTTAATTCATTCAAGAAACATTTATTAAGCTGCTTCTCCATGCTTTGTATTATATAGACAGGCATAAAAGATTAAGGAAACGAAAAGAAGCAAATCTTGCTTTTTAGAAGTCCAGTGTTTAATGAGAAAGACAACAGTGCAGCTAACTGACCAGCAGAAATCCAGTAACATAGCCTGAAGACTGTGCATTATTAGAGTTTTGACCTACAGGAAGCCATTAGCTTCCTTTGTCTAAAGTCAGGTTAAGACCAGTTGTACACTTTAAAGACTTAAATGTATTAGGCATCCCTTTGTGAATCAACTTAGTGGTTTCTTCAGCAGATAGTTATCTGTTCCATTCACAGCAGCGAGCTAGTTCCATAGGGGGTATAAGGATAAAATTATAAACTGTAAGATTCCTTTTCCTGACCATGCTAGTCTGCTGAAGGAGGAGGTTCTTCACTAAGGGCTTCCTGAGTGCCTGGTGTTCTAGACACTGGCCAGTTCTAATAGAGAGGGTAGGTCCTGTTGGTTTGCCTGCAGTTGATTGATTTATGCAAGAGACTGAAGCTTGAAGAGGTAAAATTAACTTACCCAAGGTCACACAGCTTGCTTTATTCATTTACAGCCTGACTTGTTCCAACAAAGATTTTAAGCAGTTAAGCCACACAGTTAGAACGTTTCTTGTGGTCTTTCTTCGTGTCCCAAGAAAAACAAGACTGTATTTTTTTTTACGCTTAAATGATGCATAGGGTTTCAGTCAATATTACTACATGGATAGTTCCAACTTTAAATTGCACAAAAGTGCTTATGTATGTCTCCGTTGGAATGTGTGGGAGTAAGAAAGGAAATATCTATATTTGATTTCATAAATTCATGAGCTTTGCATAGTTGCTTGCCACATATGCCAAGGCTTGGTTGTGTGCACAAGAAAGTTCTTATTAATCATTGCGCAGCTGATGTGTTGTTTGTCATCATTATTATTCTTAATTACCAAAAGTATACATGGGCTATGGACTATAGTTTGTGCCAACCCAAATCTCTAATGTGACTGGATTGATAGGTTTTGAGGAAGATTTATAGCCTTTGTAAATGATAATAATTCTGCCTATGTTCATATAAAGAAACAGTGCACATCAGAAACTCACACAAAATCTGGATCATAATCACAAGTAATGTTATTCTCAGTTTCTCCCTCCTGTTCTCTTTAATTTATTGCTGAATCAACTTTGCTTTTTCTTTTTTTCTTTGTATATTGAAAATGGAATTTATTTATAGGTTCTGCCTTTTTTTAGGTAATTTTTTCCCCCGGCTCAGCAGTAAGTAAAAGTGGAGACATTCTTTCTCTAGGGAAGGCTTCAAAGACTCTATTTCTCTAGACTGTCATTTCTGTTTAGAGGCAAATGGGGAAAATGACCCCTAAAGGATTAGTCATTATTTTCAAAATTTAATGAAGGAATTAGGTCATTTGTGCTTACTGTGCTAATAAGCTCAGAGGAAGCTGGACTTATTTATGGAGTGATGCGGAAAAGTTCTCAGAGTGATAATTGTTTCTTGTGTACATTTTATTCCCATGATTCCTGTAGGACTGTGTTTACTACAATGCTCAGAGCCACATATGCATCCATAGTTGAATTTTTTTGGAAGTCTCCTGTGGCTTTATCCAAATTCCATATAACTTAAAACTTTTTTACTTGGTTATTCAGATGAATCTGATTCTTCGTTGTTTCCTATTCTTGGCAACTTTCCTGTTCATTACTGTAGGTCAGTGATTTCTTAAGTAGTTTTTATGTTTCATATTCCTTTGAGAATTTGAAAGATAACAGTCTTTCTGAAAAAAATTCAAATGCATATAGACAATTTACATGTGATTTTAGGGCATGTTCTAATACTAAAGTCTGAAAGAGACCCCAGGAATCTCTGCTTTGATGAAATAATCTTAAGCGATATTGAAATAATAAAAATATGTGTTCCATTTATATATATAGACAGTGAGGGAGAGAGTGAAGTTTTTCAAGTTACAGGTTTTCACATGTGATAGTATATTACTTTTTACTTGTGTATTTACCAGTATTATCTATTGTCCATTTATTATCCAAAACAGATTATCTCAAACACATGCTTTAAGATGGCAAAAACAGATCTCAAAATCTTACAATATAAACCAAAAATAGGTTAAAAGAGAAACACGAAAACAGAAACAAAGCTTGATATCAGTCAATGTAGGAAAAGGCTAGAGATCAGCAAATGAGGTTTCTAAAAATTAACATGGGCCATTTCTGTTTCACTTCTGACTATGACCTTCCACAGACACGATATGGGACAGATGCACGTGCAGTCTCCCTTGGAAGGGAGGTCGAGGGGATGGTTTGGGCAGCTGTGGGTAAACACTTGACATTTCCACAAAGGTGGAAGCTCCATCTGATCACCCTGCTCTCCTGACAGAGAAAATAGAATAGCAAAGGCGTGACCTATCTGAGACTTTGTCTCAGACACCCAAGAGCCAGTGATCTCCAGCAAGAGACAGTCAGAAAGAAAGCTTCAAAACCAAAACTAAGTTTAAAAAGAGCTTCTTCCAGAGAGGAAGATGGGAGAAAAATGAACCCTTAGAGTAGAGGAAGTGTCATTTCCCATCTGGATAACCTCTAGCTTGAGCATCTAGAAGTCATCCTCTCTTCTCTGGCCCCATCTTCTGCCTGGAGAAGAATAGGGGGTGGTAAGTGGTTGATAACTGGCTGCCTGGGTCAGAGACTCCTGGGAGGGGCTGAAGGGCTAAGGCCTCTGCTGGAATTGTGTACAGCCCAGGCAGGGGGAGTGAACACAGACACAGATACAACATTTTGGCAAAAACACACAGATGCAGTCAAAGACCAGTCTGCATACAGCCCTGACTGCATCCCTGTTCTCTTCATACCCATTGGTTATGAACCGAATTGTGTCCCTTCAAAATTCATACGTTGAAGCTCTAGTCCCCAATGTGATTCTCTTTGGAGATGGAGTCTTTAAGAAGGTAAGCAAGGTTAAACGAGCTCATAAGGATGGGGGCCCTAATCCAATAGGACTGCTGTACTTATGAGAAGAGAAAAAAGACAGCAAGCATATATGTGCACAGAGGAAAGGCCATATGAGGACACAGCGAGAAGTCTGCCTGCCATCTGCAAGCCAAGGAGAGAGGCCTCAGAAGAAACCAGCTCTGCTGGCACCTTGATCTCGAATGTCCAGCCTCCAGAACTGTGAGAAAATAGATATCTGTTGTTTAAGCCGCCCAGCCCATGGTAATCTGTCGTGGCAGCCCTAGCAGATGAACACACATTCTCTCCGGCTGCAGAGCAGTAGGCAGGGCAAACTGTAGTGGTGCACAGAAGAAAAGTGACATCCAACACATGGGAAGAGATTCAGGGAGTTGTCACGTAGCGGCATGAATAGAAAGTGTCAACAAAGCTGCCCGTTTAAGACATTAGTATATTTGAAATCAACCCAGAAGATCCAGGGTGTAATCTATGTGAATGTATCGCAGCAGGAGGGAGAAAGTAAACTGTGGATGAAAAATCTATTTCAGAAGAAAAACCAATCTGAGGAAGAGAAGAAACGAACTTCTTAAAATTTATCTCTATAGAAGGACTAACTGTTCAGTAAAATCGGAATTCAAAAATAAAGCGATTAAAGAGGATTTTTAAAAGGTGCTTGCTGAGCTAAAAAACAGACACCTGAAATAACATTTCAAAACAAATGAACAAATTAAAAGTGGAAATGAATAGAATCAGAAGTTAAAAAACAAGGCGTCATTATTGATGAAACACATGAAAGAGAAAAATAAAACAGTAGCCGTGGAATGCAGAGATGACCCATCAAAAGACATTGTTGTCACAGGAATGCCAAACCAGATACATAGAACAAATAATTTTAATGATAAAAACGAAGATAACTTTTTTTTCTGAATCAAAGTGAGGCCTTAATATGATCAAAGCGATCACTGAATTTCAGGAAATGTCAATCCCGAATTTTGTCATTCAGAATTATCCATATAGAGACATACTGTGGTTTAGTTACTAGTTTTTTGAGGAAAAATAAAAACTCCACTGGGAGATACATCTGGTTGCCTCATGTTTTCTTACAGCAACCCAGAAGACAATAATAATGTTTATTAGTCTCGAGTATCTATTTTTGTCCACAAAGAAAAATTCTCAATTTCAAAAGACAGAAATAATAGAGATCCCTTTTTCTGATCTATAGTACTCTAACTCTAGAAATTAACAGCAGTGGTCATAATAATAGCCAAAAAAATAAAGTCCCTGGTCATCTGGAAATTGTAAAGCTTTTATGATTCAGGGATCAAACTAGAAGTAAAATTATAGCTATCTAGAAATGTATGAAGACAAGCATGTCAAAACTTAAAGGATAGGGAAAAATTATTGTCTTGGGGAAATTTATAACCTTAAGTGACTGTATAAGCCAGAAGGAGTGAAATATGTTAAGCTTTTACCCACTCCCTCCCCTCAAATTTGAAGAAGGTATAAAAGATGAAATTAATTAGCATAAAATAGGTTTTCTTTCCAAGGCTAGTCAAGAAAAGTGGGAAAGATGGCTCACATATACAAATAGAAACAAATGCGGAAATAACCATAGATACACAGTGCACAGAATTTTGAAAATCTGAATGAAATTAGTGAACTGATGGTAATGAAAGAAATAGAAAATTTGGAAGAGCTACCATCTATTGCCCAGAAAAACACCAGGCTCAGATATTTTCACAGGTGAACTCTTAAACTTGGAAGGAACAGTTAAAGCTATTGGTATTTCAACTGGTCCACAGCAGAATAAAGGAGTTTGTTTTTTTATGATGCTGGTAGGGCACTAATGCCAAAGTCTGTCAGAGATAAAGTTTTAGATCAATTTTACTTAAGAATTTTATGCAGAGATCTTAAATAATATATCAGCAAATAACAACAGTACTTTAACAGTATAATATTTCAATCTAAGTTGAGTTCATCCTTGAAATATAATGGTGACTCAATATTAGGAAATACATTAATATAATATACCATATTATAAAGTCAAAGGAGTAAATCTTCCAGCAAATGCCTAAAAGCACTTGTCAAAATTTACATAATTCCTCATAAAATAATAAAGCAAATTGTGGATACTTCCTAAAAATGATTTAACTCTTAAGTTAGAATCCTGTTTAGTTGTCGAAATGCTTAGAATGTTGAAATTGTGACTCAGCTCACTATTACTAATTCCTAGTATTACTAGACAAGAAAGGAGAGAAAAAAAATAAGAGGTGATATGGAAACTTGAAGGGGCAATTTTACATTATTTACAGATATGGTTGTTTACATAGATACATAGAGAGCCCAAGAGAACAGATTGAAGAATTACTAAAATGATTCATTGAGATAAAGGAATAAAAGTAATTACTAAAATCAATAGCTTCCTCATATACGACCAGAATCAGAAAATACAGAGGGAGACTAAATGTCATCCAAAAAGATAAATTACCTGAGTGCAAGCCTAAATCACCCAGGTCTAAGCCTAATTCGAGAAGAAGAACACGTATTTGAAGAAAGGTATAACATTCCACTGAGAGATGAGTGAAATCATTTTTAAAGCAGGAAATAAGTGGTCTTGTACATGTCTGGTAGGATTATAATTTGGAACAGCCATTTTGAGACAGTTCTGCAGTGTCCAGCAAAGCTTAAAATGTATCCCTGCTTTGAAGGCAATCTCTCTGCTACAAAATACTCTGTAGATAATCTCTTAAAATTTTGCAAAATTCGAGTGCATTTATTGCCATATGTATCGTTTAGTGCAAAAACTGGAAACAGCCCTCAGTGGTGGGCAAGAGAGTTAAATCATATGATGACCATAAGAAGAAACATTCATTAGCCCATTAAAAAGAATGAGGTCGAATGGTAAATAGTGATACTCATCGTGGTAGTCACACCCTAAAGGGACCCCGTGACCCGGGCCCATCGACAGTGGGACCTAGGACCGGTGACTTGATTCTAACCAGTGGAATCAAAGATGGTGGGATGTCTTTCCCATGACTGTTCTGTTGTATATGACTCTATTGGAACAGATGGGAGAGAGAGGTTCTTTGCTGGCCTGGAATTTGCAGGTAGCCATGTTGTGAGCAGCTTGCAGAGAGGGCCTCGTGGCTCCGAACTTCAGACTTCCTCTAGCCCACAGTTATCAAAAAGTCAGAGCCCTCATTCTTGCAACTGCAGGGAAGTGGAATTCTGCAACCATCCACATGAGCTTGGAAGCAGATCCATCCCCGGATGAATCCACCACAGTGATGCATGATCACAGCCTTGTGAGCTGAGGACCTGAGCAGAAGGTGCATTAAGGTGCGCCTGGACTCCTGACACATAGGAACTGAGATAATTGATAGCTCCCCCAGATATAACAAGAATCAGAAACGCAATAATGAGTTTTTGGTAGTTTGTTGCACAGCAGTAGTAAATGAATACTGAAATTAAATGATCGCCAAGACCCTGGCATCCTATTTCACTCTGAATTAAATTAAAAAAAAAAAAAAAAAATCATGCTGCTTACTGATCCCACTTCCCTTTCACACTGTCATGTGTTATACTTCAGTCACCCTGGCCTCCTTGATATTCCTGGAACATGAAAGGCACATTTCCACCTCAGGGCCTTTGCACTTATTTATTTCCATTGTCTAGAACATTGAATGCCCCATAGTAGACATTTAGTTAATATTTGAATGCATAATTAAAGATTGAGGTATGGAACTATATTATGATCCTTGTGTATTAAGATGCATAAATAGATATACACTTATGCATAGACAACTTTTAAAATTTTCTTATCATCATAGATTTTTATCAAAGCAGTCACAGAATGCTATTGACAATGTTTGCCTTGATAAGGAAGAGACTCGGTATTCTTCTAATATTTCATCAGTTTCAGTTTCATCAAATGTTATGATGGGGAAACTATGGCTCATTTGTAGTTTTCTTATTTGACTTAAAAAATAATAAGCTAACTGCCACATACTTAACATTTACATTACAGAATAAACAAATACCCTAGTTCCCTATCAGAGTGTAGAGATATCTGTCAACTTGACTATTCTTTTGGATAAAACTGGAAGTGGCTGGAGAGATCAGGTTTCAGTTTGAAGAGACTTTTAACAGTGAGTCTGAATTTTTTTGACTTTGAGCTCCTCACATTTCTTCCATGTCCTTCCTGTCTGATGAATGAAACCCTTGTGTGGTCATCTTGACCTTAGATGACAAAAACTTGTTTATACGATCTATTTAGCACTTTATATTTATTGCGAAGTGCTTATATTTCGAAGTTACTTCAGGAATGGTTATTTTGCTTCTATCCAAACTATCATCTGATTATACATCTGATTATACATCTGATATCAGATGAAGAAATGAAATAAATGTATCTCTTTGTGGCAGATTACAGATGGCCACAAATACTTTCACACTCTGCCCATAGAGATACGGGAATCTGTGTGTCCTTCCCTTAAATCTCGGTGGACCCTGAGATTGCTTTGTTCATTAGACTATGGCAGAAGTGACTCTTAACTATGACTTGAAGAGACTGATAGCTTCCACTTCCTTCCTCTTGAAACACTCCTTCTGGAGGTGTCAATTGTCATGGAAGAAGTCTACCCACCCTGAAAATGCCAAGCTGTAAGGGAGCCCAGGCTTGCCATGTAGAAAGGCTGTGTAGGAGAAAGGAAGAGAGATTCCCAGCCAATCCTAGCCAGTTCCAATCTTCCCATCCCAGACATCAGACGTATGGAAAAATAGCTTGGTCATCCCGGACTCCAGCAGACAAAACTGAGGAATCCAAGTAGCAACCAAAACTGAGGTTTCATACTATGGCTCCAGTCACAGCCACTTCCAGCCATGGAACAGACCCCAGCCGAGTCTGCTTATTTCTGCTGTACAATGCCCAAATTCCTGAGCCAGAAAATCACGAGCATAATAAAATGGTGGTTGTTGGATACCACTAAGCTGTGGAGAGGTCTGTTACGCAGCAATGAACAGAAGGAACATCCCACTATTTCACTGAAAATGAATTTTGAGTTAGTGAGTTCTCTTTCACTGTTGATTTCTAGAGGAGTATTTTTTTAGGTGGAAAAGGGAATACTTTTAAAAACATATATTTAAAGACGTTATCTGCATCTTTTTGTACAAAATGAAAATACAGTGCAGGACATGCAGGTGACCAGTGGCATTCCTCTCATGTCGTTCTCCCTGCACTGGCAGCAATTTTAGAACTTAAGCTGCCTGGGTGAGGTTTCCACCTTCCAAGCTCTCTCTCATCCTCCCCAATACACACACTTTATTTATCACTAGGACTCGCTGACCTTTTTTTGGAACAGACTCAGTACTACTATCGTACCTGCATGTTTTTGTTGTTGTTGTTGTTGTTTGTATACATAGTTTTACATAATAGGATATAGGAAAATAAGGTTAAAGTAAGTGCCTGCAGATTCGGTGGCTGTTAGTAAACTTCAAGGAGGCTAATCACCGTGCTCTTCAACAAAAACATGGGAGAATGATAAGATTAGTATTTTGGAGGCCAGATGAGGATGACTTTCTTTATAATGAGTATATTTATGAAATGGTAACAGTTTACAAAGCCTTTTTGTATATTTATTAACACCCGACACTTTCTTCTTTCGGAAAGGGAAAACCAGAATAAAAGGAATAGTAAGATGAGCGCGCTCCCTGCATAGTCAGGGCGGCCCTCTGGCGTGTTAGCCGCGCACCACTGGTGCAGTTAGAACGCGCAGAACCCAGGGTGGCTGACCTGGAGTAGGCGAGGAAGAGAGCCCAGAGGCCTCTGCAGGGTGCAGCGTATGTTTCTCAGGGGTTGGGGGAAGGTTGCTCTGTCCTTCAGAAAAGGGTGACAGGTCAGCTTCCTAGGTTTGCTTCTGTATTAGGATGAGTGAGTCACTTGGCTCAAATAGCTTGGTGGGTGACACTGTCTTTTGGGATTGGGAGTATATGTTTTCACTCCTAGATTGATGAGCTGACCCATTCAAGCCCCGCATGCAGTGTTTGGACCTCTTTTGGAATGCCCCTGGTCTTACCTTTTAAAACTTCGGTGACATGGAACTCATTATCTCCCAAATTAACTGCCCAACAGTTGTGTAACTTCACCAGGTCAGATGACTTTAGCCCTCATATTCAGCTGAAATATGCCTTCTTATATTCTCCACCTATTAGCCTTAAATGCCAGGTGAATCCCTCTTCCACATGATAGTGTGTTTTCAGGCACCGAGAGCGGGTACTGTGACCTGTTGGATTTCTTTACAGGTCCTTCAGTTGTATGACTTCATTTTGAATTTACCACCTTCCTGTTTATATTCTGATGTGATTTATAATAAAAAATACATATTTACTCTTTGACCACAGTTCCCAAAACCCTTATAATTTCCCGAGTGATAAGAGCAATGGGAGCACTTTTGCTATATTTGATCTGTTGTCCTCAGTCCATAAAGATTAAATTGGTATCTTGTTATTCATGACAAGCCCGTTTTACGTAACTGGGTTTATGCTAATGAGGTGACTTTTGGAAAGCAAGAAAGGATGGAGGCTGGTTGCCAGGGGAACCAACCATGAATAGAAGAGTGCAAATTTCAGTCCCACCCCTTAATTTGTGAGAAGGAGAGAGGAGTTAGAGGCTGAATCATTCACTGATGGCCAATGGTTTAATCAGTCATGCCTATGTAATGAAGCCTCCATGAAACCCCAAAAGGATGGGGTTCAGATAGCTTCCAGGTTAGGGAACCAGAAGGCTTCCAAGTGCCACTGTGCCAGTCCCCAAACTCTACAAGGACAGAAGCTCCTGTGTTCAAGACCTCACCCTATGTATCTCTTCATCTGGCTGTTGATTCATATTATTTAATATCCTTTATACTAAACCAGTAATCTAGTTAGTAAATGGGTTGCCTGTATCCTGTGAGCTGCTCTAGCAGATTAATTGAACCTAAGGAGGTGGTTGTGGAAACCTCTGATTTACAGTTAGTTCATCAAAAGCATATGTGACAACCTGGGTGTATGACTGTCATCTGAAGGCGGTCTTGTGGAGACTGAGCCCTTAACCTGTGGGACCTGATGCTTCCTCCATGTAGATAGTGTCAGAATTGTGTTGAATTGTGGGGCACCAAGTTGGTATTGGAGAGTTGCTTGTTGGTGTGGGGAATCCCCCTTACTCATCAGAATTGGAGACTAGGATCTTCACACTCCATTGGCAACAATTCTGTTTCTCTGTGATGCTCTTACTGCAAAACAGAATGTAATGCTCTAGTGTTGTGCAGTCACTTAGAACCTACCTCATTCTAGGTCTACTCAAGTCTGTTAATCCTCTGTAAAATGTCATCAGTTTACCAGTCATGATATGTCTTGGTCTTACTGTCCATGTTGACTTTTTTCATGGCTGCTGTCAAAGCACGTATACCTCATACTGCACTTCTACAGCTTCTTTTTAAAAGTGTAGGTACTGCATCATTCATCATGTTCGGAAATATTTGTCTCAAATGCGGTCCTAGGCGAAGTGGAATCAGTTGAAGGAAATCTCATTGACTACTTTTAAAACATAGTTTTGCTTTAGTTGCTGCTTTATTTTTATGAGAGGTTAAATGTAAGAAAAAATTGGACGTTGCATTATCTCTTTAAAAAGTAGCCCATGCATGGGGTCATACATATTTGGCAGAGGCTTCAGATGACTGATAAATATATACATGTCTTCAGGAGATGTTTTCTTCACTATGATTAAAATTCACACATTTCCTTTTGGAAAATTAATAGGTCCAGTGCTTATTTATTTTTTTCTGGGGAAATGGTATGCCAGCCTACCCAAATGACTAGGGATCGTCACTTGTTTTCCAAAAGAAAAATTTTCATTTGCCTTGAAAATTTCAGATGATGATGAGTCAGTTCTAAATGTGTTTACTTATACTCAGTTTGAAGTTTCATAGGTAACATTGAGGCGGAGCCCGGGTTTTTGTCAAGGCTCGAGCTAGCCCTGGGTCCCTGCAGGTCCCCAGCCTTTGAGGACTGCAAATGGCAGCCCTCTTGTGTTCCAGTCCTCTGTGCTGCTCTAGAACCAAGTGACTTCTGAGGGAGGCCTGAGTCCTAGAAAGCAGCAGCATAAAAAAGGGAGAAGAAAAAGAACCTTGGAAGAAGTCGTACACCCAAACTGGAGGATAAGGAAGAAGAGAAAAAACAAAGGAATATTACATATAGAGTATGCCTTGTAGTTGACATAGAATATTAATATTTCTTGAATGTTATTCTAGGCTTTTATTGCTGAAATGTAAACTTCTGTTTGCATGTAAGCAAAGGACATACTGATTGAAAAAATTCTAGCCTGGCATCAGCTCTTTATTCAGTGAAGAATGTTTGTAGACATGTGGGTTATGAAAGTCAACATTACAGCTGTGTTTGGGCAAGTGTTTTCTTCGGACTTTGTGAAGTATATGCTGCAGTTCCCAAATATCTGCAGGTGCAAACTGATAAAACTGCATCTGTAGTGTTTTTAAAGATTTGCAAAACAGAAAACATTTTATAATTGAGGATATATATTCACACTATGAATGAAAAGAGTGATGCAGCTTTGGCTTAATCAGGAGAGGTTAGCCTTATGTGGAGTGGGGAGAAAGTTATTTAGTGAGCATTTGAAAATTCCGTTAATACCATTTGGTCCCCAGTATTTTATCTTCCTCCTCCTCCTCCTCCCCCTCCCCCTCCTCCTCCTCCTCCTCCTCCTCCTATCCCCCTTCCCAGTGGTCTTTGTTAAACATTAGAAAACCTAGGGCAATGAAGTTGCATCCGCAATTAATGCCACTGAAAGTGCCCATGGTTTGGGGTAGGTAGTTCTGGGGAAGATTCCATTTTATAATGTCTGGTCAATAAAAGTTGTCATTTACTGAAGTCTTGACGTTAAAAACCTAAGTAAGTTATGTATTGCTCCATTAAGTGCATAGACCACTACAGAAATCAATATGGCGTGCTTCATTTGGGAAGGGAGTCTGAAAATGTCCCCTGAAATTAAAGCTAAAAGTTTATAAGTAAAAAAAAAAAAAAAAAAAAAAACTATGAATTTGGAATTTGATAAATTCCACAAAGTATATTTTTTGCTTTTCTTTTTTTCAGTTGTAAACAAAAATTAAAGTTGTTTTTCAAAAAGCTCATGGTAAGTCAGAGCCATAGTCAGAGCTTTAACCTGTGGGATGAATGGCTACTGGACTGGAAATGTCTCCTTCCCCCTTCTCTCTCTCTCCTGTGGCATAATGGAAAGGGCCTTGCGCTGGCTGGTAGCAGGAGGAATTCAAACAAGACCCTATAACATGCTTCAGTGTCAGCCTAATAGATCTTTGTGTTGCAGATAATGCATATGAAAGCACTCCGAAGAATTTCAACTATTGAACAAAATCTCTCCTAATGAGACAGTACATACATAAAGGATAAGCCTGTTGGAGAGAATCAGAGCCAGCAAGACGGGAAATAGCAGTTGGCATTGAGGCTTTGGTCTGGGAGTAAAGCCTGAGTCTGCAACTAACTAGTGGAATGAATATGAGCAGATCTTTACCATAGGGGCCTCAGTTTGTTCAACTGTGAAATAAAGGGTTTGGCCCAAGTGATAACTAGGATACTTTTCAGCTCTGAGACTCTTAGTGTTCATTAACTAGAACAAACATGAAGCCTTAGAATACTTCCAGCATCAAGCCTGAACCCAACTGGTATTTCACTGTCAGTCAGTCCCTATTAATTCTAGTTAAATTTTGTATAACAGACCCACATTTAGTCATGGAGTAGTGCTGATTCAAGGACAGGCAGCTGGAAAGTTTTCAGGGCTCTCTGCTGTTTACATGGGAGCTAGACTCTGCAGTTACGTTGTAGATGGCAGTTCAGGCGGTGGTAAAGCCAGCTTAGAGTCATACACCCCAGGGTGATGAGCGTTTGTCCAACACTCTGAAGCTGAAAGTAATATCTGGCCATTTTATAGTTACATAATATTTTTTGTCCTTCCTTTGTATGTTAAAGGTTTACTAGAGGGGAGTGTGCATTGATTCCCAACTGTCTCCTGGTTTTACCTGTTTATGTATAGATGTAGCTATGTGAGGTATGGCATCTCCAAAGAGTATATGATATGAATGGGACTTAACATGACTATGTAATATTGGAGGCAAGCGAGCATGATGACTCAGATGTGGAATCAGGAAATCTAGGTTCAAATCTTTGTAGGTCAAGCACTTGGCATAATGTAGGGCATATTGCCAGTACCCAGTCGTTGCAGCTGTTATTACTCAAGATGATAGGAAAATACAAGTGTAGTAGTAGTCTTCTTATCTGCGGACTCTTATGTAAAACACCTATTTAAAAAATAATTACCTTTAACCATATTATTAATTCAGCTGAGTGAAATGCAGCAGGTTTGAGTTGGGTACTGAAGCACAATTTCCAGAAGCCATCCTTATTTTCTGTTACCTGCAAAGTATTTCTGGCAGAAGTGGCCCTGTCATCTCCATATGTCGCCCCTGGCAGCAGAGCATGAAGGACTTGGGGAGGGTTTTCTGTGTGTGGCTCAGTCTCATGGTCATTAACATCGAGTTTGTTGAGTCTGAGGCATCTGTGACTCTGAACAGTAGTGCCAGACTTCTGTTTGTGCTAGCACTCTGAGGAGACCTGCATAAGCGCCTCCTTACCTGACACGCCTAAGTGTGGAGTTTTGTTTTTTTGTCATTGGATTGTCTGGTTTGAGTTTTTCTTATGTTGTAAATACGTAGGTGCAGTGAAGAAATTTTCTACACTGAAAAAAAAAGTAAGTTTTGAGTAGACTTGATCTCTTAATTCTTAGTGTTGCCTAAGATAGGCTCATCCTGCCTAGAACAAAGGTAACATGAGACGTGATGCTTGGGAAGTTCAGGGAGTCGAAGGTTTTGGAAAGAGATCTGAGCGGTAGAGGCATTTGCATCTACGAAGTGGTTCTGGAATTGGAAAATCAGTGTTATAGTTAAGGGCGACATGCTTCTTAGCTGTATAGAACAAGATAAGCTAACTTTTAACTTCTAAAATGAGATTACCAAAAAACAGGTCAAAGTTTTAAAGCAAATAGTTTACTGTTTGCTCTTCTAAATTTAAAAAGAATATTCTTTTAAATCATTTCTGAGGTTTCAGAGAGAACCACAAGAGCATAGCTTTGAAGCGTAGAAAGAAAAAGAGCTTAGAACAGAGGCTGGTACAGCTAAAGGCTGACACTTGAAACATCTAGGCAGACAGCACAGTGATGGTGAGTCTGAATGGATATTCTCCAGTTTTACTCTTTCTAAATGGATATGGAACAGTAGTAGTTGGCGATTTTCTCTAAGAATTAAATTTTGTTTCTTTTATAAACTGGCATTGGGGAATTTGGATTCAGAGTTGAGAGTTCAGATATCAACTCTACCATTTTCAGACTGGGCTAATTATTTAATTGTCGAGTTTTTCTCATTTTAAAATGGGGGGAGCGATACTTAACCACAAAGGTCGTTGAGAACATTAAACTGCTTCAGAGAAAACCTACTACTTAGTAGGTGTTATTAAATTTTAAATGTATTCAACAAAATAGAAAGTATTTTAAAACTAAAATTTCACTGTTGAAGTGCAGAAATAAATATACAAAACTATTGTGCAATTCTGGGTGACTTGAGAATTTTGCAAAGGTGCTCTTTTGTCGCTTCCCTTTAGCCCATTGCTTGATGAACTTTTTCCACAAAAACCCTTTAGAGTAACAACCTTAATACTGAATTTGAGGAATCTTTAAGACGTCAACAAATTAGTACCTTCTCAAAATGATGGTTGAATAGAGTAATGAGTAATGAGGGTCTGCATCTATTTCCTTATTTACTGGATGTGATATCGCAGATAGCAAGGGCTACCATTTATTTCTGGTTACTGTGTGCCAAGTGCTGTATTAAACACTTTATAAGCATCATCTCATTTAATGCCTGAGATAATGTGGTATATAGATTGTAGCTCTCATTATACAGCTGAAAAAACAAGGCACACACTAATAGTATGTCTAAGCTTCCATAGCTGGGGAGACTGAAAAGTCGTGATAGTACCTTCTCAAGTTAGTGTCCATGCTTCAGTGTCACCTGATCTGGATGACAGGTTAGCTCTGGGAAATGCTGACACAACATAGAGTTTGTTGAGGAAGTGGTTGGTCTTTAGAATCTTTGAAACATTTTATACCTAATTAGGACTCAGAAAGGTCCAAGTAATTGATTGCATATCCAGTGCCTGTTTCGCTGAAATAATTTTTCTGGTGTTTTGATTGGGATTTTGCTCCATCTAAGACAAACATAGAATGCTGTGGAATGACTGTCTAAATGAGTGTTTTCCAGCCTTGGCTACACAAAAGAATCACCTGGAGAGTTTCAAAATGCAAACCAAAGAAAAACAACAACACCCTCAAAACCCAGTACCCAACCCTAGATATTGTTTTTTTACTCCAGTTATGAGATATAATTAACATGTAACATTATATTAATTTTAGGTGCACAACATAATTATTTGATAAATGTGTATATATAGATGAATCTATATATACAGAAATGATCACCACAATGAGTTTAGTTAACAGTTATCACTTCACATTTTTTTCTTGCGATGACAACTTCTAAGATCTATTCTCTTAGCAACTTTTAAATATAAAATACAGCACTGTGAACTATAGTCACCATACTGTAACTTATTTATCTTAGAACTGAAAGAAATTTGTACTTTTGGACCACCTTTGCCCATTTCCCCCTTCCCTTCTCCCCCTCCCTCTGACAACCACCAATCTGTTCTGTTTTTATGAGTTTGATCTCACATGTCCATTTGAGATCATAAAGGTTTGTTTTTCTCTGACTTATTTCACTTAGCATAGTGTTCTCAGGGATCATCCACGTCGTGGTGTACAGCAGGCTTTGTAAGTCTTCTGGAGACTCTGGAGGCTTAGCCCTGGGGTAGTAGAGTCCCAGGGATCCTGTTTTGCTTGGTAATCTTCCTGAAGTTGGGACCAACCCTGTGCCTCACTCCTCACTCCCCTGCCTGCCCCGTCACCCTGAGATGACGGTGGTGACAGTGGAGGAGGAGGAGCAGTTGTCAGCATTGGACCATTAGAGTCAGCGTGATCTTCCAGGAAGGTCAGCTCGGAAGGTGATCGCTGTGCGATGCCGCTTCTTGGGGTTTAACTTTCCCACTGCTTATGTCGGCTTTGGGTGCGTTGGCTCTGTGTATTTTTGGTTCCCTATACCAGTAATATTCCAGAGGCATTTGCTGTGTTTGTACAGATCAAACATAAGTCAAGGAGCATTTCCAAATGTTGGTCACGCATAGGTGCTGTTTTGTTTTAATGGAATTAGGAGTTTTCCTATCTTCTTTTCTCTCCATCATTGTCATCCTCTTCTCAACCTGTCTCCTGTCCTGTTCTCACCACTCCACAACCTTTCATGTGCTCAGTGACAGACAGCAACAAATCCAGCTGTGGACAGTGATCTAGACAACAGAGGATATTTTTAAGGCAGATAAGTAGTTTGCTATTTGCCAGAACACCCTGTTGGAACACAGATTCTGTGGAAATATGATGGTAGCAGGTTACCAGTTGGAGCACTAAATTAAGTTTGACTAGCAAATATTTGTCTGCAGTAATTTAAATCATTTCAAAAATTCTGTTTACACATGAGGGGGCAGTATGGTACTATAAAGCAAATGCTCTGGTGAAATGTTTATTTTTATTGGCATATAGTAGTTTTTAGGTGAGAACTTTTAGAATCTATGATTATAACTCTGATACAGTTGTCTCTGTTAAACATGATACATGCCTATGATACCCTCACCTGCAGGTGAGGGGCCTCCGGTGTTCTAAGGAACAGGAAGCCTCTGAACTTAGGTCTTGGCAGCCATAGAAGGTCTTTTATAAATCACCTCTGCATGATATACTTCCCTTTATGGCACACATTGCTTTTCTGAAAAGAAAAAAAAAAATTGCTAAGCAAAGAATCAGCACATTTTAATGTTGTTATTGCTAATATATGAATGACACTGTAGATAATCAAGGTGCTAACATTCTGGGTTTCATAAATGGAAGAGAGATTATTAAGAGAAGTTGGAGGGTATTAAGTAAATTGATAAAATTTACGAAACATTTTATGAAGAATGTACATGGGAATCTATAAGGTAATTTCATAAGCACAAGCTATTTTTAAACATGTAAAAAATATTTGCAGTCATAAGTTTTTGTTTGTGTAGTTTGAAAAAATTGAAACCAGCTTTTTGGCATAAATATAACCCTGTGTGAAATTTAACAGGATATTTATTTTTAATATTTTATCCTGGCTACTACTTTTGTGGATGAAGAGCTGTGGTATTGTCTACATGTGGTAAAGATAATTATACTTGTTTAGTTTGGGAATGAATTTATTTTGAAACATAATGATTTTATGTTGCTTTAACTTTAACAAGAAATTTAATTTATTTTAATTTTAATGATACTTTATTTTGAAATTTTTTTGTTAAAAATAAAAGATTCATGACCAATACTCCAAATTTGAAGGAATGGATTTTTGGCTCTAGCTTATTTTGGATGAACTCCGAATCAAATGTTGTTTGACGTTGGTTTATTGTTGGAATACACAGGTTTTCAGTTCAGGGGAAACAATTAATGTTCCTGTGCTTTGATGGCAGATTTTTAGGACACTGCCTGATGCCACATTCCCCGAGCCAGTCTCCTTGTCAGCATCACCCCCCCATGCTCCACCAAGGCAGTCGAAGAGACAAGGCCAGAGGATCAAGAGACCCGTGGCTGTATATAACCTTTGTCTTGAGCCAGAAGACGGTAAGATGTCCCTTATATTTTTATTCTTGACAGCATGTTGAGAATATAGCATCTCATATGACCCCAGGGCAGGCCATGGCTTTCCATCCTTTGTATTTTAATTTCTCTTCCCCTTACAATGATAATTTTTGAGATTAACAGCTAGGATAAAGCTTTCTTATCAGGGAGAGAACACAAGTTTCAGTTTTGTGTTTGTCTTTGTTATGCATGGTTCCTTTCATTTTTTTAAAAGCTTAAATTTCTTTTTTAGGAGACTTGTGTGGCCTCCTGTGAGGTTACATAACCCTGAGACAAATGCAAGGGGAACAAAAATTAAAGCAGATCTTTTATGAGAGGAGCAGACAGAGGCCGATGTTAAATGCATCTAGATTAAAGACACTGTTCCCCGTTGCTCTGGGGTTTATGGCTTCTGCACCTTACTTGCCTTGTTTTTCTGACTTTCTCATAAGGCAGGTATCTCATCATATGGCAGTGGTGGCAAATTGACCTGCCTCTGGGGGCCAGGCTGAGTGGACTGAGCTTCAGTGGGACTCTGGCAAATAGAAGTTCTCATGTCCCAGCTAATTGCTGTCAGGTGACCATGATGTTGCCTAGTTTTTAAAGAGAGCCTGAAAATTTGAATTTTAAACACTAATCTCTACAGAACAAGACAGTGAGCCATGTAGAGGCCACCAATTGCTGATTTGTAAGCATGTGGCTATTGGTGTGGAGAATAAGATGGTCATGGTCTCAAAAACCCACATTTTCAGTCTGCATGTCTAAAACTCCAACTCTTATTGTGGGACTTCACCACTGCCGAGGACATTTTCTGAATTTGATATTAGTCTTCATTTTTTCTTCCTTTTCTCATCTTTGTTTGTTTTCATTCTTTCAAGCTACTGAGGTTATGTTGGTTTGGAAGTGTGGGATGATTGTCAAAGGGAAGAAGGGAATGAATGAAGATAGAAGCAAATACAATACCTTCATCACAAGCAGCTATATACTCAGATGTCCAGATAGTTAATATCCAAAGATCCGGGCAAGCAAGTGACAACTCTCTTTAACTCAACTGCCTGGGAGGTGTCTGCAGAAGGACTCCGAATGCTTCCTGTGATGACACTGGGGGTTAGGATATTCTGGTGTCCTTTTAAATCATTTAAGACACATACAGCACATGGTAGTTTTACAGTCACATCCTTGTTTTCCAGAGGAGAGGGATGAATCATTAAAATCAGCTTGTAATTTCAGAGTTTCATTTTTGAATTTAATTTCAGCCTCTGATCCCAGCTAACCTTTTTATTCTCTTTTTTCACTTCCACTGTCTCTCAGTAGAGCTGCTAATAAGGAGTAAAACTGACTAGCTTGAATTGCACCTTTCCTTACATCTCACTTGTCCTCAGGTGGAAGTGTTAATAAAGAGTGAAAGAGGGGAATGTTGGAAAGTAGGAGGGGGAAAAAAAATCAAGACGACATAGAACAATACCTACATTGACTCAAAATTGAACTGACTGTATTTCATAAAGGAAATGACCGAAGAGGGTCCTTTTGTCTTAGAATTAATTATATCTACTTTTTTGGTATTTTTAGGAATTGAATCATACTATCCAGTCACGTGTACATAGCATATTAATCTTTTGATCATTAGGTTGCTAAGTGATTATAAGTGGGCTAGAAGCTGCTGAAGTGGTATTCAGCATATCTTTTATGGGAATACTTAAGATGGTATGCAACTGTAGTTTTCCTAATTTTTAGGTCATAAAATAATTCTTAAAAATTATTTGAGTATAAGGGAATAGAAAAAAGATTGTCAAATAGTTGACTGCCCTAGTTAATCTTTGTTAATCATTTATATGATGTTTCATTCTCTATTTTGTATTTTATAACTTAAATCCTTCTTGATTGCAACCTTGGATTTTTTCTTTTTGGGTGGGTCGGGGGGAAGTTGCCAGGAAAGCTCATGATTTCGTCCATGGGGTGATTTTATTTTATCTTAGAGGTCATAAGATAAATTTAAATGTATTATGTATCCCTCACAACCCTCCATTATTTGTAGCAAGCTTTAGTGAAACTTAAGTGTGTGAAGAAGAATTATTTCAGAGAGAACAAAATAGGGGTATATTTTACATATTCTAAAAAAAGGGGGGAGGAATAAATGAAGAGAGGTGCTGTGTATGCTTTTGAAAGAAAGCCTAAAGGGAAAGAATACTAAAAAAATATGTTATTGAATATCACTTAACATACTGAAAACTCTACCCATTTTTAAAATAATTTATTCTTATCACTAGGACTTAAAATTTTTTTTCTGTAACCTGAGTCATCTAATTGTCAACTCTACTTGAAAATTTCAAAAAAGTTAATCTTTCATTGTATTTTTTTCTGATTGATAGTAGAGTCACTTCCCATGTCTATCTAATTTTGTTTAAGGTATGCATTTTAGCCAACTTTGGTTGATTATTTTTCAGATGTTTTAGTTTATATGAGTCTGATAGAAAATTTAAATGCAAATATGTTCCCACTTACTATAGCATAAGTTAAATTTGACTTAATGAAATCAGGATAAATAATTTTTATTTGGAAGCTAGGTAGATTATCTGCTAACATTCAGATAAGTAGAATGGATGACTGGAGATTCTGGCCCTATGATAATTTGGTCATAGATTTGATATTTATTTGAGTGAAGTGGTTTGTGGTATGTTATTTCATCTTCTTCCTTGAGTTGGGTATGAAACCAATGTACCAAACAGCCAACCCTGGAAAACAACTCAGTTGGTTTAAGTTTAGTATCAGGCAGATCAAAAAGTCATCATTAGCAAAGACTCAGCAAGCCTAAAGCATGAGCCTGGAAGCAGAGAATCCCAGCTGGCATGAAATAGGGGAGAAACTCAGCCGTTAGACTGTGATTTTTATTACATTTATGTAACCCCACCACACCCTCAATTGAGATGACTAGTTTAATTAAAGACATTTAGTATCTTTACTTTGATAGACTTTAATTGGCTTTATCACATTTAGCCATACTGCATACATGTGCTCCTTATTTTTCTTTGCAATATATGATTAAATGATATTAAACTTATCATTTACAAAAGACTTTAAAATTCTAGTTCCTTGCTTAAGGATATTTGTTGATGATTATTATGAACTGAAACGGATATGGTATCTAGCTAGATTTCTTTAAATAGAGCAGTTGTTAAATCTTTACTGAAATCCTTGTATTTCATTATTTTGTAGAAGCCATATTATTCATTTTCATGTAGCATTTAATAATCTCACGAACTTCAAAGCTGAGCAGATTTGGGCAAGTGTTGCGAAGTAGCAAAATATTAGTATAGACTGCTAAGTGCTAAAAAGAACAGGAAAAATAAAAGGTTTGCATTTATTTCATTTTCTATAGAACTCATAGTAAACTCTAAAAAAGTTGAGTGCATGTTGTATCTTTGTTTCTCCTGCCCACTCCAAATTTATGTCCTTCTTACTTCTATGAAAGGAGAGACTTCAGTGTTTGTTGTAATTCCTCCACGTAGAAGATAAGGTCATGGGGCAATGTGAGATATATTCTTTGTCAGTTTTCACTGAAGGCAGAAGAAAAAAATTTAAAGAAGGTTTGGGGAGAGAGAATATTATCATCTGAATTTTGACTAAGCTCTCTTTCTTTTTTTTTTTTAAATGCTAGCTCCAATTTTAAACAATTAGTCACAAGACTAGTTTTTATTTGTCTTCTTGGGTGATTAGGTATTCCTTGCCTATCTTTCTTTGTACGTAATAGAGCAGTTTATTTAGGCAACTTAAAAAATATGATTTATAGCAAGTGGAAAACAAAATCATTTTGTAAGCCAACTGGCAGCATTTAATATTATTTTAGAGTGGGTCTTCCTTGTTTATCGTTGGGTTGGCAGTTTCACACTTGGATCTCAGATGTGCTAACGGCAGCACATTTTGATGAACGTGTTTGTAGTTCCACGTTGTTAGTAGCTGGCATAACGAGGATGCAGAGCCTTATAAGCTAAGAAGTGGAAATACAACTGTTGAAGGAGAGATAGATAAGCAAGGAAATATGATCATTTTCCTTCTATCCTAAGGAAGAGCATATCCTGATATGGATCAGTTTCTAAAACCAGAGTGTCTGTAGGAATCAGAAAGGCCATGGTAAGAGACTAGTTAAGTGATGTGGGCTTAAGCTGATCTTGGCTTGAAGCAGCACTAGGAACCGGGAACAAAATGGATATCTGGGAGAGATGTTAAAGCAAGTCATTGGGGCTTTTTAACTGACTGGTTGTGAAGGTTGAAGGCAAGTAATCAAAACATATAATCAGCCACATTACTCATAGGTAAATCTATACTTGTGGTTATGTCTTAGTTTTTGCCCTGAGGGTTTTTTTTTTTAAATATTTAGAATGTCTTTTTATCGAAAGAAAGGAAATGTCTCATTTCATTAATGTCCTCAATGCATATTGCTACACATAACTGCTTTGGAAGCAGGTTTAGAAAAATATATAAAATGTATAAAATATATTGGTATAAATAGCATATATGTAAAGTCAGTGGACAGAGAAATATTAAATAATTACTAAAATGTTATGTCTTCATAGAGAAAGAGAAGTCTCATAACCGTGAACATAAAGCTCATTTTTTTTCATGCTTTCCCTCACAGACGTGTGCCCTCGCTGATTCATAGGCTTATCATAAAGGATGGGGGGAAACTACTATACTAAAAGATGCTCATTTCAGTAGAAGTCAAGGAAGAATAGCTGACAGTCATGGCACCTATGTACTTCCTAATCTCCATTTCCAAGAGAGTAGCTTTAGAAATCACTTTCATGAAAACATGCTTTTGTAAGTGAATTATAACTACCCTGTTTTTCTCAAAATGTTGATCAGGACACTTACGTGTGAGAAGAACCACTGTAAAACTATTGTTGACATGGTTTTTAGTGACATGTTCTATAGCTATTAATGTTTCCTTATAGACAGTATCATTAGCTTGACACAGAATCATATTCAACTCAAGTAACCGGGCATGAGCAAATCTTTCTTTGTCTTAAGCTTAATGATTTTCTCTCAATTCTTATCTTTTTAAATTTTTTTTATTTTTTTTATTTATGGCACTTCATGAGTGGAGTCTGGATAGAAACTTCCTGAGTGCCAGTCTTCAGAGCCATGTTATGATTCCTTGACATGAAATTACTGTGTCATGACGTGAAACCCAAGACCAGGTTTGAATCAGTGACAGTGTATGTAGACAGATTATTTCTTAACTCACTTTTACAATGTTGAGAGCAATGGGTTGGGAAGAGCAGCCAGAAATTTCAGGGCCAGAATTGAATTGTGGCGTGCCCATACATCATGCAGGCTACCTCCCCTGCCCTGTCGTTTCCCCAGAAGCCTCGCTGAACCTCAGCCCCGCTGATGTTAGTGACAAAGCACAAGGCGACTTTTTATATGACTTCCTGTATAATCTCAACTCTGCTTCTGTGTGGGATGAACATTTCCCCCTTTCTCTAGAGGGGGGAAAATCCTTTAAAAAATACATGGCTGCTTCTGTGGTGAAAATAAGTTCATGGCAGGTAACTAGAATTTATAGAAGAGAGAAAAAAAAAATCTTTAAAGCTTGTCTCCCTGTGGTGTGGGCTTTTTCTTCACTTCTAATAGCTTTTATTTTAATTTCTAGTTCTGAATTCAAGCAGCTGTCACTCTCTTTATAGCCCTCTTTGAAACTCTTACAGCGTAGGAGGTAGCTGGGCTGTCTAAGAAACATCTTTTCAAACCAACCAAAGTATTGTTTATCCTGAATGAAATAGAATTTTTAAGGCTGTCAAGAGTGACTGATTTGAAACATTTCCTTTGGTAGCCAGGAAGATGAGAAGAAACATGGAGGGGAGGGTCTTTCCCTTGGCCAAGTGACTTCTATCACCCAGAAAATTCTTATGGACTATGATAAAAATGACCGTGGAATAAGGGTGCACTTGACAATTAATATAACAAAACAAACCTGTGCCCAGTTATTTTTACTTACTGAATCCTTGCCAGCTATAGAGGAAAAGGAAAAGATGTGAGACTGAGTCACTGTGAAGGATGCCATGTAACTACTTGTCTCTAGTGGCCTTTGATGAGCTCTGGGCAGCAGCTTCGCAGCTTGGCTCTCTCCGAATGCTCATTCTGCTGTCCGTGGCATTCTCATGTACCTTCTGAGCTGCATTTAGGAGTACAATGTCACCTTTGGATGTAAAAAAAATCTTCCATCCAATTAAAATGAATTCTTGGGCTGACATTTTGCATGTAGTAATAATCTTTAAAATCAGCAGCATGATTTTTTGAGCTTGAAATGTGATTATGGTCATGATTGTATTTTTTTTCTTTTGGTCAGAATAGAAATAGTGATTATTTGAATCTCTACTGATTAGTTATTTTGAAGATATACTCTTTTTCTTAAAATTTTTAATACTGAATGCAAAAACAGGTTGCAAAATTTGGAGAGTAATAATAGTGAACAGTTACATAAACCATATTGTAGGCCAGGTCCTTTTTTACCAATATTTATTAAAGTTAGGTAATCCTCATGACAATCCTCAAGGTATATTATTATCCCTGTTTTATAGCTCAGGAAACTGGGGTACAGAGAAGGCCCATAACTCACCCATCTCATAGCTGGTTAGTGACAAAGCCAGGATTGAACCAGGTTGCTGGCAGATTCTGGGTTTCTAGCCACCCTGCTAAACTGCTAAATACAGATGCCACCGTGAAGTTGGAGATAGTCTGTGCATTTCAAACAATGTGTTGATTTTTATTTATTTATTTTTCAGAATGATTCTTAGATTTTCCAAAGTGCCTAGTTTTGTTGTAAGGGAATCAGAATTATGGTCTTGATGAAGGAGAAGAAAGAGCCAGAGATGAGTATGGTTTTAAACCTGGGACTCAGTGCACTGTGATAAAAACGGGCTTCCAGGAGAAAAAAGGATGCTCGCATTTATGGAAAGTTGGGATGGAAAACAATCATTTTAATTTCAATGATGCATTTATTTTATCATGATTTTTGGAACCATTTGATTTTAGGTTAGTTGTTACCTGATGCTTTAATGAGAACACAAATTAGGAATTTGATAATGTCTGAATATGCTGGATTTTGCTGTTTCTTTTTTTTTTTTTCTTCTCTCTTCCTTTCTTTTATTAAAACATTAAAAAAAAAAAAAATAGAACATACATTCCAGGGTTTAAAACACCAGAAAGTGGAAAATGATACAAAGTGAAGTCTCCATTATTCCATCAACTCAGTTCCCACACCCTAATGCATCTGAAAAACAGATCTATGACCTCTAATATTAATGGATTGGGCTATAGAAAAGTGCCATCTTTTAGTTCCAATGTTATTGAATACTGGTAATTTTCTTTTTCATTTAGTAAATCAAAAATAGTAAAGTATCCAGAATTTCATACAGTTAAATCTTTTCAGAGTTGAGGTCCAGATTGGATTGATAACCAGTTTTTTAGTGGGGTCGTACTGTGCAAAACTGCTCTTTAAGTCATAAATGATGAAATAGTAGCAGTTCGTGTGGGTCCACCGTTAGTTTTGTATTTATCCTTCCACAGTTCTTTATGTACATATCAACAAATATGAATATAAATCTTTATCCCCATGTGCACCCAAAAGCTAGCTGTGTACCTTAACTTTAAAATTTTTACAGGATATCTTACATTGCTTTCCATGACAATATGAAGAGAGCTTCCCTCCTTTTTTAATTGATGTATAGTGTTCCACGTGTTCTGTTGTGGGCATGGCCCTCCTTGTGTTCCACAGCCAAACACAAGAAGGTGGCGTCAGTCCTGTACTGACCACATGCAGACTTCTAGGCTTCCAATGACAAAAATGTTTCTCTAGGAATAATACACAGGGTATGCTTTTGAATGAATAAAGCAAGTTATAAAACAGTATTTTCAGACTAACCTCAGTTCTAAAGGAAAAATTACGTAAATAGATGTATAAGCATAGAAATAATTTTGGAAGAATATTAATCATTTATGACAATGATTATCCTTAAAGGGTGAGAGTGTGATGATTTTCTTTTTTCTGCTTACCTGTATTTCTTTCTTTTTCCTGTAAAGTGTTCCTTGTTTTACACACTTATACAGATATACACAAACATATAAGATACATACATATATATGTATTTAAGTTACAAAATTTTGGCTTAATGCTGTTGCGAGCTGTGCTTGGCACTTGGTGTGTGGAGTATAAGTTTAACATTTTGAAGTAGAAACAAGGATATAAAGTCCCTCTAGTATAAGTTGACCTGGCGAGACTTCATTGACACCACAGAGAATGGGTAGCTCCTGCTGCTTAGTGGTTAGATCTTAGATATCTTTCACCTTCTACCTGGGCTGCTCCCTCTGAGTCATACTGTCCTAGAATTTTGGGGACCACTATCACTGGAAATACTTAGCAGCAAAGAGTTTTATTGAATGGTAAAACTATTTGTGGTAATGTTTGGATTTCAACCAAAATGGATTTAAATCTCTGTCCTCTTCCTGATAACTTATATAATTTGGGCAAGTTCTCCTTTAAGCCTCATGAGTTTGAGGCAATAAAATTTCACTTTTTTTTCCCCAAGAACGAATGAGCTAATGTCAGTACACTACCCAATGTGTAATATTTACTCCAAAATTTTAGCTTATATTTTCCTGAGGGCCTATTGTATGAAGTAGAAGACTTGAAATATACTTTCATAGAAAATAAAACTTAATATTTTATTTTTGGTTATTTCTGCCCAGAGTAATACCTGGGCTTATTGGTTGCTGGCATCTTAATCTGGCAATTGATAATAATTAACATTCCATATGTGAGAAGAATAGTAGGGGAGGAGGACAGGTAAAGAGCTAGGAGTCCAACAGCCCTCATCATCTCAGCTGGGCTGGAGTTTGTGTTCTGAGCACCGTGCTCTAAATTTTCTGAGCTGTCAATGTGTCAGCCTTCCTCAGAATTTTATGGAAGATAGTATCTGATTACTTTTTGGTTTCCAAGCATAGAAGTACATGGTTGTTATATTTTTTGTTTGTTTATGTGGGCAGAAATCTCAGTCTGTAAATAATGCCTCAGGACTGTGATTATGATATAAAAATGCTCTACTTTATTGAGTAAAGCAATTTGCTTTGACTTCTATTGACATTGCAGCTGAACTAGTCTTATTCATTTTATAATTGAATTGCTACTGACTTCCATCGACTTTTGCAAGTTGTAGAGGGGGTTCTGTGGTTGTTACCTAATGCTTATTAGCTGCTGCTCTAACATTCTATCAGCGTCTGTTTTATATTATGTGATTATAACACAGCTGATTCCCTCATCAGCTTTTCCTAGTATACACTTTAGGCATATCTTTGCTGTCTGTCTAGCTTTTTGGGGCAGGCATAATGTTTAATTTTTAAACCGTTGGACAGTAGAAAATCTGCATAATTTTATGGCGATTTCATTATATCTTTTAATGCCTTAATGTGTCGTTTTAATTTATAATTGGGGATTTGCCTCTTTTCTTATTTTTATTTTTATTTTTTTGTCATGAGAGGGAGAGATGCAGTTTTGTTTTTGTAGTTTTTGTGCTTTTGGGATTGGGGATGGGCGGTTAGTCCACTAAGAGTGACATTTTCCTTTCCTAGTCACAATTTCTGCTAGAGAAATTTATTGCCTGAGTGAATTATTCCCATCCAGCCGCTGACTTTCATAGATTTGCATGTTATTTAGCTTCATTATGGTTGGTCTTGTTTGATGAGGGCAAAATGGAATGAGAGGAACTGGGACATCTTGCCCCCTACCCAGCATGACCTTGCTTTAACTTGCAGTGGAACTGAGAATTGGGGTAAGTGGGACTTGAGAGGCCTTTTCTTCTACTTGGCAATGGTATAACCTGTCTCTGAGTGCACCTCCCGCTGCTGAGAAGCACAATTAGATTTCTTTCCTTAATGGGCAGTTGGCAGGGTTAGTTTCTTATATCCCCCACCCCTTTTTCCCTAATGTAAAATTTAGAGAAGATTTTCTGATCATAGAATGTAGACTGTTTTCGAACAGTAATCATTTACCACCTACTACTCTATGGACAGTAAAGAATTCTCTTTGGTAGGGTTGGATCTGCTTTTTAAAGAAAGGTACCCAATTACATTAGCATTTGTAAAGGTTCAATTTTAAAGTCAAATTTCAGTTCCCTAACCTATCTTTATTATTCTGATTGGTTTAAGATAGGAATGTGTGTGTATGTGTGTACATACATATGCACACAGGTTTCCAGTTAAGGAGAGCTAATGTATAAGGAAATATGATGTTAATCGCCTGGCCTATGTTTTGAGAAGGATACGAACAGATATCTGGCCTGAGAAATATCACCTTTAATTTTTGTCTGTCTTTGAACTTTTTCTGTAGCACTTACCTGTTTAATGCCACCACTGATGGTGCCTCATAAAGCAAGTTATCACAGTTATTTGGCCATTTCAGTTCATGGAGACTAGGACATGGAGAGATGTGAAGGGAGTGCTGGATTTTCTTTGGCTGGTTAGGGGTCAGTTGGGCTTTGGATCTGACCAGTCCTCTTCTCAGCCATGCTGCTCACAGATTGCTCAGCTGTGTACCAGTCATTCTGTTTGAAAACTGCAGCTTCTAGTTAGAGAAAGTCATAGAACTTTTCACTTTTTTTTTTCAACAACCAAGGAGTGGCCTACTTGGATGAAACAGTCTTAGATAGTCCAGCTAGGTAAGACAGGCTGTTCTTGTTTGGGTGTGGTCATTGCCCATTTTCCTTAGTCTTGCAGTAAAGTTGGGTATGTGGCCACCCCAGTGTTTGTAAGTCAATAACTTTAGGAATGTTAGTGTTAAGGACAAGATGCGCAAATAAAATACTGGGCAAAGCTGTAATCCTCCCTTTGGAGTAGTGAGTGTGAGCTGTTCTGGAAGTCACGCTCCCTCACACAGAGTTGGAACTCCAAACTCTTCACTGTATACAGTTTCAGCCAGTAATTTGAAAGAAGCAAGTAGACATCATTAGGTACTTACAAGGCCTGGATAGGAAGGATGAGGCCGTGGACAACTAGAGTGTCCTTGGATGCCCTTATTAAAGAATTCCAGATGAGTTTTGTTTTCATCCTGTATGACAGGTCTATGATACCTCATTTCTCATAAGTCAAGTAGTATACTTTGACTTATATTAACCATATTTCAGGGACTTGCGCTGCTTGATTCATGCTACTCTTCCCATACACTTGATCATTAAAGAATGAATAGCTATATCCTTTGATTTCTATCAGCCTTAAAATTCCACTGTTGTCCCTATCCCATCTATTATGTTGGCTTTCTGAAAATCGGTGGAGATATGTTTTCTTCCTACTGTTTCATATATCTAAAGCTTCTCTCAGCTCCTATACAGATTTATCTTTATACAGGTCACTTCCATATTTTTGTTCAGCATTATGTTTTATTTACAGTGTCAAGTTCAACAGCATATTGAGCTGAGGGGAGAGAAAATGTAAATATTGGCTTATTCTAATTTGCACTAGTCAGTGCAACAGAAAAAACCAGTTTTAACATGGTAAAGTATAGCAACTCAGACTTTATTTTAGCAAAGTAGGAAATGTGAGAGTGTTTGAAACGAGTTTGGCAGTACCGTTCTTGATACTAGGCACCCCTCTCCTTGTTAGTATGCTGTATGTCCTGGGTAGCATTTAGAGGAAAGGCCACCATGGCTTGAAGGAGATTTTATTGATGTTATAATACCTGTCACCTGGTGTAAACTAGGGCAGCACGAATATTTCCTGCTTAGTTCAAAGGTTGTGTTTTGAATAGGCTTGTATCAGTTAGCAAAACAAACACATAAAACGTTCCTCCTCCCCTCCTCCTGCAGCATTTTATAATGCCCTCCTAGTTTCAAGTCTCTTATCAACTTCATTCCCAGAGCTGTTGGTCTGTCTCTTAGTATGACTTTTACCTAAGGAATGTTTATCCTTGAGGATACCCTTTCTCTCTTCTCCACCACCAGAGTTCTCTTCAGCTTCAGATCTTAGGCTTAAATTTTTGACGCTCTAGTCATCATTAGAGCAGACACACCAATTTGGCAAAGAAGTTGAATTACTCTAAGCAGGACATTATAGGTTATTATTAGGCACTCCAATTTTAAAAGATAGAAAATGCAGTGACAGGAGAATGAACCCAGGCACCAGGTGGGAGGGGCATTGGGTGGGAGTTAACCAGAGCAATCTTGTTTACTGCCTGCTGTAAAAGAGTGCCCCTGATTTTAGTTGAAGCTACCCTCAAAGGTGAAGTAGATGGTTTAGTTTTGAGATTTATTTCTCTGTACTTAGGGTGAGTATTTAGTATGTCACATTACTTTTTATCATCAGGTATCCACTGTGATTTGGGAGGTTCCCCCCACCCCACAAAATCTTACATACCAGTAGATAAGAAAAATATTAGTTGAGAATGTTAGCTTTTAACTTTATGAAATAGCCTCTGTATATTAATTATAGTATATCAGTAATCTCTGTTAACTGAATACACTAAAATTTAAAAAAAAGATACCAAATATGCTTTAGCAAATTTTATTTTATTGAAAGTTCACTTTGGCTGAATTTAATTTTAGTATTTAAATGGTCATGATGACTGTTCTTTGACCATCAATATTTAGAAGAATTGTCTTAATATGGGATAAAATGTTCTGAACCTTTTGTTTCCTTATAAATTTTTTTTTTTTTGGTATTTTGTGTTTTCAGATTTTGATATGAAATGTTTTTATTGACTTGTAAATCTTAATTTCCTTTGTGATTCTCTTTAAGCACACTTGGTTTATCAATATATGGATATTATAACATCTACTTTTTGTTTATTAGGTTCTAAATATTTTGACCTGAAACTGTTTGGTCTGGTTAGCATAATATTTATTCTTTGGAATTTTTAAGACTTTAGTCTTTCTTCATAAATATTCTGTGTGTTTTTGAAAAGAATATGTATCTTATGTTTATTGCAAAGTGTGTGTGTGTGTCTGTGTGTGTGTGTGTATAAAATAGATCAGCTTTATATTATTGATTACAGATATCCTTTTTTCCCCCTGCATGATGCAATATCTGAGAGGACAGCGTTAAAATCTCCAATTACAATTACTGATTTTTATGTTTTTCCTTATAGTTCTATTTGTTCTTTGAGGCTGTATCATTAGGTGCTTTTCTCTTTAGTCGATCGTCTTGTCCTTAATATAAAATGTCTATTTTTCATGCAGATTATTAAGATCATTATCTTTCTTTTGGTTATTTGCTTAGTAATATTTTTCAATCTTTTTCTTGTTTTAAACATGTTTCTTATAGTCAGCATATTGTTAAATTTAAAATATACATTTGGAGAGTCACTTCCTTTTAATTGGTAAGTTTAATACATTTATATAGTAATTACCATTATGTTAGGCTTTCCATCATTTTATAATTTTTATATAATGAATTTTGATTTATTTTTTTCTTTCTTGCTTTTTCTTCAAAACATATGTTCTGTTTTGTTGCTAAGGTATTCCTTATTTTGAGATTTATAATTTAATTTATCAATTTCTTTAAATTATTTCTATTTATCTCTTCACCCCTAATAAGGGAAATAATTTAATGGACTCACATCTCCCTTTGAGCTATCTACCTCCACTATGTTGATATTTTAAGAATTTAGGTTTTGGATCAATTTGGTTATGTTTTTATATTTATCTAATTTAATCTATCTTTCTATTTATCTATCATCTACCCATTTATTGCAATAGAAAACAAAAATATACATTATCAAGTTAGTTGAACATCTCATATGATTTATTTAAATATATGAAAAAAATTCTAGTGTTATCAATATAGTTCTTTATGTGTAAACTTTGAGTATTTTTATGCCTAATAATTTGTTATGGCCTCACATTCGAATGTTAGTTGGCAGCTTGCATATATAATTGTATTTTATATCATCTGCTCTATCAGGGTTTTTTTTTTTTTTATATTCTTAAATTTTGCAATAATGCATCTAATGTGCACTACATTCCTTATTCCCATTTGGTACCCTGAGTCCTTTGGATTGAGATCTTTGAAGTTCCTTTAATTTTGAGGAATTGGTCATTATGTCTTTGAATAGTTCTTCCTCTCAATTAATTTCTTCTTCTGGGATCTGGATGTTGGCAATTTCACTTCTTTTGTAAAAAAAAAAAATATTTATTTTTTCCCCATCTACCTCCCTCCTCTCCTCCCCCACCCCCTGCCCTTGGTAACGATTAGTCTGTAGTCCATGTCTATGAGTCTCTGTTTGTCCTGTTCGTTTATTGCTATTAGGGTTATATCCCATATATAAGTGATATCATGTAGTTTTCGACTTTTTCTGTCTGGCTTATTTCCTTTAGCATGATTATCTCGAGGTCCATCCATGTTGTCGCAAATGGGAGTATTTCATCTCTTCTTATGGCTGAGTAATATGCCATTGTACATATGTACCACAGCTTCTTTATCCAATCATCTGTTGTAGGACACTTTGGTTGCTTCCATGTCTTGGCCTCCATGAAACAATTTCACTTCTTTTGTGCATATTACAAATCTCTAAATCTCTGAGTTCTTTTTATTTGTTGCGTTTGCTGATGATCTTAGTTTTCTTTGTATTTTTGGAATTGTGGTTTACAAGTCTGCTGTGAAGGAGGGTTCTGTATGTGAACACATGGTTATGTTGAGTTGGAGTCTCCATCTCTCCTTAATTTTTTCCACTCCTTTTCTGTCTCTTGCCTCCAGGTTCATCTAGGTGCTTTGGTTCAGAACCAGTTCTTATTATCCCTGCACATTAATCGTATCCTGGGGTTGGGAGAGGTGGGCATGTCAAATCCAGTTCTCCAGGCAAGTGAGGAACTTGGCCATAGATTTTTGGCCTCCATTTACTGTGGAGAGCACCTCCCGTCCCCTGGTTCCACGTGGAGAGCCTGGTTGTAGCCCTGCTGCGTGGTGTATTATTGTGGTGCATTGTATGCTAGCACAGCACAGGATTTAAAGGTCTGGCTGGGTGGGTTGGGTTTGATAGGTCCTGGAGCCGGTAGACTTTTGGCGTGTGTTTCCCCTGACCTCTGAAACTGTGTTTCCTTTCTGTTTCGCAGAGATATACAACAGTTTTTGAGTGCAATTACATCTTTTTATTTTTAAAATGTTATTTTATCATGGTGTTGTTGGGCACATGTGGGAGGAAGACTGGCTTTTACTGTATTTTAAGTGCAATGAATTTGTTCTCAGTAAATCTTTCTTTGATCCTGTTAACTGTTTGATATTTAGAAGCATCTATGATTATCGTGACCTGACAGGAAGTGTGTTTGTGCTCATGGAACCGTAAAAGTAATCTACAGTTCTCATCCAGTTAACCAAATAAATGCTTAACTGTGAAGTTTGTTAGGATTAAGTTTCCTCTCCTCTTTTCTGCCCCTTCTGCCCCTTTTCCTTTTCTTCCTTCTGCTAATAACCCAGGACATTTAAGAGAGGGAATCATGGAACAGCTTTGCGGCTGCAGAGACAGTCTATTTCTGAGGAATAAGCGAAACCTTCTGTGGTTTCATAGCATGAAATGTTTTTACCCAAACATTTAGACTAAGTGGAAACAGCAAGTAAGGGATTCAGAGGGAACTATCTCTGACTTCTTAACTGTTAGAAAATATATTTGAGAGGAAGGAAAGGCAGACATGGATAAAATGAAGTGGGGAGAACTCAAAAGCCTGTGTCTTCCAACAATGCAAAAACATTTCTATTTATGAAGTGAAATGACCAGAAGATGAATGGAGAGTATGTATAGTTTGCCATTATTAGAATAAGAAAGGCCAAATAACTAGATAAGCATCCTCTGAATTGTTAGATACGGCAGAATTATCAAGTTCTTGTTCCACTTCTTGCTCTGATTTCCTGCCAGTCTTCGTAGACTGTTTTAGTCTGTCGTGTAAATAAAACACTTGTTCATGTGCTCAGGGCCAGGCTAAATAGTGTAACATGGTAGCTGTCATGAAAGACGTGTCCTCTCGAATGCTTTTTTTTAATACAATTCTTATGAGAATCTGTGTCTGGGGTGAGGGGGTGGGGATTGTAAACACTTGTAAAATAACACGTGTCTGTATTTAAAATAACAACAACAGTAGCCACCACCACCACTGCCCATGCTACTTTGAGGGGAAGCCCGCTCCTTGCATCTCAAGTTCCTCCAGTGTTCCCTTCACATTTCTACATCTTCTACTTCGTTCTCTCCATCCAGTGCTATGACTTCAACTCTATCTACATGACTCCCGAATCAGTAAAACTGTCCCAGACCTCTCTCCAGAGCTCTGCATTTGTAATATCAACTCTCCTTTAGATATTTTTACCTGAATTTTTTATTGACACTTCAAGCCCAAGATGTCTACAACTGGTGTTATTATCTCTCATACCCAATTTGCTCCTTGTTTTTTATTCCCTATTCCAATTAATGATCTAGCCATTCACTCGGTTACCTAAGCCAGGAACTCGAAGGCCATCGTAGGTCCCCCCTTTCCCTGTCATCTTTGTTCACAGAGTTTAACAACTGTGATACCTCTGTACTTCTCTAATCTATTCTCTGGATCACATCACCTTCCTGCTTAATCCCTGTGGCAGCTTCCCTGTGCCTCCAGATTAGATTCAGATGCCTTAGTAAGTTCAAGACTGCGCCGTACTTCACACTCCTCCTTCCTGCCTTTGACCCTGTTCTCCAGCCAAATCCAGCTACCTCTGGCTTTGAAAACTGTCATGTTCCTTCTTATTTCTATGATTTTAGTCTTGATATTTTCTCTACCAGGGGTTCTTTGCTTGAAAGTCTGGCATTAATATCTTCTGTTCCTTTTGCCTGACTTCCATGTTTTTGACCCCTGTCACTGGCAAATTTGTAAATTCCTTTCTTTGGGTCTCAGAGCTCCTTGATACGGTCATATTATAGCATATGCCACCTTCTGCTATGTTTGTCTTTACCTGTTTCCTGCACTGTGCTATGAACATCTTCAGGTCACGGATTGATCCTTCACCTTTGTAATTCAACATCTATGATGTGCCTTGTACATACGCAGTTTATTGGTCACATAAAGAGGGTTAGGGATGTGTGTGTCTTGAAAGAGGAGAGAATGCCAGTAGGAAGCTATGTGCATATTTTGTAACAATACTTTGAAGTTTGTAGATTTTTTCCCTTCTTAATTCCTAGAGGCATTGGCTTTCTGTGTTCGTGGTATTTTATGTGGCAGGGAGTCCACAGTCAGTATTTCCTGAGGACTCCTGATTTGCCTGTTACTGCAGTGTGTTCCTGAAGGATTACGAAGACTGAGACACGGTCTCTACCCTCAAAAAATGCACCATGGAAATGAGGAACAAAAACCAGGTCACAAAACCAGTAGATGACAGTGAAATGTGAACTTGATTTCTGCTCATAGCTGGGAGAAAGAGAAGAGGCAGAAAGGTGTTTGGCAAGTGCTTTGTGAAGGTGGATATTAAGCTAGATGTTGTAAGGAAGTCATTTTCTCTTCTAGATGGTGGTAGTTCTGTTTCTAGTGAGTTTCTTATCTTGGCGTCTGTTCATAATGAAAGTCCTTCACCATTTTTGTTCACTTACCTGGAACAACCTTGTTACTCACAGGTGATTTGTCTGTCTGTAGCTGCCTGTTAAAGGGTAACACCTAAGGAAAGAAGTTGTGTGGTGCTCAAATGAAATAAAAGGTGAAAAATGAAGAGTATCTGACTTTAATTCTCAAGTACAAATTAGTTTCATAGAATTTAAAATCTTCATTCCAGACATCCTTGAACAAAGAGGTTTTTTTTGTTTGTTTTGTTTTTAAGTTGTATTATTTTCATACTAGTTAAAAAGCAGTCATTTGATTTTGGTGAGCTAAAGTTTCAGAAACGGTTATAAGGATCTGATGTTTATGTGTCTGGTGTTAGTGCTCCCTTGAATTCAGTGATTCTCAAGTAGATAAGCTCATTCATGAAGAGTGAAGGAGAAAGGAGTTTTGTGCACACAGACAGTAGGGTGAGATATTGCTTTGTTTGATCAGTTTGTGTAAACATATTTCTTTCTACCAATATTATTTTCACTCGAGGGCTCAGATTGCCACTGTTTGGCAGGAAAGCAGAGAAAATCTAATAAAATGTGATTTAATATATTGAATGGCAATTTGTGCTGTGTCATTCTGCTTGGGGAAAGGATTCGAGGCAGTGTTGATGAGCTAGTATACCTTGTAAAACGTTTTGGACATCTTTTGAAAGTAACATTAGACCCATGCTCTCCAGTTCCCCAAAGTTGCTTCTCACTGACAGGTTTCACCCTGTAGGAGTGAATCAGGGAAAAAGCTGGTTGCAGACTCTCATTTGCTGCTTTTGCTATGTCATGCCTTTCCCCTGCCATCAGGGAATGAGGCCCAGAGAGGTGAGGGCCAAAATCCAGCCTCCTGAAGCCAGGAAGCTGCTTGTGGCTGACTCACTGTTGAGGTTATTCCATCTGCTTCAGAACTGATCATATTTTGCTACTTCTAGCCAAGCCCAGAATTGGCAGCTGTCAGGCAGGTAAATGTTCAGGAGTTTACTTTAGACCCTAAGTTGGGGTTACATTTGAGAGTTTCTTAATTTTAAAGGGAGTTGTTTCTCATGATGACTGAGGGACACCGGAGAGGGGCCGAGGAAAGCTGGAGCCTGAGCCCCATGTTCTTGGGCTCTTTGCAGAAAAAGAAATGGGTGGACTTGAGTTTTCTAGGCACAAGGGAAGAAATAGCCTTTGTAGGCTATATCCCAGAATGAAAATAAATCAAAAGGAAATCGTAGTGGTCTGTCACTGAGTTTCAGTTCATTTGTCTGAAAATTGGCCCTTCTATCTGGGGATGAATTACTCCGGTTAGCTAAACACTTTTGTAGTGAAGAACAGTAGAAAAAGTGACTTCACTGGACCAGGAATCATAGAGTATTATGGACTGTATACGTGTGAATGGGTCAGAGCAAGGCTTTACAGGGAGATTTAGACCAGGGAAAAAACCTGCCCACAGAGAGTGCGTTTCTCTCCTGCCCCATCTGATCTCCCACCCTCCCTGACAGCCCATTAGGAAAGGAGAAGCTCAGAACACATTTCCTTACCAGCATCTTCTGTGCACACAGGACCATCTGGATGTCCCACATTCACTGCCCCTGTGGAGAAGTCCTTCTTCCAGCTTTCACCACCATTTCTAAGTCCTACTTCCCCGAATTTAGCTTTTCTGGATCTCCATTTCTAAGATTCTGTTTCTTAGCTTTAGTTATAATCTGGGTCAGAGTTAAATAAGAATTATTTCATACAGTCAGTTTTTAAGATTAGCATTTTGATATCTAGCTTAACCAGAATCCAGAATTCCTCTCGTGCTTGATCATATGTAGAATTGAAATCCGTGTAAGATGGTTCTCTGAGAGCAGGTTCCTTGCTGTTGTGACTTTCATGCATACTGTGTCTAGGACCCAGGACTGAGGAGAAGTATAAGGTTTAGTCAGTTAGAAGCGGTTGTGGCTGGCAGTATAGATCCCCACATTGTGTATCATCTGCTTCCAGGTTGTGTTTTGTTGACCAGCTGTTATCACCCATCACCTATAAAGTCAAGGCCAAGTCAGTGCCATCTGCAGGTGCCTCGGAGCAGTTCATGTTTAACGGGGATTTCCAGTCTGGCCGAGGGGTCCAAGCTCTGACAGGTGCTGATCAGGAGCATCTGTGGTAGCTGGGATACTGTGATAACAAGACCACTTGAGGGAGAGCTTTTCTTGGGAGCTCTCTTTTCCATCTTCTGCAAGCCTAAGCCCAAAATATATACAGATGATACTAAACATAATTCATAAAATGGTCCTCTGTGAAGGAATAAATCATGCAATCCATTTAAGAAATGCCTTTTAGTTTGGGTGTAAAGTCATCTTCTGGAGTCCCTTCAGGGGCCTGATTCTTGTATAATATCCTCCCTAACGTTCACAGAGAAATGGAAGTTTCTCTGTGTCCAGGATTTTAATAGATTGAGCTGTTAAATTGTAATCCAGAAGATAACGTTCCTTGAGAGTTTAGTTTATGAAGTACTTACTGAGTGGTGACTCGTAATGTCTTAAAGAACTATTAGGTGACGAGAAAGTGGGAGAAGGACCCTGTGGAGCTGGTGCGCTGCTCTGAATTTTTCTTGAGGTTGTGGTTAGAACAGTGCTCCTTGTGGATTGGGGAGTCATTGTGGTCACATTAAGGCTTTCATCTTTCATTTGATCTGATTTTGATTATTGTATTTTCTCATGGGGCAAACACTCCTGACTGTGTAGTTTAAGCATCTTTGATTTAAAACACACACACACACCACCCATCCACCCACCCACACTACCCATCCACCCACCCAAAGTCTTTAAACAGGACACACAGATACTCTCAGGCTGAATTGTAAATGTACAACTTGATTGACTAATTAAGCAATGCCATCTAATTATTAGTGGAGTTGTTTTTCCTCCTCTGAGTTGATTTGAAAGTTGATTTTTATTCCTCCCTAGGTGACAGCCCGAACCCTTGTAAGGAGGACACCCTCACCAGCAGTCTAGACTCGCTTTCCTCGCCATCTCCCACGACAGCAACTGTCCATGGGCCTCCTGGAACCGACAGAAACCACCTCCCAGATGGGGACTGGGCATCCGCAGTGTAAGTCACTGTGCTTCTGCTTGGCGTGGAGGTCAGGAGGGCCACAACCTCCATTTTGGGGTTTACGTGGCCCGTGGGCGCTTCTGCCATTAGATCTAAGGATCTTCGTTCTCTGACCAGTGGGGCTGCCAGAGGGAGAAGGGTCTACAAGGAAGGCCTTTCCTGGGTAGCTGTTGAAAAGGGTGAATAAGCCTGTTTCAAATCTGTTTTAAGTTCAATTTGTGGCAGTTTTGGGTCACACAAAGGAAATTTGGCATTGTCCTACTCAGGATGTTTTCTCACTAGTTATGCAAACTTTTAGAGATACGAAATGCATGCATTGGGATCAACAGACTGTTGCAACTATCTATAGAATGATATTTTAGTTGTGTGAATTTTTGAGGGCTTCACGCTCGCATTTACACCATAACATCCTTCACAATTGACAAGTGATGGACGACATATCTGATTTTATCTTCTCATTTGGTTTATTGTCGGGCATATGCAGATCAGCTCAGGTATTTTAGGATGAATGATACCAATAAAAGCAAAGTACCGTGGACCTGGTTTGACTACGTGAGGGTTTGGCTTTCTGTGCTAACTGAGGCTGGTGAGTAAACACAGATTGGTTGGTGGTACGGGACATCAAAAGAAGGTGGGGTGAAAGCGGTCAAAAATTTGGTGACCAAAGGAAATCTAACTTTGGGTGATGAATACACAGTGCAATATGTATATGACATACTGTTGAATTGTACACTTGAAACTTATTTGCTTTTATTAATGTCACCCCAACAAATGCTCAGAAAAGAAAAAAAAGAACTCCACTAACAGTTACATGGCATTAGTTGATTAGTCAATCAAGTTACATCCAAAATACATTAATAATTCAGCCTGAGAGTATTTGGGTGTCCCGTCTTTAAAGTTAAAAAAAAAATTAAATCAAAGTTTCTTAAAATAAATCATAAATAATGATATCATCCAACCCTCACTGGGCATACTTGGGACTTTAAATGGAATGAGAAAGTGTTCCTCACATTACTTTGCTTTTTATAGTTACTGCTAGATTCACATGAAATCAGTATGAACTTATTAAGTATTAAAAGAGGCTAGGAGAAAATTGGTATGCTAAAATTTTGGGGTGATCTGAAATCTTTGAAAATACAACCAAAAATCAAAGTGAAACTCAAAGTAGGGAATCACATTATCCAGAGGAGATTTCCCCCCCACCCGCCCAAGATTGTCGTATGTGTATATTTATATACTGAAGATCATGTATCGTGGATTTAAATTACGAGTTACTTAAACGTGCTTGTCAACTTACTATTCTTTTTCTAGAATGAACATACTCTCTTCACTGTGGCACTTCAATTTGCTGTTGTCTCATCAGGATGTTTGAGATTCTGTTATCCGGGGCACTCCCAGGGTGCATTTTGGGGCGGGGAGGGAGGGAGGGTGTGTGTGTGTGTGTGCGCGCGTGTGTGTTAAAGCAAAAACTACATTTCCAATTATTTCTTTTAGTAAGTGTTTATCACAGTCAGTGGAGAACAGGTTAGTCATCCTTCTTCCATAGCAGTTCTGTGGGAAAGTGACATTATGAGCCATGAGATAGCCAGTGCTCAATTCACAGCACGTCCATACCTGAAACATGAAGAGCTTGATATTTTTGATCATAAATCAGACAAGGAGTGAATTCCTCAGCTTCCTATTCATACAGATTTAAAATGTCATGAAAAGCACTCCAATATTGAGAAGCCGAGAAGGGAGGAGGGTAAATAAGTAGTTGAAGCAAGTCTGGAAATCAAGAACATGATTTTATTTTCTGTGCATTAGATAAAATAGATTCATATTTGTCTTCAGTACATAGACTGTTTCTGTGCATTAGATAAAATAGATTCGTATTTGTTTTCAGTACCCAAGACCGTTTCTTGTGTATCTCCTAAAGGCTTACTTGAAGCATATTTCAGTCTAATTCATCAGTAAGTCTGGAGTATGTCTCAAACTTGAGCCCACATCAGCATCACCCAGAGGGCTTGTTAAGCCCACAGTGCAGGCCCTCACCCCACAGAGACTGTTAGGTTTGAGGGGGAGCCTGAAAATGTGCGTTTCTAACCTAATTCCGGGTGATGCTTGGCAAACCCTGATATAAACAACTGCCCTTCCCAACCCCCATGGTTCTAGGCACATGTTGATTGTAAACAGCTTCTCTGAGGAGTGTAACTAGGATGTGTTATCGCATCCTACTTTTTTTTTCTTAACTCTTCTAGGCTAGTTTGTTGTCTCCATGTAGCCCTCGTGTGCCTTCCACATGCTTTGATTCCCTCTGCTTGAAATGTCTCCCCTCCTTGTCTAAAGACAGATCTAACCTGTCTTCAGGGCGTAATTTCATTTTCACCTTCAGGAAGCTTTCTCTAGTACTGCAGTCTACAGGAAAATTCGAAATATTACCTTTCTCTGTCTATACCCAACACTTAACATTAGGAAAATATTACCTTCTACTGTTAGTTAATATTTACCTTTTAGTGTCATTTGATAGATAAGTGGTGTATGAGGATGTGTATCTGTACATCTGTATCAGGACCCCTGCCCGCCTGTCTTAGTCAGTTTGGGCCACTGCAACAAAAATATTTTGATTGAGTGGCTTATAAACAACAGAAATTTATTTCCCACAGTTGTGGAGGCTGGATTTCTACGATCAGGGTGTCAGCATGGCTGGGTTCTGGTGAGAGCCCGCTTCCAGTTTGCAGACTGTTGACTTCTAGACTCTTATAAGGACACTAATCCCATTTGTGAGGATTCCCCTCACGAGACCTCATCTAATCTTAATTGCCTACCAAAGGCCCCCGCTCTTTGTACCATCCCATGAGAGGGGGTAGAAATTTGGGGGTGACACATCAGTCTATAATACTATCAAATCTTGCCCTCACACCAAAATAGATCATAAGATTCTTGAGGATAGGACTTGGTCTTACACTGTTTGAACTTTTTAGCAATTTTGACATAGTTATTAATAAATATTTCCCGTTTTAATTATTACATATTTATAAAAATACTTTCTTTTTGGAATCTCATTTCTTTATATCATTGAATGCCTCTTAAACAACTGTGTTTGGTTTCTGGCCCCTCTTCTTTGTAAACATTAAAAACATTAAATATTAAACATTAAAAACTTTCTCTGTGAATCTCACCATTTTCTCTTTAAAGCATTTTTCTTTGTTTTCTTAGCATTTGTAAATTTAGTTTTTTCCTGGTGTGTGTAGTGCTTTTTTTTTTAAATCCATTATCTCTGCATACCAGCTATATACAGTATGGAATATGGTAGGATCTGAATAAATGCTGATCAAGATCCCTTTTAATAAAACCTAAGTTGCTGTGGGTCATTAAAACTCTACCCAGGGCTTTAAAAAGTAGGCGACGCCTACTGGGCTGCTTGGTTGTAGTCCAGGCTGGTGACTCTCTGTTCCAAAACTGACACTTGCCTTGTCTTAGGTCCTGAAAGATGGAGTCTAAATGTATGTGGATCACAAGGGACCCCAGTAGCTCTGTTGTACAGAACTGCCATGACCCCAGCGACTGGAAAGCAAATTTGCAGAGTAAAACGTACAGCAGCCAAGATTCCAAGATAGGCAGTGTGTAAATACAGCTGTAGCCTCTGACAGGTAGAAAACAATACAGCAAAATTGGATTTCTTGGGTTTCTGCTGACGTTTATGACTTGTGGGTATTATTCATTGCAGTCAATCAATCTGAAGCTATTACTTACCTGTTCACTCAGTAAGGTGATAGGTGACTTCATTGCCAGTGAAGGATTGCTAGCTCAGTTTCCTTGGAGGACATTACATCATAGGTCAAGGTATTTCAAATGTTCCAAAGTCATTTTTTTTTTAAATAAAGTAGTTTTCTCTAAACAGGTTTTCTTCGATTTTAAGTGAGGGAACAGGTTCTTGACAAGTAATCCTGTTAAGGTCCTGTACATAAAAGAAAATCTCTTTTAAGAAATATCGGGCATTGCTATTTGCTTTCTCTACAGATTTCAAATGAAAAGGAACACTTCCTTTTCTGCCAGCACATTCCCACATTCAAGATGGCGACTTCTTAGAATAGCATTTTGTAGCTGGAATGTTGGTACCCCGAGGTGCCACTAACTCAGTGCTTTGGCAGACCGGGGGCAGTAGGTCTTTCTCTCTTACCTGGTCAGAGGCTTGGCTTAGTATAGTGTCCTGGATGTTGGGGTATCCCTGACGCTTCTCTCCCAGGTGCTATGCTGAGCCACTGCTGTGTAGCAGAGATTCCTGCTTACCTGGACTTGACTCGAGTTGCTTAAAAATTGTTCGACGGTAGACTGCCATTCCTATTTACAGCCTTGCGCATGGCATCCATAGACTGTGTGTACTCACTGGTAACCATGTGTCCTCGCTGGTAACCATATTTGTTCTTGTCAATAAATAAATAATGTGCTTCCTTTAAATCAGGAAAACAAATAGAGATTTCCCATTGACAACTGCTTGGCATTTCAAATTACTTGACTATTGCTTCCATGATTGCTTTTCTGGAAGTCAGTGAATTTTGCCGAGAAATAATCAAAAGTACCCCTTAATTCTATTCTGATTTGTGTCTTAGTATATCACAACAAACCATGGATGGTCTGAAGTTCAGAAAAATAATTGTCTCAAATAATTTTTTAATAGTTTTCTGTGTAATTTGACTCATGCCTAGAAATTATGACATAGCAGTTACAGGCACACTGTGTCTACGTCCTGGTCTTTCTCCTTCCTTTTCCTCTCTGCTCCACCCCTTCAGGGGGGCGTCCTCAGCCCCCTCCACCCTTCACCATGCTGCTCCCAGCCCTTGCTGGGCCAGGGGCAGGCGCTTCACCCTAGAAGTGGTGTCCTATGTTTTTACCTCTTATTATGATTGTTGTTTCAAAGAAAGTAGGGAATTTATCTTTTTAAATTTATTTTTGTACATCTACTGCTAGCTCGACTAAAATGAACACTTATTGCTTTTGTAAAAAGGGAAAGAAAGCTATGCATATTTAAAAAGAGGTCAGGAGAGGGTGATACTTAACCCAAAGGAATGACTTGACCATCCGAGGAGTCTCCAGCCTCTTTATTGGCCAGGACGGAGGTCACAGTCTGATAAGGTCAGCACCTTTGGTCTGCTCGCCTCCACATTGGCTCTGGTTACAGCATTTGGCAGGTCACACTGACCGAGATCTCTCATAGAGCTAATGCCTTCATTTTGTAGGATACATTCTCTGGTGCTGGCTACTGTGAAGAATGGTGTTTGGAAGTCAGCCCCTTTTCCCATACCTAAGTGATTGCCAAAGTCCCTGGGTGGGTTCAGAAGGATTAAGGTCTCATATAGCTCAAGAGTAAGGAAGAACAAGGCCAGAAGAGCAGGAGGAGCTGTCACTTTGCTGTGAGCCCACAGCAGCCTTGTAAATTCTTCTGAGAGGTTAGCTCCCTCCTGAAGTTCCTGTTGGGGGGCTGGGGACCTACGGGGGTGGAAGCCTTTGCTTCAGCAGAGGCTGCAGAGAAGGTTTGGTTTGATAGTTACCCTCTAGGAGTTTCTCTGGATCAAAGACCATGGAGCGTTAATTATTGCGGCCACCAGATTTTGTTTTAGCTGCTTTATAAATGATATTTCATTTTATTCCTCACGTCAACCTGTTGTTGTAGATTATTTTTAAAGAGAGGGAAACTGAGGCACAAAGAGGGTACAGAAGTTGCCCCAAGCCACTTGTCTAGTAAAGGATAGAGGTGGAGTTTGATCCGTCTGTCCCAGAGATTGTGGTTCTCTTAGACTTGTTTTACCCTTGGGATTGACATTATCTGGTTGCATATGAGAACATTGTTCAAAGAATAGGTTTCCAACCCAGATCCGAGGCCCAGTGTGATATAACTGTAGCTGTCAGCTGGCCATAGCCCTTGTTTTGAAGTTGGTGTGTTGGCCCTACATTAAGTCATGTGGCCATGGTTTATAAATATCTCTGGGGAACAAACACTTGAATCTGGTTGTTACATATTCATCATCCAGCACCTTTGGCTGAGATTTGGGAAAGAGGGCGTCTTCCCTTTAAACAGAGCTGAGAGACTTGGAAATTTGATATTTTGCAACAGAGCAGCATCCCTGATCTTTCTGAGTGGTATGATATTCAGTAGTCTCCCTTTAGCTTCAGCAAAGCTGTTGAAGCCAATTACAGGACCCATATACTTGGCCATCGACCATAAATGGCTTCACATTCATTTCTTTGGGGTATGACTTTTGTCCTGTGCATTGCCTCGAATCTTCTCTCCAGCTTTGTATAGAAATTATGCCATACCGACTGCCCAGCATGCTCACATCTTTTCATGCACACCCCTTGTGTCTTGCTAGGGTATTTTTGATAATTTTATTGTGTACTTGATACTTGCATGTGGCCTAATTCATGTCTTCCTTTTCTGTGCTGTAACTTCAGGGTCTGAAATTTGGAGGTTTTATTTTCAAGCCAGAATGTTAATTTATGTAACTTTAAAGCCCTATAACAAAAAGCTGACTTTCCAAAATAAAAAGCTATGTTTGAATTTTGTAGTAGCTTTTCTACTGCTTTAAGACACAAAAAATTTTGTTTTTGTTTCTCCTTTAGTTTCATTGGTTTTTGTTGTTGTAATTTATCATTTACTGTGCAAGGATTGGGTGGCCGTGTCTCAATATTGAAATGCAGGCAGGGCCCTTGTGAGCTCTCTGTAAGCTGGAAGGCAGTCTGGAGTGGAAAAGCAGTGATTTTAGAGTTGGCTTTGCAGCCTTGTTCTGCTTCTTAAAACCTTGGAGGCCTTCTACAAATTATTTAAGCAAACCAAGCCTTAGCAAGATTATCTGTAAAAGGGGAATAACAGAATCCACCCTCTGGATTGTCGTGAGGTTTCAAGGAACCACATATAATAAAACCCGATCCTCTGCTCCCCCGGGAGCGCTGGGCAGCCACCTGCTCTGAGAACCTAACTTGATATTCTTAGTTTAACTTAACCCAACTTCCTAGTTCATCTGTTACATAATCTCACTAAGTAGCTCAGGGAAGTAACCTCCCTGGTCCCGGAGAAGCCGCAGATGTTGCGCTGACGCCGTCATTTCCAGCGGATGGCAGTTCTCCCGGGGGACACAGCATGGGGCTCTTATCCTAGCCTCCTCCGTGTTGGAGTTTCCTTGGTAGAAGCCTCTGAGAAGAGGGCCCTTGGGTGTTATGTGACCGAGGCCTGGGGCTCCCACTGGGACCCTGCTCACTCTGTAAATTATTCTGAACAGTGTGCGTGGCTCACCTATCTCAACAGGTAACGCATCAGACAGCTTGGTGAGCACCTGAGGGTTGTGCTCAGCTGACTGACGACTGACGTGGTGTCCCTTTCTTCCTGTGCTTGGTAGCCGCTGTCCTGTGTGTTCAGCCCTCACGCTGGGTGGCAGCTATTTTCCACATGAAAATCGAGCTGGTAGAAACATTCCTGTCAGTTATTCTGTGGGACCACAATGCCAAGATCTCCAAAGCCCCCGTTTTCTGACACGAAGCTACCGTTCCTTTTCTGTTCAGCTCGCAACCTGAAGTTCAGCCCCCTTACCTCACTCCACAGTAATCATCTGGAAGGAAGATAAATGGAATTCGGGGAGCACTCTGAGTGAAAGATTGGTCAGAGATGTGATTCTGAGATTGTTCTTTTATAGCAAAAGCCAAGAAAATGACCACCCTAAGAGTGACCTCTGTAAGCTGTAAGCTGGCTGGATGGTGGTGTCCTTCCTTGTTTAGGAAGGAAGCCCCAGGAGCCTGAGCAGAGTTTGGTGGTGGGGCACTGAGCCTTCAGTGTGGCCTCGTCCTCCCTCCAAAGGCTCTGTCATATCAGTGCCCGACTGGTTTCCTGCGGTGCCCTTCCTTCCCTCCCTGCCCACCTGCCTCCGACAAAAGACTTTTTTTTTCCCCTTTCCCTCAAGGGCGAACAAGTTACTGCTTCTCCATGCTGGTTTGATGTATTGGCTGTCACTCTCCTGCATGGGAGGTGATCGTGAGCAGTGGGGGAAGAGAGCGTCTGGTGCAGGAGAGCTGTGGGCGTCACAGGTCGGCCTCTGGTGCACACAGGAGGCCACACCACGAGGCTGGAGGAGGGGAGCGGGGGCTTCTCATTCTCTGCGACATTGGCCGCCATGATCTCTTCATCCCCCCCTACACTTCACTGCCAGTGGATTCTCATCTGGTCCATTTAATCCAGGAGTCAGCAAAGTGTGGTCCACTGCTGCCTGATTTTATAAATAAAGTTTTATTGGAACACAGCCACCCAGTTATTTGCATTTTGTCTGTGGCTGCTTACTCCATGCTGTGGTGGCAGAGTTGAGTAGTTGTGCGACCCACCATATGGCTGGCAAGACCCTAAAGTATTTACGCTCTGGCCCTTTAGAGAAAAAGTTTGCTGACCTCAATCTGATCTATAAACAAAATTAATCTATTTAGAAGAGTCCATGTTTCTTAAAAGTCAATTTAAAGAAGTGTGGTTGTCATTTTTCATATGGGTAGTGCAGGTGATTTTAACTTTTTCTTCTCATCGAACCAACCAGAAGTTTTCCTTATGCTTTTTTGGATGCCTTCAAAGGCATGATCATCATTTCAAAAAGCCATTGGTGTTTTAAGGATTAAAAAGTTTATTTGGGATTGTTTTTTTTTTTTTTTTTACAATCTATTGCTTAAAGTAAAATTATTTTGAAATAATTTTACGTTTACAGAAAAGTTAAAAAGGTAGTGTAAAGGGTTCCTATAAACCCTTCACCCAGCTTCCCCTACTGTTAACGTCTTACACAGCACTGTGAAACTTTTGTTAGAAATAAGAAATTCACATCAGTACGACACAATTAACTTACATAAGACTTTATTTAGATTCCACTAGTTTTTCCACTCATATATCCTTTTGTTCCAGGATCCAATCTAGAATCCCTTTACATTTAACAACTTTTTTTTTTTTTAATGGCAACATCCACTTAGTATCTGTATCTTTCCCCTGTAACAGGTTACTTGCTGTTTTTTTTTTTTTTTTTTTTTCTGGTAAAGAAAATAATTCGTTAGTGATGATGTAACTAGAAACCAGAGAGGCAAGCTCTGACTCAGAAATACCTAAAACTGGTAATAAGGGCTGCTCTTCACTTGCTGAGTGCTGACTGTGCACCAGTCACTGCTGAGCGCTTTGCACCTGTCGTCTCATTTTAATCTTACAGCGACAGCCTATTAATGATTACTTTGTTTTAGCTGAGGAAACTGAGACCAAGGAGTTTGTTCCTCACTGGATGACCCTCAGCCAAGGCTAATCATGCCACCTGTGCCCCAGCGTCCGAGAGGCACTCCACATTCATTTTCCTCCTCATCACAGCCTCTGCCTAGTGAGAAGTATGTTCCTTTTTATTTACCAAAAAAAACAAACAAACAAACAAAAACCAACCAAAAAAAAAAAAAAAACAAGCTTAGGGCGCTAAGAAGTGGGCACACAGCCAGAGCTGGCTTTGTGGCTTTGGAATCCAGGTCTCTGTAAGCAGGTGGGTAGTGTTTCGTGCATTTGTAATTCTCATGAGTAAAAGTTTAGTAGCCCTTCCTTGCCTTTATTTTAGCCTGTAGTCTTGTCCCCGAGCATCTCTGACTCCCATTTCTCTCCATTCTTCTCCTCGTATTCTTGTTCCAGCCATTCAGAAAGGCTTGAAGCTGTGAGCTCTGTGCAGTCTTGTCAGAACTGTGTTTAGTACTGACGTGACCTCGAGTCTGTCACTTCCACCTTTCTCAGATTCAGATTCTCATGTGAAGTGTGGACCAGTGGCGCAGCTGGGAGTGAGTGACTTCCTGTATGTGAGTGTGTCTGATGTAGCTGGACTGTGCAGTCGCGCCTAGAAAGAGCCTGGGTGTAGAGAGGTGATGATGATGTGGACGATGAGCTCATCAGCTCAGGACAGGGGCCACCTCCTCTAGAAAGTCTTCCTGGATGCCCATGTGAAGTTAGAGGCTCCCTCCTCCATTCTCCTGAGGGCCTCTGGGCAACTCTCTGCATGGCACACACCACACTGCATCGTGATGATCAGTTTGTCATTCTTCACCCACTTGACTGAATACTCATGGAGAGCAGATGTCGTCCTCTGGGCTCCCCAGGCCCTGCCGCGGGGCCTGACAGGTATTCCTCATACCATGAGTGACGGGCAGGCAGGGCCTGTTAGCGGCGAAGGCCTCCTCGCCCCGCACTGTGGATCGTGGCGACTCTCCTACCACAGCCGCCGACGTCTCTCCGCCGCTGCCCCGCCTCAGTCCACGCGTCAGCAGCCAGCAACGCGTTGGCTGTGGAGTTCTCCCTCCCTGGCACTTAAGGAATAACTGCGGCATTTATTTGAACAGAGATTTCCCGTAATATACAGATCTACAATATTTCCTCCTGTCTTTATTAACATTTTCAAGTGCCTTTGCCCAGGACAGCTGTTTCAGACACGCTGTGCATCTCCCAGGCCGGGATGAAAGGCCGTTTCACTGATGCGCTGGCTTCCGCGCTGAGACCTTGCAGATGAGGTTCTGACGTCTTTCACGTCAGCGGAGACTTCTGATTTGATTCCGACATCATTTACCCGCCGTCAGAGATCTTGGTATTTAGGGGATTTAATCAGTTCATATAATCAGGCATTTCTTCTCTTGACGTCTACGCTCCCTGTTCTACATTCTTCGCATCTTCAGTTACGCTCAGTGCTCAGAGAACCTGGGACCCGGCGCTTGCTCCGTGGGCAGGGCCCAGAGCTGCGCAGGGCATGTTCGTTAGATGCAGGAGTTCTCTGGTGACTCTGCAGCTGGCGTTGAATTCTAACAGTTAAGGTCCTAGCTCCCCTCCCCTATTTTTGAAATGTTTGTGCATTTTTGCTGCCAAAAAGTTTTTAATATGCATGGAGAGTAGAGTCTGGTATTGGAGACAATTGGGTCACACTTTGAATCAGAAGTAGCATATACTGCTGATTTGTTACATTTTAGAAAAAACAAACTGTAAAGGGTACACATACGCAGCTCCTGTCCTAATTTCATGTGTTTGAGGGCTTAATTCCTCCCTGCTGCAAAAGCTATAGGGTCTTTCCCTGGAATACAGCCCTCTTGTTCCAGAGGAAGAGTGCTGATAGTTTGCATAGAAGAGAATTTTGTCCTCACCTTCACAACTGCACATCCCTGTGGATTTGCTTCGCAAGCCCTCTGCCCACGGGGGACTTCCCTGTTGCCGTAGGAATAGCCTGGGTAGACTTCCGGTATAACTTGTCAAGGACAAGTTTCTGAGTGAGCTGTTTGAATTCTGTGTGTGTTTTCAGTGAAACCGTCTGGCTGCTGCTTTCTGTAAGAGTAAAATACATCTCTTCAAAGGCAGGCAGGATCGTGGTCTCCCCTGTACTGAAATGGGGAGTTCTGCCTACATGAAGGGTCTTACCCTGTAGTGTGTGAAAATAGGAAGATAACACACAAACAGATATTAGTATTTCTCTTTAATTTACTTCTGTTTTGGTAAATGTGGCCTCTGAGCTTTTTAGGAAGAGTCGACTTCTGTCTCCATTTCTGCAAACCACAACTTGGCTTTCAGGAAACGTAGCACTAGGTACTTTTCCTGTAACTGGTCAGCAGCTCATCATTAAATAAAATTGGTGGTTTGTGATCACGCCAGTCTTACTCTTGAAAAATCCTTAGTTAAAGGGGCAGCAGGAAGAAGGAAATAAGTAGATTTTTTAAAAAAAGTTTAAATTCGTGAGGTGGTTGGTAGGAGAGATACTCAAAACATTTTATTATGTTCTAGCATATAATGAGCTTTTAATTCTTATGTCACTCATCATTTTTATCTTTAACCCAAAGACTTTCTTAGCCATGATTCTCCTCTGAACCAGAGTACAAAAACGACCTGAGTGGTTTCTTGGCGCGCCCAAGGGTGTTAATGTCACAACTGTGATGTCTGACATCATGCTCAGGCCATACCATATTTGCCTGTGGTGGTTTCATGGATGCTGGCACAGGGCGTGGGACTCCTGGTCAGAGCCAGAAGACTCTACTCCCCACAGCAGTAGCCTGGTATCACGGTGCCGCCAGTCAGAACGTCACTCCTCCAGGTCCCAGGCTTCCCAGAGTGATGCCCCTGGGCCAGGTAACACCTGCAGGTGAGGTGTTGCAGGAGCAGAACCCAGAGTTTAGAAAACCCAGATTTCTTAAGATAGGCAGTAAAACCTGCTCTTTGCTCCAGGGGAGATGCGACCATCTCTTCTGAGGCTGTTTGCTCTGCAGACATCCTTGAGAAAGTAACCCAGGACGAAGGCAGCCGGTGCCTCCGCTCGCGATACGCGCAGAAACTCCAGAGACCCAACACAGGCAGCTAGGACCGTCCCAGATGTGTAGGAGAGGCGTCCGTTCCTTATGAACGTGGGCACCCTTGGGGCTGAGATCTCTCCCACGCCCGGGTTGAGGAAAACTGCTAGACCTTTGCTGTGGGCTGCCATTTCCAAAATACTTAGTCTTCCTCTAAAATGTTTTAAATCCAAGAAGGGAAAGAGAATATCAGAATTTCCTTGTAAAAGTAATATTTTCTTCTTCTGTTTTTTGAGAAAATGCAAGTATGATATTTTCAAGAAATAAATTGTTTTAAAAAATGTTGCTCCTTATTCTCTCCCCACCCCCCCACCACACACACTTCCCAAATTCTGGAAAGTAGAGGATGTTTCTGTAAAGAAGCTCATGTTTATAATTACTTGCCTTCAAAAAATACGGACAATTTGCTTTTGAGAGACACCTGTGAAATATACCATCATCCGACCTCTACTGGTTGAGGTGAGAATGCATTTTTAGGTCTTGAGTGTATTTATTCAACCACTTCTTGCCTCATCCCAGTCCTGTCCAGTGGAGAAAGCCTGGGAAAAGTTTCTTGTATCCACGCGGCTACTCTGCTCCGTTTCCCAGACTCTGCTGCGTGGGCCTGCTCTCCCACAGCGCTCCAGTTCTCCGCCGGACTCCTGCTGCCTCGCTTCCGGGGACGGTTTCCAGACTTGTGCTTCGCTCCATGCTACGAATATTCCAGCCTGCAGTATTTGTGCTCATGTGGGATTGTGAAATCCACAGGAGAAGTACTAGCTGAGGCTTCTGAGATACTGTTGGGGGAAAACTCAGGAACTCAAATACAGAAATGTACGTCTTACGCGTGAAGTCAGACAGGTTATCCCAGGTGAATCGGTCAGCTCTGGATCACGTAACGTGCATGTTCAACAACGAGAAAAAGAGCACAGGAAACAAAAAAAGGCTAAGGTTGAGAACTTGACCCTGGAAAAAGATTGCTGGCACTGAGTTCTGCTTTGGGACAGGCCCTTACCATCTGCATCTGCCATTCCAACAATTCTTTGACTTTCCAAAAGTGGTATTTCCCCTCCATAAAAAATCAGAAACACGTTTTTTCAAAGAAACTTGTGGGTATTAAGTAGATAATAGCAATATAGAATTTATGGTCTGCATTTTTAAAGAGCCTCATATAGAGAGTCGCATTGTTACTCTGTCTTCATCCTGCAGCCGTCCTCCCCCTCAGCGGATGGATGGCCATCCTTTAATCGCGGGACTGTCCGTGACTGGACCGAGTGCACGGGGTGTGGCACAGCATCTCATCTTCCACCACCACCACCCTCCGAGCACCTTGAATGTTGCTGGGAGATAAAATGGCAATTGTTTGGCCAACGGGGGGTCTTAAATTCTCTGTCAGAGCTTTGGCTCATCCTTTCCTCTCCCTTCCTGATTAGTAAGACACCATTTAAGTTTCATTTTCTGATAAAAAGTAGAGTGTCTTTTGCTGCTGGTGATACAGATCACTTTGAGATTTATGGTTTTCGTTGCTGGGTATGAAATAGGTTTTATGACTTTTAAATGAATGGCTGGCTAGGGGGATTATAAATAAGTTGTTCAAAGAATAATGTTCTTTATAAGTGTGTTCCCTCACCCCTTTTCTGATCAAAGGATAGGAAACCTGTGTACTAAATATCCATCAAGTCGGTAGTGTAATATTTCAGGTGCTTGGTCTAGAAAATCCAGTTTTAGCTTTAGAACATCTGAATTGTCTCTCGGATGTTGGTCGAGGTCCTCATGTTCTTAGCACTCTGCCAGGCCTGCTTTTGCCCCCAAAGCAAAAGAAATATCTGAAACCATCACAAAAGAGCTCATGCCAACCTGCCCTCCCATTCACCGGTGTGATGGATCTTCAGAGAAAGTCTGTGACTTAGGCCAAAGGGGAAATATTGGGGTGGGCTGCCCTGGAGCTGAGCTGAGGAGGGGGCCAAGTTAGAAAAGGCAGAGGTGTGGGAGAGCCTGACAGGTCAGGGGATGCAGGAGGCCGAGCTCACATGGGGACTCGGGGCAGCAGAGCTGCAGGTCAGCTGGCCAGGCCGCTGAGGGCGGGGGAGCCTCTGGAGGGCAGGTCGGGGCACACACTCGTTCTGGGGGTGGCCGACTGGGCTGGCGGAGTTGGGCGGATGGGCTGGGAAGCCACAGTGGAAACACTGCTTGGAGCAGTGAGGATGGGTCTCCTGACAATGCTGAGAAGGTAGAGAAAACATCCTGGAGGCTATTGGAAGTAAAAACGGACAGACAGAGCGTGTGTTGTTAGTTCTGCTAGAGAAGGAAGAATCACAGGTACTGCTCAGGAATGTGGAAGGACAGGAAGCAGCTGCTCGCGGAAACTGGTTTAGCTGAAGAGGGTGCATTTGCTTCTGGGCGTAGCAGACATTGAACACATATGTGCTGAAAATGTGATTGAAACAAGTAGCTTTCCGCACTGTGCTTTAAAAGTGAGCTCCACATGCCATAGTCGCACGCCTCCAGTGCTGAAGTAATTGAAGAATAATCTAATTCAGATCAACACATACTTTTTGAACTCACCCTTCATGGTTAGAGGCCCCTCCAGGAGTCTGTTCACTGGCCTTTTTACATTAACTTCTTTTTATTTGCAAATATTAGGGAATGGTCAGGTCACCAAAGAGTTCTGCTGTTTTTTGTTTCTCCTTTAAACGCTAGTCTGGTCCTCTGTACAGAGATCTTGATTCCCAGTGGCTTTTTTTTTTTTTTTTTTTTAATTTCTGAGTTGCTACATATATATGACTGGATGAAAGAGCTTTAAATATTCAAACGCTGCGTGCTGAATTTTTGGAGCTATAGATCACTAGTTTGACTGCAGGTTCTTACATCTTTCCTTATAAACAGAAAACATGAATACCACAAAAGTTCAAGCAGCTATTTTGGGCAGTTGGATTCTGGTGTCCTGATTAGTAAACAGATATGCTGCTACGTCAGACAAGTCAGATCTTCTCCACAGACCAGGAGAAGTACAATAAGGCATCTCTCGTTTGGGGGTGTGGCTGTTGGGGAAACACCCCTGGGAGGTACTGGCTATTGGGAGATATGGGAGCGATCATCCTAGCTATTGAGGATTGGAGTACTGCATATTCGGTGTTCTAGGGCCTTCATACTATTAAATTATGTTCTTCAAACTTCTACCTTTAGTCCAAGCCAGACCCGATCATCGATGGTCCAGTGGCTTAACCCGCAGTCTCCGACCACCCCGAGCGTTTGCAACCCAGCTGTCCCACCATCTTCACCCAAGTCGTCGGCTTTCTCCTTCTCTCTTCCTGCCACCGGAGCGGACAAGGTCCCTGAAAGGTGTGTGGCTTGGAACGCGATGTTGAGGACAGCAGCGGCGTGCGGCGTGTGGGAGGGGCTTCGTCGGGCCGGGCAGGTGCCCACGCTCTCTGCTGGGGAGGGCTGCCCTGGTCCTTCCGGCCCCCGGACAGCGTTGCAGCCTCATCTCAGGGCTGTGCCTCGGTTCAGCAGCAAGTCTGTTCCCAGGGGAGATCTACCTTATGTGAGACCTGCTCAAACTGACTCTTTTTGGTGTGGATTATGAATTTATGAAACTACCTATTTTGGAAGAACTTCTTTAACATGAATATAAAGCACATGCTTGTTTTAAAAGAAAGGTCAGGTGGACACTGAAAACACTAATATACATGGCCAGTTAGGGCAGAGGCCGGGGGTGCTGGCCCTTAGCAGGCCCTTCCTCCGGGTGGCGGGCTGAAGCCCCCGTCCCCGTTGGCTTCCCCCCGCCCACTGAGGCGAGGCGCTTCCCTCTGCTTCAGTTTGCGTCTGGCTTGCAGCGCGGTTTCTGTCCTTCCTCAGGATGCTCTTCCTCCACAAGGACATTGTGGCAGGTGGTGAGAAGCTGAGCCTGAGATGGCTTTGGGGGCAGGAGTGAGGGGTCTAAATAAAGAAGACCCCTGAGAGAACAGCAAGCCCTTTTCCAGAATGGCGTGAGGACCCACAGCCCAGGGCCCTGCTGAGGCCACTGACCGTGTGCGAGCCTGTCTTCCACTGCCCTGCTCTGTCCCGACACCGGCGTCACTCCTAAGAGATCACCCAAGAGCTTAGCAAGTAAACACTTCCCGTGGCTCCAATGTCGTTGAACCATGGGAAAGGGCTTCCTTCCAGGCAGAGGGGAAGCAGGTGAAGAGGTTTAGTGGAAGCTACTCAGAGAAGCTCTCTAAAGAAAGATGTGAATTTGAAACCCGTCATTTACTTGGAAATCAAGGGCTGTTGTTTTGCCCGATGTCCACGTCTCTGCTAATTTCTCAGCCGTCCCACTGGAGTCACATGAACGAGATCTGCGAGACGGGAGGTGAAGGGAAGGTGAGGCCGCTCTCTCCCGCTTCCTCCCCGTTTCACTGCGTGTCTTTTGTGTTCCTTCTCAGCGTCGTCAGCCGGAAGGCTCGGGCCGTGTACCCGTGTGAAGCTGAGCACAGCTCCGAGTTATCTTTTGAAATAGGAGCAATTTTTGAGGATGGTAAGTGTCGGTGGGAGCTTGGTGGTGGGAGCTTGGTGGTAGGATGTAGTCTGTCACCCCAAAATGTCTACGACCCACAGCAAGCCGTCACTGGCTGCAGTGTTGTCAGGGTCACAAGTCCGTGCCTGACGCTTCGGGCAGGAGAGAGTTGGCCCGTTGGTCTTTCTGGAACAGGACGCCGGGCACTGTGCCTTGGCGGCCGGCGTACCCCTTTAATCGTGGCTGTTTTCCAGTCGTTCTAACTCTTGCGGGTCTTCACTCAGGGTATCTTTCTCCTGATATAAAGAAGCTGGTGACATTTGGAGTTAAGAAATATTTCTGATTTGCATCTTTGGTTTTCCTGTCCCAGGGTCCCAAGTAAGCCTCCCAAATACTTCAGGTTTGCCAAATCTAAGTTATAAAAGAGTGCTATTATCAAAAAATTTCAGTTTATAATCCCCTCACAATTCCTGTGCCCTGCATGACTTTTGCTGATTTGAGTAGTGTGCAAATCTCTAGATATTGACTTTGCACATTGAAACAAAGGTGCGGAATTTATTTGAGTGTTTGTTTAATATTCACACAAGCATTTCGGAGCTAAGCCCAGCATAATATTTCACAAATTCTTCCTATGGTTGAGTGTATGTCTTTTCCCCCCACACTCCCCCCATCCCGGCTCTCGATTTCTTTCTTCTCCGGTCCTGCTCATTGTGAAATTTGTTGGTTGCTGTGGAAACGGTGATGTTGTGTGTGGGTGGAGCTGCCCAAAACAGTTCTGGGGGAGCAGTGAGAACCTTAGATGCTTGGACTGGAATAGCTGATTAGCCAGAATGTTTGGAATATATGGAATCTATCAACACAATGCATAGTGTGGTATGTTGTCAGTAATGCCGCATTTGCGGGTGATTGTTTTTTTAGAAAGCAAGTTGCCTCATTTAGAAGAGATTTCTATATATGTGCGATATGTACTCTTGAGAGCCAGGGACTCCTGACAGCGTCAGAAAACAAACAACAACAAAACGCACATATGACAGAATTATACTTTGTGGAGAAATTTTGTTCTTTGAGTAGGAGCAAGATCGTCCCTACCACCGTAACGTGCATGCGGTTTTGCGAGGAGAGCATGGCGCCGGCACACCGTATGGCGGAAAGGAAAGCTGAGATAGTAGCACAGAAACCACCCACTGGAGAAAGGACGAATTTTCGCATTGTGTGATTTGTTGGGAGCCTCTGGAATCCCTAACACGGTGTCGTTTGTGAGATAGTAACTCTGGCAATAGGTGGACCTGTTGGGATGGCTTTAGCTGCAGTAACAAAAACCGACTCAACTGACTAAACCAGTCATGAAATGGATTAGCTCACACAGTAATAACTGGAGTCAGGGAGCTCTGGGGTTAGTTAACTCACATTCTCAAAGACCGCAGTATTTCCACCGTGGCTGGACCGTTCTCAGCTGTGGGCAGGGGCATCGGGTTGGTGTTCCCTGTGGATGCCACACCCAGCCCCAGCAGAGAGGGGTGTCTCGTCTTTGTGTCTTTTTTTTTTTTTTTTTTTTTTTTTTTTTTTTTTAAGACTCAGAAAAGTTCTTGAGATCTTCTTTCCTGGTTTACCTGCCCTCATATCTCAGTAGCCAGGATGGAGCTCAGTGCTCACCCTGAATCTGTCATTCAGAACCACACTGGGCACAGGGATGCCTCCCCTGGGCCCACAGATGTGTAGATGAGGTTCGGGCCCTCAACCAGTTCAGTTCTGCCAGCGTGGATAAGAGGGAGAAGGCTGGTAGCCGTCTGACACTGGAGACTGAAGTCCTCCACCTCTGAAGGCCCTAGGTGTGACTTGTAGGAGTTTTCCTAAAAAAAACTGTGCATGTATGTCTCTTCACACACACATGTATGCACATATACACACCCAAAGCCGTACACACACACACACACACACACACACAGTAGAATCGGTGTGATCACAGGTAGCTGTGGATTGTCAACTCCGGAGTTATTTTTTCTTAGATCAGTTCTTGGCTTTTCCACTTTCTGTGTGACTCTGGACTAGTTTCTTAAATTCTCTGTGCATCACATTCTTCATCGTAACCTTGAAGTATGTCCACAAGGTCATTGTTGTGTCAGGACAGCATTTAGGGCCGTAGAAGGTGGGGCCGTCCAGCAGAGACACCTGCGGGTGGAGGATGTTGCTGGCTGTGGAGCCGCGCTTGGCACACTGTGGCCCCACGCACTGTAGGTTGAGCCTTTCTGATCCGTAGTGATACAGTCAGTGCACAGAGAGCAAGTACTTGAGGGCATTTCGGTAAAAAGGGATTTCTTTTCCTTTTCAGTGCAAACCTCGAGGGAACCTGGCTGGCTGGAAGGGACTCTGAACGGCAGGAGAGGGCTGATTCCACAGAATTACGTGAAGCTGCTGTAGCACTGGCCTGCCAGGGCCCCGGAGGGACCTGGAACCCCAGGACCAGCCTGGGGGCGGGAAGCCGCCATCCTCCCGGGCGGACCCCACAGCCACCTGGACACGCGGGCATCACAGATTCCAGATTGGCACTCCAGGGGTGGGGAGGGGGGACACACTGCACAAAACTGCGTGGACGTGGAGCGGGAGAATGTCAGGATTAACAGAGTGGACTTTTCATTCGTCAAGCTCGGGACACATGGTTTTTAGTTATCCAGTCTGCAGAGTGGGGGGCGGGGGCTTCTGCCGTCCCAACCTCCCCGCTGCCAAGCATGCACCAGACACCTCCCCGCAACCTGCTGCCGAGGCTTCAGCGGGAACTGTATTTGTGTCTGCAGGGTGGCCCGTGGCCCTGGTTGGCGCCGCGGACGTGGTGGTAGGGGCTGCCGGCCGGGGGAGTCACTTGGTCTAAACCGAGAGGGCGGCACAGAGGTGGGGACTCCTTGCTAGATGCCACCCTTGGACCCCACGCTCACATTACGTTGAGAACACCAGCATATTTATAACAGGCTTCTCGGTGTTTCTCACCTGTTCTATTTCCCAGACACCACCCTTTTGCCCCAAGGTCTCTGTAAGTGAAATAAAGTGTAATTTACTATTTCTGTGTGTCATAAAGTGGAGAAGACGGTAGAATTCATTCCCTCTATAATGTTTTATGTTTTGCCAGCCAGTGGATGGGAATTCATTTTCCTCTGACGTTGGCCCACACTCTCCCAGCTAGAATTTATTCACAAAGCCTTGTTTATCTACAGCAGGACGTGTTCCTGGGGGCAGTGGCCCTCTCTGATGTGTGACATCCTGGAGGGCTTCCTCCAGCTCCGTGAACAGGCTTCTCCCCACGCCCGTGTGACCAGACTGGGATCGGGGCTGGGCCTTGCCCCCGGTGGCCTGAGCGTGGGCTGCAGCAGACCCTGGAGGCCGGCCCTCCCGACCAGCTGGGCTGCACAGCTCTGTCCGCACACAGCCCTGCCTCAGTTTGCAGGCCTGAGTGCTCATCTCTCCATGGGGTCAAGCCGGGCTTCGCGGAAGCAGGTCGGGCACTCAGACGGCTCCTGGAGGAGCCTCAGCCGTGCCCCTGCGCGTGCTGGCGCCCCAGCTGTGGGTGGCCCGCCGCGATGCTCCTTCACCCTGCTCCGCCTCCGACCCCGGGCTCAGGCTCAGCCAACCCCTGGGGGCGGAGGACACTTTCCGTTTGTCCCTGATCCGGAGTCCTTGGGATGTGGAGCTCCTTTTTAGGGGCCCCAGGATTCCACCGCCAGCCCTGCTCCAGGGCCTGCTCTGGGGCTTCGTGTGTGTCTTTTCCCCACAGGAGGTTCCTATCAGACTGCGCTCCAAAGAATTAGTCACAGGAGGATGTGTGTGTCTCCTCTTCCCCTGACGAGTTGATTCAGGAGCTTGCTGGTTATCAGGTTTGAAGTCACCTTTACCTGGACCATGTAGCATATCAAGTTTGGGATCAGGTATGTACAGGGGGAAATTGGCCTATTGAAAAGTGTCCATATTGTATGTAAAAATAGAGACAATCCTAGTATAACGTAACTTAAAATCCTGAACTGTGGGCCCAGTGGAGAGAAGGAGGAGTGCCGAGGTGGCCAGGGCCACGTGGCCACAGCCAGCCCGTGCCGGGGGCCAGCGTGGCCAGGGGGTATGGCCCAGTCCCAGTGCCCTGTGCTCTGATTTGTCGTTTTCTGGCCGTGCCCACTTGTGTAGGGATACAGGAGGGAAAAGTGGCTTGTCAATGAGGTACTTGTGAGCCCCACTTTAAGAAAAGTCTCCGCAGAGAAGTACAAACCTGCGGGCAGCCGTAGCAGGCTCAGGACGGCACAGGGACCGAGTTCCTGGCAGTATCCTGACCGGCGCGTCCCCACAGGGCATGACACAGAGAAGGCCCCCTACTCCAGGACTCAATGGCTTTGTCGGCTCGAGGGAAGTTTCCATCATTCACAGTGCTGTGGACCCCACTTGTTGTTATCCTGAAGTTCATTTACCACCACTTACCTGGTCAGGTAAGCTGCCACTGAGTCTGGCTACCTGTGTGGATGGGGGGAAGTTAAATCAAGCCTGTGATCCTATGATTCTCTTCCTCCCTCCTAAAAAGAATGTGATACACAGAGGTTTGGGTCGAAATGACTAATACAAATAGCATGTCCAGGATGTAGTATGTGTTCAGCTAATGGGAATTGCTTGTCGCTGATACTACTGTGATTGTCCCTTGGTCTTTGTTGCCGGGGCCGTTTGTGTTCTGGAGGATGGTGGTGATGAAGCCTCAGAACGATGCTGGCGGCACGGTTCTCACGGCCCCAAGCCCTGCAGACCCCTCCGGGGGTTATTTGGTGAAGAACAGGGTAGCACTAGGGGTGTTATTTTTCTGTGATAAGGACCGTGTGGCTGGCTCGCCAGGATCTCCAGGCAGAGAGCCTCTCCCTGGCCTTGGCCCGGCCCAGAGTGAATTCAGTGACGGGATCGTGAGGTGTTCTCTTTCTTTGGTAAATCATGTTCATTTCCATGAAGAGAAGCGGGGTGCACTGTTGTCTGTTTTCAGTGCGTCCGTGTGGCTGACCCATGGGCAGTGGCCCTGCCGCACTCGGGCTCTGGCCCCGCAGCCCCCAGGTCGAGCCCCAGCTGCAGCTGCTTGGAGCACATCTGCAGCCTGTGATCATTCAGGGGCACAGCAGGGGCTTGGGGTAAAAGGGGGCACTCAAGACTTTGTGCTTTGTTTCCAGTGGGGCTGTGGGGCCTGCATCGGATGGGGTCACCCAAGGGCAGGAACAGAGCCAGAGTCCTGTGGGAGCTGCACCCCCTCCTGTGTGGCAGTGGGGACATGTGCAGTGGAGGGCAGGGGCAGGGAAGGCTGTGGATTGTCTGTGTCTGCGGTGGATATATTTAACTCGTTCTTTCTTTAGGGTGACTAAATGAGCTGGGAGAAATGAACCCATTTTGTAGATGAGAGAATGGAGGCACTCCAGAGTAAAGAGCTCTGCTCAGGTTCAGTAGGCTACTCATGTGTTTTCTGCTGCACCATCGTGCCTCTGAGTGCCAGGAGGGGTTAATGGCTGTTACGGGTTGAATTTTAACCTCACCCTACCCCAAAACAAAATTTATATGTTGAAGCCCTAACCCCAGTATCTCACGTCATGACCTTATTTGGAAATAGTATTATTGCAGATGGGATTAGTTAAGATGAGGTCAGTAATCCAGTATGACCAGTATCCTCATAAAAATGGGAGATTTAGACACTGAGACACAGAGACACGCACAGAGGGAAGGCGATTTGAAGAGACATGGGGGGAAGACGGCCACATACAAGCCAGGGAGAGAGGCCGGAGCAGACCCTTTCCTCATGGACCGCAGAAGAACCCGCACCGCAGACATCCCGGTCTCAGACTTCCAGCCTCCAGAACCGTGAGCCAACAAATCCCTGTCGTTTAAGCCGCCGAGTTTGCGGTACCTTGTTACTGCAGCCCCAACAAGCTAATACAGTGGCTAAAAGTATGTTTTGAGTTAAGAACACCCTATTTTGAAGTCTCATTTTCACTATTTTGTACCTTGGTGACACTGAGCTTGTTAACGTGACCTCTTTATGCTTTAGTCTCCTGTGAAGTGGAGAGAGTGGTACCGACCTCATGGGGATGTTGTGACGAATGATAATGAGAGGTGCCTGAAGCGTGCGGGGCAGGATGTGCGGTTAAGCAAATGGAGGAGATGGGAGAAGGCAGCTGGCAGGTGACAGCAGTGACGGTGGGGGTTAGTCCGTCCCCTTCTCATCGCCTGGCCATCCCCTGCTTCTCTCCAGTGTCCTCCACAGGCCATTCCTTGCTCGTTCCCTCCGCCCCGCCCTTCCTAGGGGCACACTCCGACTTTCTAATATTGGCCTTGTCTTGTTCCCCCTTCGCCTCATGCTGGGCCCCTTCTCACCTCCCGTCAGGTCTCTCAAGGGCAGTTGTCTTGGTGACTCCTTCCTCAGCCAGATGTTCTCCGTGTCTCTGAATCTTTCTGAGCCTCATGACTTTCCTCCTTCTTACTCCAGGAGAGCATCCTCAAGCAGCTTTCCTACTCTTAGCTCTGCACATGTCTCCTCAGATGCTCGTCAACACTCTTTTTCCCTTGACAGGTCTGGGCAGTAATTTATTACTACCCCATGTGGGTTACCTGGCACCTTGTCCCCACGCTTTAATATCAGGCTAAGTCTACTGGTTGGAAGAATACTTTGGAGAATTCTCTCCAATCAGAAGGTCAACTTGATTGGAAAACAGACTTCTGCTTTTGGCCCAACAGGGGACCTACACTTTGCACGTGGGCAGGAAAGGCATGGGATTCATTTAGGCAGCTCAGTGCCATGTGTCGGCATCTGTAGTGGGGCAGCTGAGAGAGAGGAGCCAAGCAAGCCCACACCAGTTTCACAGGAGCCATGGCCCTCGTAGGCAGGCTGGCCTAGGGCACGAAGATCCAAAGAAATGGGTGTTTCAGACCTTGAAAACTTACCACTATCTTGGCAATGTAAAGTCTATGAAAAAAATATCAGAGTAATTGCCAGTTGTAGACTTAATGATCCCAAATTTCACCCCTCCCTGATCCGTGCCCTCTTTTTGTGGAGCCCTCCCATGCTGACTCCAGGCTTGACCTCAAAGCTTCTTTGGCCAGTGGGACAGGAGCAAGCTCGATGCAGTCAGAGGCTTGCAAAGTGTTCTGTCTTTCCCCTGTCTGTCTTAGCATTGCTTCCACTATGAAAATATGCTCAGGGCAGTCCCCTGGAGAATGAGAGGCCAATGGAGCAAAACCATCCTAGACCATTTGGCTACTGGCTGACCACAGATGCACGAATAAGCCTGACTCATCCCAGCCTGGCCCAGATCAGCAGAACCCTCCTAGCCAACTCATAAACTCATGAGAAATACTAAAGGGTGGTTGATTTAAGTCACTGAGTTTTGGTGGGGGTTGCAGCTAACCACCTGCTGTTCTGTACCCCATCGTGTACCCCATCGTTCACTTTGCTTTCGATATAGTCTTGGTCCATACTGATTTTTAAGATCATATCCTAATCTTAACCAATGTTATTTGAGAAGCTACTGTTTTATTTCCAAGAAAAATGCTGCACTAGCAATCAGATGACTTGAAATTAAAGTGTCAAATACTTACAATCAATCGTTTTAGTCTGTGTACACTTGCAGTTTATCGGTATGTTAGAGCCGACTTTAATATAAAGGGACATTTTTTATTTGCCTGAGAGCATTCAACATAAAGAAGCAAACCAACCCCTAACTACATATGCATCACAATGCATAATTTCTGCGGTTGTGGCACATAGTAGCTGGCCATCTCAGTGACAGAATCTTAGTTCTTAGTTGATTCTTAAGTGTGCAGCTGGATTCTTTGGGCCTGAGAGCACTTTTAGAAATTCTTAGAAATATGGTCACACTTGACCTAAGACTGAGCCTGCTCTGTTCAGAAAGGGCACCCACTTTAATCAAGGGTGCTGATTGGTGTGGCCTCCTGCTAGCCTCTGAGGGCTCACAGCCCACAATGGCTTTTGTTTAGAATTAGGGTCTCCTGTGAAAAGCCTTGCTCCCTAATAGGTCAAATTCCATACATTTTAAGATATAAAATTACCTTAATTTATAGATGCTTTACAAACAAATTTGTGCATACAACTCTAGTCTTTTTTTTTTTTTCTTGTGCTGCTTAATGACTATGTGGTGTTCCAGAAATATATCTATTGTGTTTAAGCGAGGTCGACTTTAACTCTCAAACAGACTTTTTCTGAAAGCAAGAGGTTTGACGATCACAAGTTAAATGATGGCTTAAAAATGTAGAGTTGTGCACTGCATAACGAACGTCTGGTGAACAGCAAACTGCCTAAGTGTTGGTGGTCTGCAAGGTTATGATGGGGCTGAAAATTCCTGTCACGCAGTGGCATCATAGCCATCGTAGCGTCGTGTAATGCATTGCTTATGTGTTTGTGGAGATGCTGGCATAAACATAGCTGTCAGCAGTTTAAAAGAGCACTTATAATCATGTACAGTACCTAATACTTGGTAAATGAATGGCTCTGTTGCTGGTTTATGTATTTACTATTGTTTCCGTCATTATTTTAGAGTGTATTCCTTCCGCTTATAAAAAGTTTGTTGTAAAACAGTGTGCCATGTTACGCCGGCAGCAGCCACACACGTCTTGTGTTTACCGTGTCTCTTGATTGCATCATTTTCTCTTGTGCTTGATTTAATCTCATGTTGTTTTATAAATTTAATGTAGCCTAAGTGTACAGTGTTTATAACGTCTACACTGGTGTATAGTAGTGGCCCAGGCCTTCACATTCACTCACCATTCACCCAGAGCAACTTCCAGTCCTGCAAGCTCCATTCATGGTGACTGGCCCATAAGGGTGTGCTATTTTTTAAAAAAATCTTTTATACTGTATTTTTATTGCAACTTTTCTATGTTTAGATAGGTTTAGACACACAAACGCTTAACATTGTATTACCGTTGTCTACAGTATTTAGTACAGTAATGCGCTGTGCAAGTTTGTAGCCCACGAGCAACAGGCCACACCATCTGTGTTTGTATACATGCACTCGATGGTACTTGCACAGCGACAAAATTGCCTGTCGATGCACTTCTCAGAATGTATCCTCGTCAGTAAGTGATGCGTGACTGTACTTGAATTTATCTTGTGGGGAAAAAAAATGTTTCCTAATTTTAAAATGATTTGATAATTGCTTATTACTCTTTTGTGGTCCATATGAATAGAATCAATGAGAGTAGCCTGTAATGAATATGAGAAGCATCATGGCCAGTAGGGAGCTGAATCCCTTGACAACCCAAGATGACTGGGGATGGAGAGTGAGATAGGATGGCATGGAGAAGAAATCTGGAGTTGGACAAGGCATCCAGTCTACTCAATGTGAGTCTCAAAGTCTGTAAAATGAACAAGATTTCATGTGATTGTGAACATAACTGAGGCAATGTATTAATGGTGTTCAGCAGCTACACGGTAACAGTTATTATCATTAAACTTTTATAGGGTATTTTGGTGGACTAAATATTAGTAGTAAGAAAGAAGGCATCTAATCAGTCCCTAAAGAATATTGACACGTGACTAACAGGGCTCTTTCTAACATGGGAAAAAAACTTACTCCATCTTGGATGTAGGCAAAAGCATATATAATCAAGATTTAGAAGGGCACAAAACCCAGGCGTTTCTTAGACCTTCGAATGAACTGTCTCCAGAACAACAGGTGATTAAAGTAAAGGATTTATTGTAATCTGCTTACAGTCCTTTGCAAAGACAGACATCTTTTTGCATAAAGATATAAATCGCTTCATTTTAAACTAATTTAGTGTGTTTTTTAATTATATGAAGAAGTTCTGGTGAATTATGAATTGTACCAAACCAAGATTTTTAAGAGCAATATGGTACAAAAATAAGAGCTGACAGACAATTTGGACTGGGACAGGCATTCAACAGTGAATTTAGAATATGGCTTTGCTGTTTAATCAAGCAAAGTTACCCAGAGACACACAAAGAGCCAGTAACTTTGTTAATACAAAAAGCTGATGCAGACTGTCTCTATCGCAGACCTGGTTACAGCGAAATTCCGATTGCACATAAAGTAAGTCTGAGCTAAGAGCTGCTCGTGTCAGCCGTTTCCTTTCTAGACACTCCCAGTCTACATGCTGTGTCTTTATCACCTTCCAAGTGTGGCTTTCATATTGCTGTGCATGTAAGTAAGTTGGCTGTGTTTACAGATCTGCCTACAAATTAAATTATTGAAATTGCAAATTAGATAAGAAAAACTCCTCCCTCTGAGTACAGCTTTCACAGGTTTCCCCTTGCATAAGGCAGGTGTCTTTGGAAAGACAAGGTAATGTTGCCTGCATGGTGAACCCTGGAGAGAAGTGTGGCTCCCACGCTGCCTTCTCCTGGCCTTGGGCTTCTCCAGCTACAGCTTTTAGGTTCCGGAAAAAATGCGATTTCACTGAGTACCTGATGATTATCATCACTTTTAAAAGATTAATTTGGCCTCTATTTGAAGTAGTTTTATTTAGTGCAATCAAGCCGTTAAGTTTCCCCAAAGAGATGTATGTTTGTGGTTTGGGGCGAGAGAAAAGCCATAAATTGTAGTGTCAAACAGATTAAGGAATTATAAATTTTAGTGTCACTGTCTTGCTTATATGATCTGTGTTTTTTTTTTTTTCTCCAAAACTGTTTATGTATAAAATTTGTTGTTAAAACCTACCTTTTGAAAATCTAAAACCCTCTCTAAAGGTCGTGCGGTCTCCATGCCACTCTGGTGGGACGTGCCAGCATGCATCTTCCCGCTGCACCTGCCCAGACCTGCGTGTCCCCGTGACCAGTTCCAGGAGTGCAAAACCCCTTTCCAAGACCGGACATGAGCGTGTTGCCTTTTCCAGATACAGAGAGTGCATGGAATTTTTTTTCCAAAGGAAGAAATTCTGTTTTCTAAAATGGGGGGAGAATCTATGCTCACTGAGCCCTCGTGCTTCCACAGGCTCACTCTCCTGCAGCTGATTCTGCTTCTGGAGGGAAAAGGGAAAGATGCAGCTTTCCTAAAGCTGTGCACGTCCAGGACCTTCTCCCACACTTGTGTGGTCAAGTGACACCTTCAGGGAGCTGCAGACACCACAGCATGTTGTTCCCCGGTGGAAGCAGGGGAAGGAGAAGCCAGGACACATGCTCAAGTCCCACGAACAGCCCCCGCGGGAGACCAAGGACAAAACGCAAGTACAGAAAAAGTAGAAAGGCTTACAGACAACCGAAGAGGTTCAAGTGTGGTTATTTACAACAGAGACTGTAAAATGGCAAATTAGATATGAAGCTAAAAAAGGCACAGCTTCCCTTTCTTAAACACACTGTAAACGGTTCATTAGGCATGCAGAACATTTCACTTTACAAAAATTTTTTTTACCTTGTTTAGACAAAGATAGTACTTAAATAGTCTCCAGCAAAATAGAATTCTTTCAAAAATACTTTCCCATTCATCCTATTAACCATTGAAGTTTTTTTTTTTTTTTTTTTTTTTTTTTTTTTTTTTTTTTTTATGTGTCTCATTTACAAAAGTTCCTTATACCTTATTCAGGTCCTTCACAATTTATACATACAGTAATGTACAGCACAGCAAGAGACTGCAAAAAATTATTTGTAAAGCCAACACAATAGATACTAGAAATTGAAACCAAGGCATTTGTTTTAACATCTTATCCATTCTAATTAAATAATAAATGGACGCTAAAGGGCGTGGATGCCAGTGATGCTGAGGAACGTGGGCAAGGAGGAGCCAGAGGGGGCGCTATGCCACGTGCTCTGTTATTACACAACAGGAATCTGTATAGATTTTTTTCTTTTTTTGTGTTTTTAAATAACAAAAGAATATTAATGCCCCATATAGACTATATGTTGTATGTGCAAACCAAGGGTAAGCTTTAAAAAGTCCGTTAGTCCTTGAACCCTTTTAAAACAAGCGAACAATACCAGAAACTACATGGCATAGTTAAAACTTCCATCTGTTAAAATATCAAAATCAGAGAGTTATTGACTAGATATGGCTTTTCATCCAGAGGAACATGTTTCTAAAGCGCTGGGGACAGGAGAGGGAAGAACACTTTAGACTGTTCAGGTCTTGCTGAATCCATGTCTAACTGCTTTCCCAGCTCCAAACCCTTGACATGACTTTAAACTTGAGAAACTGCTAAATAAGTGTGAATCAACCATCCCATGTTAAAAATATGATTTCCTGGGTCCTTCGTGGGTGCGGAATAACACAGGGACACTTAAGGCAAAGTTCTTCTGGTGGGACGTCCTCCGTCACTTCCTGTGAAAGTAAAGGGGCTTGGCGTTCCCGGATTCCACTTTCGGCAGCTGGTCGCTGATGATCTCCACCAACATTGCTGGGAACTCCACTTTCAGAGCCTGGGACTCTCGGAAGGTATAGAAGCAAAATTCCAACAAGTCACTCACCAGCTGCAACACAGACAAAGAGGGGACGTGACATGAAGGCCTGACTTCTGTCCCTGGACCACTCTGTTATAACTCTGTGTAAACTCAAAAGAGCAACGCTGGGAATCCAACCAGGAAATCAAGGTCAGTGAAGCAGCCCGATTCATTTAGCGAAGTCGTCTGTCCTGGGGGAGGCAGAAGGGAGGTCATGTCTCCTGGCATGTAATATGCCTTTCATGCAAAACAGACGCAGCCAAGAGCTGTGTACTGTTGAGGATTAGACATGTCAGTGACTCGGGGACAGTAATGGGTCACTGAATTGCTCTCATCAAATTCTTATTTCCAGACGTGTGAACTAGGTGTGGCAGGCATGTTCACATTGGTTGTTTGTGATGGGCCTTCCTGAGGCTGTAAACAAGTGGGCTAGGGGTAGAGGCCCGAGGCCCACGTGGCAGATGCCCAGGACCGTGAGCAGCAGGACAGAGCGCCTTTACTGGCAGGTGCCATGCCCACTCTAAGCCTGGCTTGGCCCTGCCAGTGGAGCTGTGACCGTGGGGGCAGCCAGCACTTTCACCGGCTGCCCCCTGGGCCTCATCCTGCCACCTTCCTTCCTCCCCCAGGCTTCCTGCCCTGAGCTGGGGCCAGGGCTCAGACTTCTCCGTCATTTTCTTTTGCAATTTCTTTGGCTTCATTGAGATACAATTGACATATAATAGTGTATAAGTTTAAGGTGTACAATGGGTTGATACACTTACATATTACAAAATGATTAGCTAATGCCTCTATCACTTCACATAATTACCATTTCTTTTTTGTGGTGAGAATACTTAAGATACTCTCACTTGGCACATTTCAAGTATGTAATACAGTAGCATTTGCTATAATCACCATGCTGCACACTAGATCCCCAGAGCAACTAGAAGTTGACCAACATGTCGCCCCGGCCCTGATAATCTCCATTCTGCTCTCGCTCCTCTGAGTTTAGCGTTGTAAGATTCTGCACGTAAGTGAGATCATATAGTATTTGTCTTTCTCCATCTGACTTAGCATAACGCCGTCAAGGTCCATCCACGTGGTCTCAAATGGCAGGATCTCCTTCTCATGGCTGAATAATATTCCACGGTGCGTATGCACACTATGCTTTCTTGATGTGTTCATCTGCTTCATCCACTTTGTACTGCAGGCTGATTTTGAGAGAGCGAGTGGAAGCATCAAGGACAACTTTGTTTCCTTGCCTGCCCCTACTCTGTGACCCAAGGACCTTTCTCATCCTCCTGGAACTGAACCGCTCCCAATTCTGTAAGTTAAAAAAAAAAAACACCACCACCCACAAATGCAGCATAGCATTACTAGTTGCATTCTATTTACTAGGAATATAATTTCAAATCACAAAAAATATTGTGGTTTTTTTTTTTTTTTTGCTTAATTCCATATCCCATTAGGGGTTAAATGACTTTTGGTCATTTCCCTCTATAGTAAAGCAGGCAATATTAAGGTTAAATGTCATAAAATTGATTCTGGTGAAAGCACATCTGTAACTTTCCCTCAGAATTTTTTAAAACTCGATTAGCGGGCTTAAATTGGGTTGGGTAGTAAATAGCTATGGTAAAGGCCTTCATTATAAACCAGGAATTGAGAACATCTCATTGGGAAGGAACGCCTGGTGCTTCTGTTTGCGTGTGTCCTCCGTCTGCAGTGTTATTCCCTACGTAGGGTCCAGGACTGGGATTGAGTAAGTGTTCTGCTCCCGCAGGACGCTGGGTCCCGAGGAGCTGGGGAACAGCCCGAGCCACCGTCTGCTCTGGGCAGGTTCACACACAGGTAAGTGCTCTGTGAATGCCATGCCTCGGTTTCTGCACCTGTAAAACGGGGTGATGCGAGTCTGCTTCACGGGGGCGTTAGAAGGGGCTGAAGGTGTGAAGCGCGGGGACGGCAATGCCCCGTCCCGATGTCGGGAAGTGCTGCTCGGGCGACACCTCTGTAACGCCGTCCTCCCACTGGTCCCCAGTTCCTTCAACTGTAAAACATCATTTTTCTCTGTAGGGTACAGTTTATTAAGCCTGCCGAGTCATCTTTGTGTAACTTGGTCCTCAGGCCCCCCTTCTATAAAGTGATAGAACTTTGTTTTCTGCCTTTCCAGGAGGTTCTTAAAATAGGAAGGGGATGGCGACTTTCTCAGTTTTTTTTTCAGTGGCAGGCCGGGGCTGCGAAAGCCAAAAGCCATGCTGGGCCCTGCTCTCCTCACGCGGTGCCGCAGATGAGTCAGCAGTGCCGCCTGTGGGCCGTGCCCTTTGAGGGGTGGAGACAGCAGCGTCCTGAGCACCACAGCCATGTGGCCTGGGATGAGAGCGAGTGTGGGATCACTCAGCAGGTGTAGAGCAGTGGGAAGCTTGTTACCCAGACAACTGACATCTGAACAAGGTACTGCGCAGGGCCACTAGAGATTATATTTGTAAGCAGGAGACAGCAGTGCCAGTTCATGTATGCGATCGGAGATGCAGAGCAGAGTAAGTCAGTCCCTATGAGGCAGCATGCACGGGAGCACCCCTGTGAGACTATTAGTTAATGGGGAAAGGGCCCAGGCCACCTCAGTGCCTCTGTCCCTGTCTGTAACATCTGCTGATGTGTTCTCAGCCGAGCATTGCCTAGGAGATGCTGAGAAAACCAGAAGGGAGAGAGGCCAGGGGCTCAGCTGTTTTTCCCTGCAGGCTGGCTGGGGACAAGTGTCCCAGACACTACTCACTAATGCACATTAACCTGGGGCTGGCATTTCCCACCCACCTCTGTTCCATGTTCCATAGACTGAGAAAGCAGCTTGTTTCCAGTCATGAGCTGGTACCCAGAGCTTCTGTTTACAGTAAGTGCCTTGGCCGGCTGCAGAGAGATGGGGGCATGGCAGGGCAGGCGTCGGGGGTGGCCTGGCAGTTCCAGGCTGGGCATTTGACCCTGTGAACACTTGGTGGCGGGGAAGATCTCACTCTTGGGGTGGCCAGGATTGTTGTAGGGCTGGAAACTCAGGGAACCTCTGCAGCTATGAGAAGGCAGTGGCTGCTTCCAAAGGCTGCCAGGTCCACCTGCCCCGGGACAAGGCCGTAAACCTTTTCAGGACTGGAGCAGCAGGTCCTGTGCCAGCTCCTGCGGTTGGTGAGGTCAGTATCCACGCCAGGCGCCCCCAGTCCCTGAGAGAGAACGTGGGCCACTTCGGTCCAGGCTGCAGGTTCTGCCCACCAGGTGTTCACTGACCCTTAGAGCCCTCCTACCACCCTCTCCAGGCCTGACCTGCCACAGCCCGTGGGCCAGGACCCTTAGCAGACGTTTGAGGTGGGGTGGTGCTGCAGTATGGGGACACCTAGGAGGCACGAGGAGGCAGGGACTACGCCCCGAAAGCTGGGCCAGAGTCGCATATTAAACAGCTGGGCTGGCAGAGATGTTGACCAGCCAGTGGACATCGGTTTGTGTGCCAAACTTCTGTGTCTAAAGTCATGCTACACATATGCAGACACATGTGGCGTGGCCCCTGCCTGAGCCCAGAGACGCCAGGAAACAAGGCTACAAATAGGCACAGTATATATGCCCTCACCAGATGCTGTCCCCAACCCCTGCAGGGTAGGGCTGGCCACCTCCCCCAGTACAGAGAGTCAGTGGAGATGGGCCAGGCTGTAGTCACACCCTGGAAGGTGGTGCTGGATGGTGGCTATGCGTCACTAACCACAGATAGATTCTAGTTAGACCCCAAATCACTATTCGCCCTGCAAGATCAGGAAAGAGCTGAGTTCATCAGCGCCTGCTACGGTTCCAGTGTGTGTGGTGGGGAAAAACGAGACCTTCTCAAAGAAAGACCACCTTTTAAATCACTTCAGGACAACTCTGTATGGACAGCCCTCGGGAATATTCCAGAAGTTTCCCTGGACATTAACTTGGCATGGAATGAGTTTTCAAAACCGTCACTCATTCTCTTCAGATGACGCGAGTAGCAGCTTGCACTGCATGTCTCCCCGCCCACCCCACTCACCACAGTTGCTCTCCCAGACCCAGGCCTCTGTGGAAGGAAACTGGCCTGAGGATCCTTCCTCTCTAAACTCACAGATGCCCTATTTCATCTTCCTAATTTACTTGTCAATTAGCCAGGGGACACCATTTTACCCTGTGGTTCACGTCCCTCACCTCTATAACCTTTCACATTTGCAGCTCCTTGAAGACAGGAACCGCCTGTGCCGCCGGCATCCAGGAGAGGCCCCGCCCTGCTGTCTCTGAGCAGCCCTGGTAAGGAGCCGAGGCTCTTCCAAACTCCTAAGTGCCCAGGAATAATATTTAAACAGTATTTTTTTCAGGGTAGCGTGTTGTTAGTTTTAATCAATAAACCAAAATAAAACCTGGGTAATATAAGTGGGCATCTTCAGTTTAGTGGCACTAAGTAAATACTGCAGAACTCAGTATGCATAGCTAACCTCTTTCACCCTTTTCTGTCATTCTGATTTCCTTCAACTTAAGTTGGGTTTTAAGGTGACTTCATATGCATGCCATGCCACAGGGGCCACAAGCCCCATCCCTGTTCTCAGGGGGGGAGGAGAGTTACAGTGACAAAAGCTCTGTGGTGTTTGCCTGTCGGCACAAATGCCTTAATTGCAATAAGAGAAATGGCCTGGCCTGCCATCTCAGTATCGATTCCCACTGGCAATACCAAGCTGGATGGAGAAGCAGGAACCCTAATTATAATCAGTAACAAGAGTTCAACATTATTAGGAATCAGAGAAAGTCTCGTGCGGTGACTTTTTATTCTGTACAAAATGCATCTGCTGGGGTCACAGAAGTTTAGCTGGACACTTAGCATGAGTTATCCAGCCTGACGGGCCACAGCTGTCAGGGTGGCAGAGGAGTTTGGCAGGGTCACAGTGACTGAAGTCACCATGACACAGCCGCTGAGTGGTGCCAGAGCTCCCGGACAGACGGTGACAGCCGCCCTGGGGTAGGGCCTCGCTCAGCAAGCCCATGCTAAGTTATCTGCTGCCTGGAACTCTCGCCTAATTAGGATCAAGCTTTTGTCTGAAATAAGCATGGGGGGGAGGGGCACGAGGCTTTGTGTTTAAAGATCAGAGTTTTAGCCAGCTATATGGATGGGGTTGGGGGCAAAGATAAGAGCTTCAACCTTAAACACCGTGGTAGAACTTGCCGGTGACTGCGAGTGCCAGGAGTCCCTGCGGCAGCAGTGTGAACACTGGAGAGGGCCGTGCACTTCCTTCAGAGCCCCTCACGGGCCAGGGTGGGAGGCGCCCCTGCAGGCAGGGACTCCCGCTTTCCTATGGCTGGTGATTTCTCAATAAGACACAGCAGTGACATGCTGTGAAAGAGCCCCCAGTTTAGTTCCATTTCTTTCTACACCCAGAAGTAAATATAACCTTTAATAACAAGGCGATACCATTATTTACTTGTGGATTTCTTTTGAAAACCCAGGTGCCATTGCTCTGCTGAGCTTGAGAGTCCAGAAGGCCTCCTAGATGTGCCCAAGAGAAAAAGGATCAGAGAGACACCCGCAGAAGCGATGGAAGTGTGAGATGGCTCCTCCTTTTTGTCTCTCCCTTTTTAAGAGTTAGACATCCATCCATGAACAAACGGGAGCTGCGGGCGCCAGCACTGTACGCCAGGGGACTTGGGAGGAGTCTTCCCCACCTGTGGATCCAGCCGAGCAGTGAACCTGCCCCAACCTCGCTCGCCAGGGTCAGGGGGAAAAAACCTGGAGAGTGCTGATCTGGGCAGACACCCACGGACAAAAGAGAAACTGAATAGGTCCAGTCTTCCCAAGGGGAAATTCCAGCATGTGATTGGACCAATTTCTACCCCCCCCCCACAAACGAGTTTGAATGCAGCGGAGATGGTAAGAACTTGAACAGCAGCCCACATGCAACAGTGCACAGGGCTAAACTATCATGGGGCAGTGATGTCCCCTACGGGGGAGAGCAGTATGAGTACCTGCCTACCCCAGTGGTGCAGGTAGAGAAGCCCCTCTCTGTCCAGCAGTACCAGGATACTGAGGTAGGACCTCCAGGACTGGGAGGAAGGGGACTGATACACTCATCTGCCTCTTTCCCAAAGAGCATTAAAGGAACAAGGTTCCTGCTTGGGAGCACCATACCTAGGGCCATCGGGTCCACAGGCACCCCAAGTGCAAAACCTGTACCTCTCCCCACTCTGGCTGGCTCTTGGTGTACGTTTCCACGTATGGAGTCAAGAGCAAGGCCCAGTAGGGACTGCCCTCAGCGAACAGTCCAGGGTCTGGGAGAACTCATACTGAAGCCAGAGCGCCACCTTCTGGAAAACGAGAGGCTTCTGGCAGCCAGCCTTGTGGGTGCTAAGAACCAGAGAGGACATAAACACTTAAGAATCCTGCCACAAGAGGGAGGAATGCAAGAGTAACAGCAGTAGCCATTCAAAGGCAGAAAACCCCTCTGTAACATCAGCACCAAGGAACAGAAGACTCACTTGAAGACAACTTGCAAAGATTTAAGGAGGTATCTGCTACTTGAAATGAGAAAGCAATACAATACTACAACGAACGTTATCAAGGAAACATGTCATCAAAAGATGATAATCCTCTAAAAACAACCGAGTACGAAGGCATGCAATTTTGTGATCTTACTAATAAAGAATCCAAAAATCCCAGTTCTGAAGAAACTCAGCTAAAAGAAAACTCCAATTCATGAAAAAATAGGTTCAATGAAATATTTACTAATAAGAGAGGAACCAAGCAGAAATTATAGAGCTGAAAATGCTAGTGAAATGAAAAATGTAATAGAGAGCATCTGAAATAGAGTAGAGCTAGTGGAACACAGAATAAGTGAGTGAGAGGATAGGAGCTGTGAAATAACCCAGTTACAGGAGAACAAAGAAAGCCTACATGGTCTATGTGATTTCATCCAAAGAACAAGTATGAGAATAATTGGAAGAATAATTGGAATTCCAGAAGAAGAGGGTAGAATATTAATAGCCAAGAAAGTCCCAAACTTGGAGAGAGCTAACTGAATATCCAAGTTCAAAGAATAGATCGCCCTATTACCTCAATGCACAAAGACCTTATCCAAAATACATTATAATGAAACTGTCAAAATTGAAAGACTTCTAAAAGCAGTCAGAAGATGATAGCTTAATGCAGGTTCCTTTGTAGGTTATCAGTGGTTTTCTCAGCAAAACCCCTATAAGCCAGGAGAGAGTAGAATTAGATATTCCAAGTGTTGAAAGAAAAAAAAAATTGCCAGCTTAGAATACTGTCTGGCAAAGTTATCCTTTAGCTATGAAGGAGAAATACTTTCCTGAACAAAAATGAAGACAATTCATCACTACTAGAACTGCCTCAAAAGAAATGCTGAAATGAACAGATGCTAATCAGTGACATGAAAACATGAAAGTATGCAACACATTGATAAAGGTAAATAATACTAGAAAACTCGGATTCTGTAATAGGATCATGTGTTAACCTCTTAACTAAAGTATAAAGTTCAAAAGAGAAGAGTACTAAAAATCGTAGCTTCTATACTTTGTTAATAAGTACACATATAAAAACAGGTAAATAAAAATGAAAGAAATAAAAAGGGGAATGTAAGAGTGAAGCTTTTATAGACAGTTGAAGTTAAGTTGCTATCAGCTTAAAATGAACTGTTTTATTTATGGACTGTCTTACGTCAGACTCATGATAACCATAAAGCAAAAACCTAGAGTACATGCACAAAAGGTAAAAAAGAAATGGCATACCACTATGGAAAATCAACCATTTACAAAGATAGGCTGAAAGAGAAGGAAAAGAAGTCATGGAAATATAAAACAACCAGAAAGCAATAAGATGGCATTATTGAATATATGAATTCTTACATATCAATAGTAACTCTAAAAGTTAATGGACTGAATTTACCAATCAAAAGTCAAAGAATAGCAAATAAAATCCATTGAAAGAGGAGACATTATAACTGCTACTACACAAACACAGAGGATCATAAGAGACTACAGTGAGATGCTAACAAATTGGATAACCTAGAATATATAGAAAAATTCTTAGAAATAAAAGATCTGAACAGACCCAACACAGAAAACCCCAGGACCAGATGGCTTCACTGGTGAATTCTACCAAACATTAAAAGGAGAATTAATGTCAGTCCTTCTCAAACTCTTAAGAACCTGAAGAGGGAACATGTCCAAACTCATTATATGAGGCCAGCATTACTCATACTAAAGCCAGCTAAGGCACAAGGAAAAAAATAAATAAATAAAGACCAATATACCTAATGGATAAAGATACAAAAATGCTCAACAAAATAGTAACAAACCAAATTCAACACCTCATTAAAAGGATTATACATCATGACCACACAGAATTTATCTTTGAGATGGAAGGATTTTTTCAAAATATATAAATCAATAAATGTGATAAACAGTAATAGAAAGATAAAAACCACATAATCATCTTAATAGATACAGAAAAAAGTATTTGACAAAATACAACATCCTTTCATGATAAAAACAAGTTTGGATATGAAAGGAATATACCTCAACACAATAGAGGCCATAGATAATAAACCCACAGTTAACATTTTACTCAGTGATGAAAAACTGCAAGTTTCCTCAAGGATCAGGAACAAAGCAAGGGTGTTCACTCTTATTCCCCATAGTACTAGAAGTCCTAGTTAAAGCAATTAGGAAAGACATAAATAAAAATAATCCAAATAATATAATAATCCATGATATTTTATAAAATATATATTTTATATATATTTTATATATATATAAATAAAATATTTATTTTATAAAATATAAATATTTTATATATCTATATATATAAAATATATATATATTTATATATATATATGTATTTTATAAAATATATATAAATATTTTATATATATATATATAAATAAAATATTTATTTTATTTTATAAAATATATATTTTATATATATTTTATATATATATATATATATATATATATATATATATATAAAATCCTAAAAACTCAACCCCCAAATTATTGGATTACTCAATGAATCTGTAAGTTCCAGTATATAAAATCAATATATAGAAATGTTACATTTCTGTATGCTAACAACATCAAACAAAAAAGAAATAAAGGAAATTATCCCATTCAAAATAGCAATAAAACACTTAAGACAGAATTTAACCAGGGAAGTAAAAGATCGGTACAGTGAAAACTGTTAAGACTTTAAGAAATTGAAGACACATGTTCATAGATCCAGAAGACTTAATATTCTTAAAATATCCATAGTACCCAAAAACCATCTATAGATTCTATATAATCACTATCAAAATTCCAATATCATTTTTCATGGAAATAGAAAAAAACAATCCTAAAATTTGTATGGAGTCACAAAGACTCCAGATAGCCAAAGAAATCATGGGGAAGAACAACAAAGCTCGAGGCATCACACTTCATTTCAAAACAGCATAAAAATAGACACGCAGACCAGTGGAACAGAAAGGAGCCCAGAAATAAACACCTGCGTTTATGGTCATCTAATATTTGACAAGGGAGCTGAGGACACTCAATGGGGAAAGTCTCTTCAACAAATGATAATGAGAAAACTGGATAACCACCTGCAGAAAAATGAAATCAGACCCGTGCTACGCCACTCACAAAAATTAACTTGAAATGGATTAGACTAAACATAATATCTGATACCATAAAACTAGGAGAAAACATACAAAAGAATTCCTTGACATTGGTCTCAGCAATGATTTTTTAAATATGATACCTAAAGCATAAGCAACAAAAGCAAAATTCAACTAGTGGCACTCAATATCTAGAATATATAATGAACTCATATTTCAACAACAGCAGCAAAATAACCCAATTAAAAAATGGGCAGAGGAACTAAACACATTTTCCCAAACATGACAAACATGGTCAACAGGTACATGAAAAGATGCTCAACATCAATCATCAGTGAAACACAACCACAATGAGCTATCACCTCCTACCTGTTAGAATGGCTGCCATCAAGAATGTCAGTGTTGACAAGGCTGTGGAGAAAAGGGAACCCTTGTGCACTGCACTGCTGGTGGGACTGCAAGCAATCTGGTACAGCCACTAAGGAAAACAGTATGGAAGTTCCTCAAAAAATTAACAATTAAAAAAAATTTAAAACCCTAGATCTATATTCAAAGTAAATGAAAACAGGACATCAAAGAGATATATGTACTCCCATGTGGTACATATATACAATGGGATATTATTCAGTCAAGAGAAAGAAGGAACTCCTGGCATCTGCAACGACAACGTGAGGGCATTACGCTAAGTGAGATGAGTCAGAGAGAGAAAGACCAGTATTGTAATGGTATCACTTATATATGAAACATGGAAAAGCCAAATTCATAAAAACAGTAGAATGGTGGTTACCGGCGGCTGAGGGGGGTGACAGAATTGAGATGATGTTATTTGAGAATATAAGCTTACAGACCAAGAGAGAAGTCCTAGAGATCTAATGCACATCACTGTGATTACAGACAAAAAGACTGTATTATAAACTTCAGAGTTGCTAAGAGACTAGATCTTAATGATTCCCACTACAAAAAAAAGAAAAGACAGTTATGTGATGTGACAGAGTTGTTAGCTAATGGTGGTTTTCATATGCAACATATAAATGTATCAAAACATGTTGTATACCTTAAACTTACACATTATATGTCAAATATATCTCAATAAAAAAGGTGCCATTGGAAAATATCTAAGAGTGGTTTTTAAATACTCATCAGAAGGCATTTCATAGCCAAAAGCTTATTAACAGGAGAGCTCACAAGTGTCAGCTAAATTCTAAGCCTATACAAGGCATTTGAGGAATTCAGCAAAGATGATTTGAGGCTCTGAGACAGCACTGGAAGCAAAGCTGCCATCGGGAAGGGGCTCCTCTGTGGATCACCCCTTTTGAAAGGCTGCACTCCTCTGCAAGGGCCAGTCTGCATAGACGGGGGGCATCTGGATTTAAGTATGTCCCTGAAGCAGGAGAGAAGCCTCAGTAGGACTATGAGTGCCCCGAGTGACCTCTGCCTGCATGTTCTAGGTAAGGGGAACCCCAGGGAGGGTAGCCAAAGCCAGGGCTCCAGGCCAGAAATACTTCTGGCTCTGCTTCCTGAGAGGCAGGTGGGGTCCTGTGGGTCTGACAAGGCTGCATCTGGAGTCCAGGCTGGTGCAGGCTTGAGCAGTCTGGGCCAGACCAGGCGCCCAGGAATGGGCTGGCTGCTGGGGAGGGAAGTAGGTGCTGGTCAACATCTCAAGAAAAACCGTTTCTTAAAACTCACCCCTATCCATTATGAGTGTCAGCTGAGGTCACATTTTAATTTGTTCATCATTATTTTTATAATAAATTAAAAGCTAACCATTGATCTCTGGTCAGTGATGAATATTAAATTTTCAAAATGTGTTTTAGATGCTGTGCTAAGCAAGATGAGTTCAATTTCCTTCTAATTTTTCTGTCCTTAAATTTATTTAATTTCCACCCTGTTTAAGTTTCCTTGTATTATAAGCCTCATTCTAGATTGCAGCTCCGCCTTCTTCTGAATAAGGTCTATTGTACATGGGAAAAACACAAAGAAAAATGACACAATGGAAAAGGAAAAAGTAGAGCTTCAAGATAAAGAGATAATTAGAACATTGCTGAACAAAGGAAATCTAATGAAAGGGTTGTTTTAAAATGTATTGGCATGCTACTGTATATAGAAGTATGAACTTTTCCTAATTTTGTTTTCAATATCTCCTAGTTCTTACAAATGTACACTATGCTGAGCAATGTAAAAATCTAAACCAATTCATATTTATAAGTTACCAACTTTAATATCAGGTTAAATCAAGATTAAGCAGTTAAATCTTTATTTCAATCTATAAAAGAAAAGGAACACTAAGCAATAGACACCACTAGCCAAGGGCAGACTCTTCTGATCCAAGTACCTTAGACCTGAGACCAATGATGTCATTAAATGAAATCAGGAGTCACCTGCAGGCCCAATCTGGCCTAATAACTGGTTTTGTAAGTTTTTTACACTTTGAAATGGTTGAAAAAAAAAAAAACTGTAAGGACATTTTGTGGCATGTGGAAATCACATGAAATAGTTTTACTGGGACACAGCCATGTTCATTCAGATATTATCTGTGGCTGCTTTCAGGGTACAATGCCAGAGCCAAGAAGTTGTGACAGAGATCGAGGGACCACAAAGCCTGCGGTGTTTCCTACCTGTCCTTTTAAGGAAAATATATGCTGGCTCCTGGATTAGAAGCCATTCCAAGGATTTAGTAACAGCTTATGGAAGAACAGGTTTTGTTAAAATATATAAATTGAGTATGAGATATCTCCTGATTTCAGAAATACTGAAGGTGGGGGAAAAAAGTCTATGAATTGAGATACGGTAGTATCTAGCTCTGGCTCCAAATATACAGATTCACCGAGCCTTTAGGAAATGCTTTAGAAAGATCCCTTGTACACAAAGGGGTTGAACAGATAACAAAAGGCACTGTCTTACAGGACTTAGAATCGGTCACTCAAATGGAGAATCACCATGACTCGTCTTCCATTTTTGACTGTTCTTTCAGGAGTCACTTCCCTCTGAACCTATAGTCCCTGCAGGTTACAAACATTTACAGGTGATTCTCAGTCATGGTAGTTATGTTCTATAAAGTCATGGCAAACAGTGAATTTGCGAATACTGAACCCTCAGTCCTAGGGAAAATACAGGATTAGGTTCCCATGAGCCACCGGTCACAACATTTTCATCAGATGATCCTTGTTTAATGTGTATTTCTGTTTAAAGACACCTCAGTTACATGCTGCTGATTCCTGAGCACTGAACTCAAGGCCAAACAGCATCGTAAGTGATGCCTGAAATATAACTTACTGAACACACTTGCTTTCTCCACGAAGCACATCACAGCCCTCTTGATTCAGGAACACGAGACAGTGCATGAGCACTACATTTGGGGACAATTTTAAACGGCAAATTCACCAACAAAAATGCAAAAAATGTGGCACTAAACAGACCATGAAAAGAGCACTTGTTTACTGCATGAGAGCCGAAACAGAAGGGCGATCGGCGGCTAGTCTGACCTTATTTGGGAACATGCACTTCGGACAACTCAGCTATTTCACTGCTCTGCACACGACTGTCAACGACTGCACATGTAACGTGAGTATTGATTTGGGGGTTACAAATAAATTTTAACTACTACACGCATTTGTAAATGCAGAACCTGCAAATAATGACTGTGTGTGAAACCACATACACGCTCTAGTCCCTTTAACCATGACCTTCATAAAGTTATCAACTGGTGTCTCCCTGGCCTTTTCAATGTCATTTAAAATGATCTGCCTTAGTCTAAAATGGTGCTGACTGATAATGTTCCTCTTTCAACTGCTCAATGTCTCTCTCCCTTGTGAAAATTCTTTACTATTTGTGTTTATGTTAAAGATGGCCTTAGGCTCAAGGCTCCCTTCCAGGGCCCGATGGCTCTCCAGTTTCCCTCCACCCTTGACGCTCTGCTCTGCTGAAGCTTTCTGCCCTCACACCCCTGCAGCCTTCCCCAGACGCCTCTGCCCAGGCACGCCACAGGTCACAAGCTGCTCCTCCCACGCAGCATCTCTGATCAGCACGATCTGAGGTAGATTATATTTTGCCCAGGACAGGCTGCATTATTTGTGGGACCCCCTACTCAAAGATCACTAAGTATTTCAAGATGGCAACAGCAGACCATTAAGCAGAGCGATGCCCTCCTATGTGTGGGACCCCAAAGTGACACCTAAGCTACCAGGAGGAACGAGAGCAGCCCCGGGGCAGGGCTGGCTCTGCACCGATGTCTCCCAGAGGTGCTTTCCCTCTCCCACTGCCGCCTTCTGGTCCCCGCTCACTTATGAACCAGGGAAAATACACTCGATCCCTCCCTGTCTAAATTCTTTTCTCTACAAAAAGAGTTAAAAAAAGAGAGTAAATATTACTATTATTCTCTCATTATAGAGAAAGGAATTAAGATGAGGTGGTTAAGTATAAATAGTAATATTTACTCATCCTTGTCTCATGGAGATATTAGAAGGATTTAATGCCAGGACTTAGGAAGAAAGGCACTAGGTAAATCCCAGGTATTATATGGTTATTTTATATTGTAAGAAGAGGGATTTAAATGGCATAAGAGGTGGGGATTTATTGACACAGGTGTTAGACAATGAGATAGTTTTCCAAAATCTTTTCTAGATATATTTCAGATTAGGAAGAGATTCCTGTGTGTTAGGTTAGACTTAGATGTGCTTTTCTATGAGCACGGCTTTTGGGACCCTCAGTTTCTCTCTATATGGTGTTCCCCACCCCCCCCCCCCCACCCCCAGAAAGCTCACCCTGTGGCATCATAAATCTAAATTTAAAGATTCAGGTGGGAATGGAATGCTCCATTCATTTATACCTCACCAAACACGACAAGGACCTAGTTTCCCCCCAGCATCCTCGTAAAGTTATTCTCTTATAGATTTTCAGAACTAGCTATGAACAAAATGGCATATGTTCTCTACACATACAACTTAGGAAGCATTAATAAGCCAAAGTGGTAATCACAAGAAAAAAAAAAAATGACTCCCTCTCAAATTGGGAGCAGACACAACTTCTAATTTTCCCAGGTAAAGATTAAATAAAAGAAACTACTGCCTGATATTATTGTAAGTTCATGAAAGATTTTGACAACGAAACCAACAACCCATGAACTGGGAGAACATACTTGCAAATCATGTATTAGATGAGAGGTTAATATCCAGAATATATAAATAACTCACAACAAAAAACAACTAAAAATGGGCAAAGAACTTGAATAGACAATTCTCCAAAGACAAATGGCCAATAAGCATGTGAAAAGATGTTCAACATCATCAGTCATTAGAGAAATACAAACCAAAGCACAATGAGATACCACCCTAACACCCATTAGGATGGCCATTATCAAAACAAAACAAAAGCAAATAACAAGTGTTAATGAGGATGCAGAGAAACTGATAACCTTGTGCCCTGTTGGTGGGAATATAAGAAACTAGAAAAGTTTGGTAGTTCCTCAAAAATATTGAAGAATTATCACATGACCCATCTACTCTTACACTGAAAGAATTGAAAACAGGATCTTGAAGATATATATGCACACCCATGTTCATAGCAGCATTATTCACGATAGCCAAGAGGTGGAAGCAACCAAAGCATTAACAGATAAATGGATAAACAAAATATGGCATAAAAAGACAATAGAACCTTAAGATGGAAGGAAATTGTGGCACATGCTACAACATGGATGAATCTGGAAGATAATATGCTTAGTAAAATAAGGCCTCAAAAGCCAAATACAGTATAAGTTCACAGATAAGAGGTACCTGGGGCAGTCAAATCCATAGAAAGTAAGACGGGCACTGCTGCAGCTACAGGGCAGGGAGCTGTTTGATGGGTATAGGGTTCATTTTACAGATGAAGAGTTTAGGAGATTGTTTGCATAACGATTTGAAAACACTAATGAATTATACAGTTAAAAATGGTTAATGAGGTAAATTTTATGTTTGTGTATTTACCATAATTAAAAGAAAAAAAAAAGGAATGACTCCTGTATTGAAGTTTTTTTTCTCATTTCTCTCAAATCTACTATAAACTGCATCCTAGAATATTGCCTGGCTACAGACCAGCAGTTGGTAAGTACTATCTTAAATAGTCCAAGCATTAGCCACTAAAAGTATTACACGTTTTAAATCAATCTTTTCCAAAGAGATAAGGAAATAACCCAGATTTTACATTAAGGCAGCCACAGAAAACCATAACCAACTGAAGAAGATAAAGTCCTGGGGCCGCAGAAGGAAATTAACTGTCATTACAGTTAAGGTGTAATATGAAAGTGGTGGGTGAGACAGGACGCAGGCCGACTATCACTGATAAAATCGCGACTTGAAATGCACGGCCAGCAGGCAGGAGTCATGGCTGCCTTCGGTGCCAAACTCATATCTATACCTATATCTCTTCAGTGCCACTCATATCTATATCTGTATATAGTATCTGTATGTGTATTAAGTATACAGCATACATATATACATGTATATAGTACATAACAAAGCTTTCACTAATTCAAAATTATACATGGGTCAAATTACATAATAAAGGTAATTTGGGGCTATTTACAAAGAATTTGCTAAACTACTGTACTTAAAACATGTAAACACAAAAACTGCATGTTCTCGCAACTACATTCAAAATGTTTATTTACACACATATCACATAACGGAAAGACTCATACTTTTCTATTAAAGCATTTTTGCTAGGAAGCTTTACCAGACAAAACCTCGATTTTTTTAAGTTGACGTTTGTCTTGTTTGCTTTCTGGCTTCTGATAGTTACTGGACACCTGGTGAGCATTGCCACAAGTTAAATCTCTCAGCTGCTATTCACAGTCACCTCCTCATTGCTATGGCTACTGAAAGTTTTCAGACTGTTTGCTGACTGACCTTCCACAGCTCTTGCCCCTCTGAGCCCTCCTTTGTACAGTGGGGGGCATATACTTTTCTGGCTTGTCCCCTGTGTCACTCTTCTTGCCAACTCTTCGTACCTCAGCAGCAGCTCCTTCCCGGACTCTGCAGGCACCTTCCCATTTTTGGTCCTATGGAAGATTTTCCTTCTGATGTTTTTCAGTTCGAGGTCCCTTTCTAGCCACAGCAATGTCTGGGCAGTTCCATCTGCCCCAGGCCTTAGTGAGCACCACGAGCTGCCACCCTCTGAGTCCGCATCAGCACTCTGCCTTCCGCCTCTTCACCTCCACAGAGCCCACTGCTCTGTGACATCGTGACATTCCCCCCACGCCAGTACCCTAAGAGCACCTGAACTCCAGTACCTCCAAAACACACTGAGCGTCGCCTCCCACGAGGCTCCTGCCCTCCCCCTCTCCTTGTGCTGGGGCTGCCTTGCCAGCTACCTGTGTCCAAATCCTGGGTCATCCTAGGCCCGCTTCCTCCTCTCAACCTCCACACCCTGTCATCACCAGGAGTCGTCATTCAACTATCTGAGTACCTCCTCGGTCCTCCAGCCACCCCTGCTCTAACTCAGCCCCCACCTCTTACCTGGAAAACCTCACCAGAGTCCTAACTGGCCCTTTGTCCCTCCTGCCCCTCCTCTAATAGGATCTGTACATCAGCACTGTCCAGCACGACTTTACCTGCCCTAGTGGTGGTAACCAGCCACAGGTAGCTACTGAGCACTTGGGACCAGTGTGACTGGGGAACTCGGTTTTTAATTTTAATTAATTTACATGTAAATAGCCACATGTGGCTAGTGGTTTTTGCACTGGGCAGAGCAGCTCTATATTCTCTACAGACGTGCTCAGAACTCCTCAGTAGTTTTCTTAACATGGTACACAGATCCTGCCACTGTCTTCGTCCTCATTTCTCTCCTTCCCTCCTTGACACTCTTGGACACAATGACATTCTCCATTTCTCAAAATCACCATGCTTTCTCTCCCCTGGGGTAGGAATCCCTTTGACTTGGAAGAGCTTCCCTTTATCTGTCCTGCGAACTCCTACTTTATCTTCGGGGCTCAGCTTGGCCATCGTTTCTGTCACTCCACGCCGTGGGCGGCACCCGCCACTTCCCCACGTAAGGTGCTCGCAGCCTGTACAGAGCAAGCGGCGTGCAGCGTTTTAGCTCCCAGTTTACTTGTCTCTATTCCCGGTGAGACCACGCGCTCTGCAAGGGCGGCGACAAAGTCTCCTTTGCTACTGCTGCTTCCTTAGGCCCAGCACCGTGCCTGGCCTGTGTGCCCGCTGGCCAGGGGGCTCACGCCACAGAAGTGTCACCCTCCTCGGAGGCAGAGTCCCTCACCGCACTTCCTTTGCAGGCCCCTGGGGAGCCTGTTCCGAAAGTGTAACTGAGATAGGAATGGCTCGTTCCCCAGAATACACAACAACTGGGCACTGAAAGTATCTTCTCTCATACAGTGTCCTGGTTATTCAGAGCCTTTTCCAACAGGTTTAGGGAAACAGTAATTCAGCTGTTCTGCTGCCTCGCACAAAATGAATCAGCTGCAAACTAGGGGAGCCCGGAGAGACTCGATCATGACCTTATACCATTAATGTGTGAGCAAAGAAGGAGCGACAGGTAAGGGCACCCTTCATACCTGCGAGGAGTTAGCAGCTTCCAACCACGAGCACATAAAACTCAGTGGTCCTTGAACCATGCAGAGCTTTCCACACCACACCCAAAGTCATCAATTCCGTTTACTCGTGATATTGAAATAACAGAACATTCTGACCTATTTTTTCCATTTCTCCCCATTTTTGGTATTAAATATATTTGATGCTTTTTCCTAATGATACAAACAAAAACATTTTAAATGAAAGGAAGCACTTATTGGCACAATTCACCCAGGGCGATGCATTCTGTACTATCCTATACCCTTGAACTGAGAAATCCGTAAGGCAAATGCTGGTCCCTCTCTACTACAGGAAAGCAGAAACAGACTCTGGAAACCATTAATAACTCTTCCATTGGTTTCACTAACTAGACAAAAAGTAAAACTTGACATCTCAATTATTCATTTAACGCGGAATCTTTACCCATGAAGATTTCTTTTTCAGGAGGAGTGGGTCCTCACGTGACTTGTGTCCTCAACCCCTGTGCCCTGGGAGATAGGCCTTGCTCACTTAGCTGACTCTGGAATAAACAACCCTTACTTTTTTTAGAATCTTCTTAGTCACGGTCTTTTTGCAGAAGAAGGCAGTATAATAACACTGCTAACAATTATATTGAATAGCTGTTTAACTCAGAATGTGGCTTTGAATCTGGATCTTACACACACGTGTACGTGGAACTGCCCGCACTGGGCACCTTATCACGGATACAGAATTAAATAATCTCACTTCCCTGCGACCTGAGCGATGAGGAGAGGGACAGCTCCACACGCGCCGCAGCACGGCCAGCCGTGCCATCAGCGGTGTCTGAAAACACCCAGGACGAGGGTTTTCCTTTTCAGTTCACCAACATCAGTCCTTCCTCACAGCAGCAACCTGCCACTGTCTCCATCACCAAGCACCTAAGTCCGTTCAGCGAATTAGAAAGTGGCTCAAGCCCGCCCCCGCGTTTTCAACAATAACTTCAGTCGCCCCCAACAAATCGTCGCAGGAGGCACAGAAAGCCGACGCTGGTGAGCACTGGACCTGGAGCACCGTAGACGTGCTGTGCACTGCCTGAGTCTGCGTGCTTCCTGCACCACAGTGTGTGGTGGGCTTTGCTGCTGGATCTCGCCCACGTTAGACTGCCGTCTCCTGGAAGGCACGTGCTATGCACTTAAACACAAATTAAAACTGCCTGATGGATGCTCTTCCCTGGTACAGACATGATTTGGGGCAAACTCAACCATAGTCTGGGACAAGGGGAAGCGAAGGGGTGAGCAGCGGTTCAGTGACTGCCGTGTGGCAGATACCACAGCTCCTGTGTTACTTCATTCACTTCTTACTACTACTCCCTATAAGGCGGCGTCATTCCCATTTTACAGTTGAAGAAACTGAGGTCTGGAAAATTTAAAGCACTCGAGTTTACCGACATGGTGGTGCAGGACCCCAGGCTCTGCTCCTTCTGCTACCTCTGGGGCCACATTTCTGTGGCAGACTCCTATTTTGGCCTCAGAACGTTTCTTAAATACAAACTGACTAGAAAGACATAACACAATTAAATGTGGAAGCTGCAGATGGCCCAAATGGTGGGCCGAGCCAAACCTGTGGCTCGCATTCTTCCGTCTGTGGTGAGAAATGCTTAAAATAGGTTTGCATCTATCTCGAAACCACCTATAGGGTAGTCATGAAGGAAATCACCACTACCACAGCCCAGATGGAAAAGCACCCACTAATTAAATGAGCAATGAGCATCTCAAAATAATTGAATAGTCTCAGCTACTTGCAGCAATATTTCTTTTGTTGGTGACTATGTTCCTGAAACGTAACACCCTCTTCACGTAAAGAATGAAGAGCCCCCAGCGAGCACATGAAGCAGTTACTGTGTTACCAGGTGTTCCCCAACTCGCTCTGCCCACCCATCCTCATCAACCCTGGCAGAAGGAAACCTTGGCTCCGGGAGCCAGGCTAAAGACAACCCACTCCAGCTGCTGAGCATTCCCTCAGGAGCTACAGAAAGCAGTTATTCAGCAAAACGACCCTCACAGTGTTTCCTTCGGTCATGCAAAAAGCAGCGCCTAGTGTCTGAGTGACACGCCTATGCCTTCCCTGGCAATGGGTAGTTAATGCCCAGGTTTAATGATCATAGGCAGAGACAAAAGTCTCCACACCGAAGCCTGCTCAGCTTATGTTGAGAGAAGGCCTCACATTTTGTTTTGGGAACCGCTAAACATGCATGGCATTTTAATACAGCACCAGGTCCACTGCCTTTCAGATGTAACCTGCGCCTCACAAAAACAATACATTCCAGAAGATGCCAGGGAGGTTCCAAATGACTCCGGAGGGCTGGGGAGCTGCGCAGCTGTTTTCAATGTTCCCCAGTGCTAGTTTTCTGGTCTCCAAAGATGCGCCAGCCTGCGGACTGAAGCTGCTATCAGCCTGGAGCTCTCCATCACCAGAGGAGAGTCAGGAACACTGGACATTGAATCAGGAGGGTTCCAGCGGCCACTGGCTACCGACAGACCTTGAGAAATTACTCTCCCGGCCTCTGTCTCTTCTTTCGTGATGTAAAGATCCTCTGCCACCGCCTTGGAAGCCGTCCATGACCCAGCCCAGGACCAGCTGGCTCTTACACGTGTCTTTCCATCAACTCAGAATAAACGCCAATGAGCCCCCAACTGCCGCGAACTCACGCACTCAGAGCCCTCTGTACGCTGCCCTGTGCTGAGCTGTCCGGTTATCCCAAGCAGGCTGAAAGTTCCCGAAAGCCAGGCTTCGGGTCTCTTCCCTCAGTACACTACCTGACACTTTTAGAAACTATTTGTTGAATGAGATGAACGCCTTCCTGCACTGGACACGTGGGATTCGTAAGGACAGGCATTCTGTTCACACTTGCACCTTTGGTCCTAGAACGTGACAGGGGCTCATAGACATATCAATGAATGAGCGCACATGTGCTCCTGAAGGTCCCACTGCCCAGGTGACCGATTTCAGCACCTCACTACCTTCTGCCTTGCATTACGCACCAGCTGCCTCTCTAGAATCTAAGCTATTTGAGGGCTGAGTTAGTGTCATATGTTCATTTTTGTATCCTCTGTGGTCTTATCCATTTGATTGGTGTCAGGCACATTTTTGCTAGCGCATATACTGAACTAAAGTTGACTACAAGGCCATACAATAATATGACCTTGAAACTATTTAATAGAAAAAGGGTAATTTTTGCCTTTAAGAAACACTATTAATATCATCGTTCAACATATACTGTTCTATACTAAGTCTTTGACTTCAGTAAATGAATAGAAGTTTCCAATAAATTAATTAGAAATGTGTTTCTTATACCCACAAGAAATTAATGCCACTCCTAGCAAGTGACTAGCTAAAAGGTGACTATTAATTGCCAAATCTCTCTAGAAGAATAAAGAATCTCTATGCTTTACATATAAAACACAAACATTTGCAATCCTAAAATCCATCCATTTCTAGAAGTCTGACCACAGCTACTTTCTTTGAAACTTTTTTTGGGGAAAGACTGATATTCGGAGGGCTTATAATTCTTTTAAGTTGCTGACCAGCTCAAATATTTAGCTGCCACCCTCTTTCAGAGAATGTTCCTTTCACTCACCTTGGGACTGCTCTGCCCACACATGTGTGCACCATGTCGAGAAATCCACATGTCCTGAGAGCTGTGTACGTGTCTTGAAAGTGAGCTGTGCACACGTCCTAAGATTTATAAACATGTGTCCTGAGCGGTGGCCTAATATGCACACTTTTTAAACAGAACATTGATTTATATTCATAGGGTTCTTATTTGTGTGACCCTTAGGAAGTAATGCTCATTTTTCACAAGGTGATCAGAACTAGAGCCAGTCATTTTGTAGCTCTTTGTTCCCTGGAAGAAAATTCCACAAATGTTGATTCATTAATTTACTCTGATGAAAATGCTGTAGGCAGTCTCAAGTCTGAGTAAGCGCAAATGTTAGAAAGGTCTCTCTAGACTTACGATGCATTTTTCGATGTTCTGTCTGAAATAGAAATATAAATAGAGCTTTCAAGATGCTTCTGTTAGGCTAGTTCTAAGAGCAAACAATTTTTACAATTCAAAATAAAGGTTTTAGAATTAAAGTGATGCCAGTGATTTCAAAGAGAATGTTCTCCTTCCGAATACAGTTGAGTAGGATGAACTGGCTCTACCCTTCCACCAGAAACAACCAAAAATGCTCAGGAAAAACAACACATGAAAAAATAGTTTTTGAGACGCTACATATCAGTAAATGAAGGACAGCAATCTCTAGAAAACATATGAGAAAAGCTCTGTGACATTGGCTTAGACAAGGATTTCTTAGATACACCAAAAGCATGACTCAAAAGAAAAAATAATCGATTGGACTTCATTAAAATGGGAAATCCTGCTTTTCAAAAGACATTGTTCAAGGAATAAAAACATAAGCCACAGACTGGGAGAAAATACTTGCAAATCATATTCTTATAATGAAATTGTATCTAGAATATATAAAGAACTCTAAAAATTCAACAATCCAATTACAAATAAGCAATGTAATTTTTTTAAAAAATGAGCAAAAGAGATGAATAGACCCTATACCAAAGACGACATGAAGATGATAAATAAGCCCATAAAAAGGGAAATGCAAATTAAAAATCACAGTGAGACACCATCACACAGCTATTACAATGGCTAAAAACTAGGAAGACTAGTCATAGCAAGTGGTAGCAAGGATGCAGGGCAATGTGAACTCACACACACTTGTCAAGGAATGCACAATTATACAACCACTTTGGAGAAGAGTCTGGCTCATAGAAAATGAAAACACACCTGCTGTGCTCCTGGCATTCCACTACTAGCTATTCGCCCAAGAGCAATGTCCATTCCAGAACTTGTACACGAGTGTTCAGTGCAGCTTTATTTGTAATAATTCCCAATCTGGAAACAACCCACATGCCCATCAACAGGTGACTGGACTACCAAAAAGTGGACTATCCACACCATGGATGCTACTCAGCGACGAGCAGGAAGGAACTACAGGTATCTGTGATAGAACAGATGCAGCTCAAAGTAATTATGCTAAGGGAAGGAAGCCAGACAGAAGAGACTGCATACTACATGATTTGACATATACGAAACTCTTGAATATATGGACTAATAGATTACATAACTCTAGAATACATGAACTCTAGAACATATGAAACTCTAGAATATATAAATGAATCTATGTTGCCAGAAAGCAACTGAGCAGCAGTAGGTAGGAGGAAAAGTGAAAAAGGGGCACGGGGAAAATGGTGGAGTGATGATGATACGTTTGTTGTCTTGGTTGTGATGACAGTTTCATGGGCATAAACATGTGTCAAACTTCTCAAATGGTACACTTTAAATATGTTCAGCTTATTTTGTATCAATTCTACTTTGATTTAAAAAAAAAACTAAAAAGATATTGATTGGCTTGGGGATTTTACAGAAAATCATCAATTATGATATAGCTATTTGGCAGCTGTTCACTGAGTTTCTACCTTGTGCCTGACACTGACTGACAAGACAGGCGGACAGAGGGTGGCCTGACACCGAACCCCTGGGTGCCCCCAGGCGTTTCCACTGCGCTGCTCTGCTCACGGCACAGAAGTTCTGAAAGGCTGTCGGGAAACAAGTTTTAACTTCTGCTGTCAGTCTCATTACGTGCAAATTACTTCAACATGCATCATCTATCATCAAGTGTTGTGATGACGATTACATACTCATTTTGACATTCTGCTTGTGCCTGCCCATATATTTCAACAAACAGAGAATTCTTCAAGAAAGAACCAGAACACCTTACTCTTGGCTCCACTAAGAAGAACTTTCAACAAAGCCAGCAGGAGAGAGTAACCATGCCCCTTGCTGTCACGTGGACGACTGTGCTCTGTGCTCTGGTCTCCTTTATTTCCTCTCCCGTGAGTTGGGGGCACATCATCTGCTGTGTTCCCCATAGTCTTGTTTGCCATCATCTCTTACTATTAATATTTTCCATTAACCACACATTTTAGGCCACTGATAATGAGCAAAACTATCACTGAATTCGCCTTATGGGATTTTAGCTCTTACCATATGAAAAGTTCAGAGAAAGTAAAGGTCAACCTGCTATGCGATCCATCTTCAGTGTAGAACACTGAAAAGTGACATTCTTTTATTCATTAGCCCACAGAGAGATAAAGTTCCACTGGCACAAATTTCTAAAAGATGATCCGTTATTTCAATAGTAATACTATTATTGGTCATTAAGCCAGCAACATTGAGCTTGGGCAATAAAGTTCTCAAAAGAAAGTATGAAAACCTCAAAAACACGAAAAAGAAAATCAGTGTGACTACCTATAACTTTTTTTTTTTTTGAGCCAGAACTGGAGAAAATGCTTACAAAGTGAAACAAGAAGCATATTTTAAATGACAGAACAAAGCAAGTTATTCAAATCAATATTTTGTAGAAACCGCCAACAAACACCTCAACTACATTTATAATTGATTAAATTAAAAACAAGCTCAGGGTTTACTTTCATTATTTACATTAAGACAAGAAAGGAGACTCCTATGAAGAATAGTGAATATAGGATTCCGAATTTGGCAAAGGCTGAGATGATCCAAGCTGGCCCTGAACCACTAATAATGTTTTTGAAAGATTGGGTTATTACATTAACAGTTGTAGAAGATGCCCGTGGACACTATTTATGCAACGTTAAAGCAAACATTTTTACCAAGCAAATGTTTCCTAAATTGCAAGCAGAAATGTGAAACTTGATCTGACACCTGCAGCAAATATAAGGGCCTCCCCTGGCCCAGGACACAGGGATTCTGTCATTAGGATGCACATTTCTTTTGCCCTGCCCAGAAAGGGAAAGAACCACACCCTTTACTTTCAATGAAGGTGGTTTCAAGGGTTATCTGGAAAAAAAAAATTCCTTCCAAATCAGCTCTCAACTCATGTTGTCTTTCACTGGATAACTTACCTCTGTTCTCAAAGACCCGAGAAGTCTTTCTCAACTCTCTGGTTTCATTTGGTCAACAATGTGTGGTTGTTGATCCTTCATTTAAGAGATATAAAGTAGCTCTACTTACATCGTGCATGGAGTCCAGAAGCTTCGTCAGTTGGTAGAACCTCTGCCAGCTCTGCCCAGAATTGTTGGGACACTTAGTTACTATCTTCCTCAGTTCTTTGATGTAACTTGTCCTCATTTCTTCGAAAGCAGCTTGGCTTTTGAGGCCATCCTTTGGAACTGTGTTTTAGGAATACAGACATGTAAATTCCCAGGGTAGACAACAGTTTTAGCATCTTAGTAGTTAAAAGGCTGTGAGGTTGTTAGGCTTCTACATTTAGATTGATACTGAATCTCAATTGATTGCATTTATCAATAAATATGGCAGTTATCTATCGGTAAATTCTTATATGCATACATATACAAAAGAATAATAACTGCTATTTATTGGGTGTATATTATTATATACTTTGCATATGTTAGCTCATTAAATTTTGACATCAATCTTAGGATATAACCATTATATTATTCTTATGTTATAGGTAAGAAAACTGAGGACCAGAGGTTTAAATACTTGTCCATGGACACAATAAATAAATAGCAGAGAAGGGATATAAACTAGGTCTGTCTGTTTCCGAAGCCCACCTCTCAACCACAGTGGTTTATTGCCTTGTGGCCTGTCATCAAAGTGTTTTATAAATCCTAAATTGACATCGCCTCAGAGGTAGGAAAATATACTTTGATTTTCCAAGACAACTGTAAGAGCCACAGACAATCTAAGCTGGGGCTAGAATTAGAAAGCGACTTCTTCATATTCAAGTTCAAATATCAAAGACACTTGGGGAATCTGGCAATCTACCAAGGGGATAATGTGCATACAAAGAAGCACTTTCCATCCTCTGCTCTGGGATCACATGACAACTGAGGTGCTGTCATGTGACCTCCCAGACAACCTGATGGTGGGTGTGTGCGCTGGTGGGTGTGTGCAGTGAGGTAACACAACAGTGGCTCTGCATGCAAGGGAAAATCTAAAACTTTCAAGGAGAATAAACCATGTTCATTTTTATCTTTGGTAAGGTAGACGATCAAGGATATTATTTCCTTTTATGTAGTGACTAGCTTTTATGTTTAAAGAAAACAAAATCTCACTTGGGAAGAATACTTTGGAATTTGAGACTTGGAAGCATACAAAGTGCTCCTGCGACCTGATGAAAAGCTAAGACACACGTGAGGGCACTTTACAGAGAAAGCCTGTGCCTGCGTCCCGGAAGAAGGGGCAGGGCAGAGTGTACACGGAAGGCATTCCCTTTGAAAGTCTACTTGCATGTTTGTTTTTTTCCACTACTGCCAATAAACAGTGACTTTGAAAAATAAAATCCCTTAGAACTCTATTTTTAGAAGATGAAGACCTAATGAAAATTCAACTTGTGATATTAACATTCTGAGTTTGAAACTGCTCTTACTTTCACTTCTTAATTACGCAGCATATTTGTTAATTTATCATTGCTGCCATAAATAATAATCGACTTGGGTCATCAGCACTTTAGAATGGCTAAGGATGTTTCTGGATGTTATGTTCAACCCTGGAAGCCAGGAATACCACTGTTTGCAAATAAACCCCGTGGTTCTGTATAAAGATATGGATCATCCTGAAAATTAACTTCACATATTATGCTAATAATCTTCTCCTTGAGCTTAATTGTTGAGGCTTTTGCTTTGTGGTTTATCTAAGTCTTTTTTTTTTTTTTTTTTTCATGAGGAGAAAAATAAATCCCTAATAGCAACTGCACAAATTCCTGAGGCGGCCACAGTATTAGTTGTGGTTTCAAATATTTGACATTCACATTAAGAGTTAAAGGCCATCCATTATATAACTGAGTTTTTTTTTTCTTTAAACCTTGTTTAAAACCTTGTTTAAAACCTTGTTTTAAAAGTATATATATATAAAACCTAAAGAAGGATGGTGATAACCAGGATGTTAATAGCAAAGCTACAGATCCATTTTCTACCAAAATTGTAATGTTAACCTAAAACTTTCCAGAGAGACTGAAAGTTAGGAAATTAACAGTCTACGCTGGCCACCCACAGGTTGATGTTTATTTTTTTTTTTAGGTTATAATATTTCATGGAGTAAACCTTTTGTTTTTTGAACTAGACATTTATGGGTATCACCCTATACATTAAAATTTTACCTAGAATTAGAATAAATGAATATATTTCAGTACTATTTGGCACATCTACCAAGATTAAACAAACCTTCATACTTCTGATAATTGTGTTATCAGAAATTCTCAAATTATAAACTTGTGTCAAATATTACTTATATATCACTGCTGTGCCTGAAATATATTGTACCAATTTTCCAGCTAGACACTTGAGCAGTTAAAACAAACCCACAAATAAAGAGAACTTAAGCAAAACCTCAAATTTTGGAGGTCTGCCCAGATTTTCTGAATTTACTTATTAAATACAGCAGGGCTGCTGGAAATCATCCAAAATCTATGGGCTGGAGAAGAGCAAAGAGACAACTGGGTGGAAGTTCTTCTGCTTTCCTCAGCATAAGGAACACAAAACTCTCTTGATGTCATTGCTAAAAATCTTTTCTGATAAACTGAACGTCAGGTGTGTAATTTAACACGGTAAGAAGAAACATGTTCTTGCATTCTACTACGGATTTGCAAAATAAGCTTACCAAAGCCTGCAGTTCCTATGATTCATAAAATTCTTGTTCTCCTACCCTTTTATTTTGCTTTTCCAACATCCACAAAAATCAGAATTGAAAATACTGAGCTACTTGGGAACTAATAAATTAATTCAGGTAGCTTCAAAATTATATCAGAATTGATTATAGGCTAGCTGATTAAATGTATGTAAAAGGGTAAGCGACAGTTAAGACCAAGTAGACAAAATTTATAAAGAATTAGCATCACATGCATTTTTAGAAAAAAAAATAGTTCATTTTAATTCTATCATCCTTCTGATATATAATGTATGCAATATATGTGTAGATATGTATGTGGGTGTGTGTAACACACATTTAATGTTTTTCTAACCAATGATGGTTAATGACGTAGCTTGGAAAGGGGAATAAGATGTCATAGAATTGAGAGATTCTATTTCCAGAGTTAGATTCTGGAAAGGAAAAATGAGGAACTGAAGAGCATGGACACCCCGAGGAAGAGTGGAGCCGGGACAAAGACCTGCAGACAAGGGCCACGGACGACGCTAGAGGGGATCCGCTGAGTACCAACAGTGAGGAGTGGTGGGGCCTGTGAAAAACGAGAGAACAGACCCTGCCCTGGGCAATCAAATCCAGTGAAACTAAAACAAGATAAAAAGCCAAAAGCGACCTTAAAAAGACTGTGCTGGCCAAACAAAACACAGCTGTGAAGAGCCCGCCCCACCTTCCCGCCAGGACTGCTGCCCCCCACCCCCCGCTGGAGCGGAGCTGGGGCCTGCTCACCAGGCGGCTCTCCCTGCGGCTGCCATGGGCCACCAGCCTGCGTCTCCACCCTCACTGCCTGGTCCCGAGGGAGCAGGCCACACTGAATGTGAAGTCCAAAACCCTGGGTTTGAGTCCTAACTCATGCGGCATAATGAACAAATGATACCTGTACGCCTTTGTTTTGTCAACTTCGGAACAGGGTAGCAATCTCATAGAGTTGTTTTAAGCATTAAATTAGATAATAGGTGGAAAACACTTAAAAACCGTTAGGCGCTAAATGTGTGAGGCAGAATCTGATCCACAGTAGCCACTGCACCCCCCACTTCCTGCTCCACCGATTCAGGCTCACTCTTCCTCAGATCCAGCCCCTCTTTGCCACTTTCTCACAAATGACTCTTCTGAAAACTGTCCCTTCTCCCAAGCCTGAGTCCCAGGCCGAGGGAGGGCTGGGCCCGCACTGGAGGCCCGGCGGTCACTCAACCACACTCCTCCTCCGAGGTCCATGCCACCTGCACTGGCACCCCTGGCAGCCGGAGCATCTCTGTTTCCTCAGGGGCCACAGCACTTGGCTGCCTTCCTCTCCAGAACGTCCCCTGCCATCACTCCTGGTCTCGTCCTCATCTGATGTGAGCTTCCTCGGATTCTTTCCCCTCTGTTTGAAAACGCTTGTCCCACTGTCTGGGGAGGAGGTGTTCGACATCCTCGCCAAAGCTAATCCTGTCCTCTCTTGTCTCTTCTGGCACCTTATGCTATCGGCTCTCTCCTTTCACACTTGGTTCCAGAGGCTAAAAATGCTTCCCATCCATCTGAAAGTGCCTGGCCATCTGGCACCTGCCCGATGCCTACTGGTCGACTCCGGCAGGCATCTCTCGGCATTCCCCACTCCCTCTGTGCAAGCTGCGCTGCTGGTCATGCTCCTGTGGAAACCACCCTTCGGCTTCCATCACTGTACGTTCTCCCTCTCTGACAGTTTGGTCTCTGTCCCTTCAGCCTCTGCCATCGTCCTTTCCTGCAGTTCAACGGGATCTGTCCTCTTCTGAGCGATGGCACTCCCACTCACCGACTTTAGACTATGATTTTCTATAAGGATAATTTCAAGTTTATATCTCAACACCCAAACCTGTCTTCTGAGTTCCAGTCCCCAATTTCTCCGTGTTTTGGTCTATTAGGAGCCATCTGAAAACTAACCTACCCCAATAAAACTCATTTTATACTCCATCAAATCTGCTCCCAGTCCCAGCGTCAACACACTTCTCTTGATGCTATCGCTACCATCCCAGTCATCTCTCTGTGCTCCAAACCTGTGCTGCTTCTGGCCCACACCATTTTCATTTCCCCTTCTTGTCAGCTGCCAAGGCCAACTCGGCAGTATGTCTTGAATGCATTTGCTCCTGTGCATCATACAACCAACCATCATCATCTAGGCCATTATTTCGACAGCCTCACAGGTCTCTGTGCTTCCCGTCAGAATAAATTCTGTCTTCGCCTCTCTCCCTCCCTCTTTCCTGTTTAATCTAGTCTACTGCTAGATACATGTTTGTAAAGCCATAAAATATAGCTCTGATCATGTCACGCCACTGTTCGAAGCCTTCGACACTGCACTCCACTGCCACGCCACATATCAAAGACCAGATGTCTTCAATGGGTAATGAATATTCAGGTCCAGTCTACACCACAACTTCATTCTCCACTCTTCCCCAACCCAATATAACCTGACACGCCTTGAAAAATTAAATAAATACATAAATATGATAAAAATTCAAAAAATAATGGGCAAAGCCACTCCTCAGAACTCAGTGTTATTGCCTGGATACGCTTTTCCCCATTTCCACACTCACTCGCACCCTGACAGGAACGTCACCGCGCACCTCACATCCAACCCCTAACCCTTGCAAAGGTCTCCGAGATTCATCTGCACCGTGAATCCCTCCCTGGTCCCCAGAACTGAGCACGGTCTTCTCTTCTTTGAGCTGCCATGACACTCTTTATTTTTATCATAACAGTCCCTTTCCACAACATATTAAAAAATTTAAATTTATTTTACAGTAAAAGTCCCTGATGGGGGAGACTGTGCCTCATTCACCCCTGCAATTCCTGAGTTGCCCAATCCTACCAGACACCTGACAGACACTTAATGGATAGATAGCGGTCCGACAGATGGTGCTCTTTATGTATCTCCAGTTCCACACTCTGCAAATAACTTAGTTCATCAAAGACCAAAGTCCTCCTCCCAACTCCTCAAACTTTTTTTTTTATACCAACTACCTGACACTCTAATTAGGCTACTCTCTAAAGGGGAGATGATCTGATAATGTACAAAAAGCTCCAGGATGAGCATCAATTTACTTGTGCTTAGCAGCAGCAAAACTTTCATGATGGTGTATTCTTCAAAGGTAAGCTGCAGTCGAACAAACTGAAGGCTGATTTGGCGCATCCCCTGGCATAGTTCATACATGGCAGACTGATGCATCTTCTCTCTGCAAATGAAAAGAAAAAAACTGTCTGAGAAAGCAAGGTTCATTATCAAACCAAGACTGGCAGCCCAAGGCAGCCTGTTAAGAGATCTGAGTCAGAGTCTTCCTTTTGGCTTCAACATAGAGCAGATGCCTATTTCAAAGGTGAGTTAGAGGCCTTTCCCAGTGATTGGTAAATTGCTTCTAGACCAACGCTGCCATGCCATTTACTAATACCTGTAAGAATGTGTCAGACACACCGAAACCAACCTTTCTCAAAACGTGCCACTATTTCATTTTGACGAGCAATACTGACTGATTGTGGTGTCTGTTACGGTGAGATCACCCATAGAACACAGGAGCCACTGTGATGTGGGGTGAAGCCCTCAGATTCTTGCTCCTTTTCAGCCAGATGTCAAGTACTTACTTTTTGGAAGGACTGTGCTAGATGCTATGAACATAGGAAAATGATGACCAAACCATGTTTCCACAGGGACCCCCTCCCCCTTATAAAGGTTATGAAACATATTTGATAACTATTTGCAGTAGCACATTTGAAAAGGGAAGTCAGACAAAATTTTAAAAGATTTGCAAACCTCAAATGGAATCTCTCTGGTAAAGAAAAATCTGATACGGGAATTTGCTGCACTTACATATGTGTTTCCATCCAAACAACCAATCCTCTCCCTCCACTAAATTCAAATGTTTGCATGAAAATCCACATTCTATTACAGCAGAGGTCATTATTTCCTTTTTCCATGAGAAGCAAGGCATCACTTCAATTTTTAGCTGTTCTCCCTCATAGCAGTAAATCTTTGGGGAGGCCCTGGGTAATGACTGTTTTAAACTGACCAGAATGTAATTAGTGAAAAAGATATCACTAGTGAAGAATGGGGAAGGATCTGATGAAGTCCAAAGAAACAGAAAGAGAGGCCACAATGGATGATGTGTGTCTGTGGGTGACTGACTGAAAGGAGGTGGGCATCTGCAGGAAAGCAATACTGCGATGCCTCTTCCAGGATGCACTCTTGGGTTCAGGTGGTAGAAATCTCTCTCAACTCAACTCCAAAAGCCATGTGTCAAGAACCCATGATGCAACACAGACCACTTTGCTCTTCATTATTATTATGGTGTCCTTCACCTCTCATATAAGCTTGAAGCTATTTTTAATTAAGGAAATATTTTAAACACACACACACACACACACACACAGTAGCAGCCTATGCATCTACCATCCAGAACTAACAATGTAAATAGATGCTGATACATTTGCTATATTTGTTTCAGATCATTAAAAATTAAACATGACAAAGAGTTAAGGCCCGCTCTGTCTTCCTCCTTGATCCCATTCATCTTCCTCATTCATGAAGAAAACCACCCACTTTGGGTGATTATCATTTCCTCTCAGATGTGTATGTTTTACTACATACATATGTATCTATAAACACAGCATATAGTACTGTTTTCTTTTATGTAAATGTGAAATTAGATATGCACATCCGTCTGCAACTTATTACTCAATGTTGCAATTTTGAGATGCATCCATTTTAATACAGGTAACTGTAAGTTAATTTGTTTCCACTGCTACAAGTGTCATTTGTTTGAATATATCACAGTTAGATAATCCATTCCACTACTGATGGGCCCTCGGGTTGTTTCTTCTTTACTGTTATTACAAATGATGACCAAGGAACATCCCTGTGCCTTTTTCTAGGACACAGAATGAAAACCAAACTGCTGAGTCACAGATTTGTACGCATCCGTTGTTTTCATTCCTACCAGTAGGAGCTGAGAGTGCCCTTTTATTCCTCATCCCCAATACTTGTCATTGCCCAATTCAAAACTTTCTGCCATCGGATGGAGGTTGAAACGGTAGCCCCATTATTGCTTCTATTTTGCATTTCCACTATCACCAGTAGGCTGAATATTTTTCAAATATTTTCTAACCATTTGGGTTTCTTCTCTGGTGATTTCTCTCTCCATAGCTTTATTCATTTTATTGTAAGCTTTCTTCCTTGTATCATTAATACTATCTTTACTCCTAATAATATTTTGGTCTTAAAATTTTTGTCTGACATTCATATAATTTCTTCCTTATTCCCTCCTTGCCTTTCTTCCTTCCCATTTCTTTTTCTTTCTTTCTTTCTTTCGCTCTCTCTTTAGAATTTGCCTGGTAAGCCATTTTTTTTAAGTCCCTTATTTTCAAACTTCCCACATAATTATATTTCAATGTTTCTCTTATAAACAGGAAAAAAAGTGATTTAAAAATTGAGTGTCTGTATTTTAACAGCTCAGTTTAATCTGTTTCTATCATGCTTACTAATATATTAGGCTTCTTTTCCCCCTCTCCTTCTTTCTACTTCCCTTTTAGTGGATTGATCCGGCTTTTAAAAACCCCTCCTTTGCTTCTCTACTGGGTTTAGAAGATACCCATTCTATTTTTCCTCTTGAAATAATTAAGTTATGAGCTTGCATACTTACAAATCTAAAGTTAATAGCTTTTCTGTGAGAAACAGAAAAACTGTAGAGTACTTTATCTTTGGTCTGCTGCTTCCCATCTTCCTTGTTACCACTCGTTAGTATTTAAATTCCAACTTGTTTTCAAATCGCCCCTGAAATTTGTCTTTTTCATACACCCACACCCATGTCTGTTCAGTTACCAGTGTTTCTCCCACCACCACCGTCCCCTGTGCGTCTCTTCTTCCTTCCTGCTTCAATTTCTTATGTACTGAATAATATATTTCATCATTCTTGCAGCAGTGGCCAATCACAGAATGTTTGCCTTTAAGTCTTATTGGGTTTTAAAAATGTCTTTATTTCACCTTCATTCCTGAATGACAGTTTAAAAGTTACCGATTTCTAGCTTGACAAATAATTTCCCTCAGTACTTTGAAGACAGTATTCCACTATACCCGGGCCTTTACTGCTGCTTTTGGTAAATTTCTTCTTAATCTACTGTTATTCTTTTATAGGTAACCTGCATTTTCTCTTAGGTTGCTTAAAAAAATTACCTGTTTATTTGATGCTCCCAGATTCATTATGAAATACCTAGCTACAGACTGATTTTTATTTCTTGCTCAAGACTCGATGTCCTTATTTGATTTAAAGATGTAGGTATTTCTTCCATTTTGAAATGTTCTTAGTTATCGTTTCTTTAAATACCCCTACCCTGTTCATATTATTTTTTGAAGTCCTGTTAGCAGAGTGTTAGACCATCTCATTTTTCCTTCCACATTATTTCATATTATTTATGTATTATTTACCTTCTTAGCATGTGTAGTGCTGCGTTTAGGTGATTCTATCAGATCTATTTTCTATTTTTAAAAAAATTTTCTGTGTCTAATCTGTTTAATGTCTACAGTATTTTAATTATAATAATGATATTTTTCATATCTAGGGGCCTAGAAATGTTTTAGTTCTTTCTCAAACATTTGTTATTTTGCATAAATTTCTTCTCACTTTATGGTTATTCTACCTCCTTTTTCTAAATTATATTTTTACCTCATAACTCTAATTACTTTTAATGTTTTTTATTTTATAGTTTCTTCCAGATATTTTTAACTTCATTTTTGGGGGGATACTAAGATGCATGTCTAACACATATTATTTTGGCATATATTTGTCTTCTAGGTGACTCCCAGGGGCACTGTCATGTGAAAAGGGCCCTATTGGAAGTTTTGGCATTTATAACTGTCAGAGGTATATGCATTTCACTTGTTCTAGAACAGTTTTTATGCTAATTCTCAGCTTAAACGCTTTTTGCAAGACTTGTGTAGTTTAAATTTAGACTCCACACTTGATGTGGTGCAGGCTTGTGCTTCTTATTTCGTTCAGCTCCCTTGCCATGCCCCTGGGCTGACTGGCTGGCTGGTTGGGTTTCACCATCCTTGTGAGTAGACAGAGAAATCTGTGCACAGCCCTGGCTTTGTGCTGGCAGCTCCATTTCAGGCCCAGCCTTGCTGGGTTTTCAGTTCTTCTCTCTGGTTCCTGCTGGTGTTCTAATGCCACCCTCTCGCCACCCCCAGGCATTTCTCTACATCCAATAGTCTATGGCCCAACTGTAGCTTTAGCTCCAAGTTAAACCACTTTGTCTGTGAATTCCCTGTTCTTGCACCTGCTTTTTTTTTTTTTCTTTTGAGCTAGGCTATATATTTAAGACTTTTTTTTTTTCAATGCAGAATTTCTATGTGTTTAGAGAAAAAAGGAGCTCAGTTTTGCTCCACCATTCTGATTGCTAACTACAAGCTTCATAAGGGCAGAATCTATGTGTAACATTTTTAAATGTCAAATAGAATATGATAGACAAGTGCCATGTGGCAATCTTTGTTCAATAAATATTTCATGAATGAATGAGAAGGAAAGAAGAGAACAAGTGAAGACAACAAAGACCATTAAAGACACAGATTTGCATATGATGATGATGATGAGAGAAATACTGAAAATTATAGGAAGTAAGATCGAATGGCTAATAAAATAGATATGGAATTTCTGAAGCTCTTAAAAAGTTTCTCCAAAAAAAAAAAAAAAAAAAGATTTAGATTGTAAAACCGGGTGAAACAGATTGCAAATGAGGATGTCCATGGAATGTAACATAACATGCATTTGACAGTTAAATGGTGCACTCATGTGCATTTGCTCCCTTAAGCTACCTTGTGCTAGAGGCAGAACAGGTAACCTTGGCTTTGCCACACAGGGCCTAGATGTGCAGCCCCATCACTCTTCAGTGTGCTGGCTACAAGAACCTGTGACGGTCAGTCCAGAGACCAGGCTTATCATATGTAAAATAGGGATACTGATAATTCCAACCTTGCGTGGATGTAGGAATCAATTGTATGACGATTCTTAAATTATAAAGCACTGTACAAGTGTTAGCTTTTTAAAATACACACACATATAGATATATATACACACATATACATACACACATATACATACATATATAAATACATATATAAATACATGTGTGTGTGTATATATGTGTGTGTATGTGCGTGTATATGTGTGTGTATACATATACATATATATACATACATACGTGTGTGTGTGTGTGTGTGTGTGTGTGTGTGTGTGTGTGTGTGTATAAAGAAAAAGGCCAATGATCATTTTTGGTTAAAGCAAACCAAGGACTAAGCAAATTCTTAAAATGACTTTTCAGGAAAATACTACTGTGTGATTATTATCATTATTTCTACATGCAGGATGGTAAGGCATGAGAACAATCAGAAAGAATACGGATGTTCAGGAAAAGTGGAAGTGACTTGTCTAGAGTACAACATGAGAACTAAACACCTCTGTGTCAAAGTGTTTCTGTTATCAGATGTGTTAACAAAACATCCACACACAGATTAAAGGTTACTTAAAGAGAGACCTCAGATACTACCTGAAAACAGATTAGAATGTCAATGTGTGACAACATACCTAGAGAGAGCATTTTTGCCACTTCAGTATGAATGGCATCTCTTGAACTTCATCTTGAGGTAACATTACCTGAGTAACCTCCGCAGTCCTC
>CM053512.1:14332117-14388783 GCA_028627145.1 Eidolon dupreanum
AGAGAGTCAAACTCCACTGAAAACAGAATTAGGATTTGAATCCAAGGAGTCCGGTCTCAGCCTGCACTCTTCACTGTGAAACTAAAGTTAAAATGCCCAACAGCATGCTTGCGACCTTAGGAGCACCTAACAAGAGCTAACCACGTTAAGATTTATCTTCAGAATTGCTCTACGCATAGAAAAGATACAAATGAACAGTATGCTTTAGTGATGGAATTTTAAATTTAAATTTATCAAGCTTCATTTTTGTAGGATGTAGACTTTAATAATTGTTCCTGGAAAATTAATGGTATGCAGTCCACAGTTGTTTCAGCAGAAGAGAGAAAACCTTCTATTGAGTTCAAACAAGGACATTTTGGGTATGTACTTAAATACACTGCTTACTTTCTCAATAAACGACCACAGTTTCCTCACTTGTAAAAAGGAGCCATAAAAAAGTAAGCTTCCTAGCTGATAACTAGTGAGCTTCAGGAATGCGAACAAAGTTAATTGCTAAATTTATAGTGTTGCTAGACTATTGTTCGGGTAAAGGGTGACAGTGAATCACTTTTTCCTTGCATAATAAAAGATTTGTATTAAATTGCAGCTTATAATGTCATATTCTTCCAGATGCAAAAGTCACATTATCCGAGCACCCAGAACCTGGCACGGGTTGTGAAGAAGGACGTTTACTCTGATAAAGGCTGGTTGTGCAGGTGTGGCTCCCAGGCAACAGCACAGAGTGGCTCACACTTGCAGAGGTGACTCGGGCAGTGCGTGAATGTGTTAGGCTGGGGATGTGGAGGGTAGAAAGTCCCTGTGTTCACTTTACAAGATGACAGAATTCTTCTTCTACCTTGAAAGTCTTGCTTTGGAAGAAGAAAATAGCTAAGCTACCAGAGACTGTTATCATAGACACTATTCATTAATTCAATTGGGTCCCAGAAAACATTTTCAGGTACCATAATTCTGGGTGAAAGGTAGTTTCTTCTGTATGAATCATTCTAAAATCTGGTAAATCATCTCTCTTTAAAAAAAAAAAATGATGGTGTTTAACTCAATTACTTTATGAGAGATCGGCCACGTGTCCTTTTGTATTACTGATTCTGAACATCTGTCACAAAGCAGATTTTGTTCAGGACGTTATGACCAACCACAGCATTCATAATGCATAAAGCAAATATAGCACCACCCGACCACTACACAGAAGTGATATCTGTTCCCGTAAAGTGTTGACAGTGAAACACATATTACATATATACATGAAATGACATCAATGCAATGCTAGTTCAAAGTATGGCCTAAATATTTCTTCTCTTCTTTACCTACTTGTAGAAAATCACTAGTGAAGACAGCTAAGGAGTACAGCTGACATTTTGTAAACATCTACTTTGAAATTCTGTGAACTTCTGAACTTCCTCTGATCAGAAGGAAATGGCCATGGAGTCTCTCTTTAATGACAAACAAATAATTCTTTGGGGTTTTGTGCTCATTGCCCAGAAGCCATGAGTTAATAAGGCCAGCACTTGAAAAGTGTTAGCTCCATGTGATGTCTTGAGCAGGCAGGACCCCACTCCCCAGACAGGCAATGGCCATTAGCTCTAGAAAACAGAGAACGGGGGGTGGGGGGGAAGAGAGAGAGAGAGGACAAGAACTGGGGGGCGGAGGGGAGAGTGAGGGCAGCCAGCTGGCAGCAATGTTTTCTGCAACAAGGACAAAGAACAGCAGTCAGGAAAAATATAAAATATAATAAAAATCAGAAAAGCAAAGTCATTCCTTCAAGTAACAAAGTAACTTCTGGGACAGAAATTTCAATATTTTAAGACCAAGAATAAAACTGCTGGAGCTTTTCAGAAAATGTTTTTCATTTAGGGTTCCCACCCCAAAGAAAAGAGCACAAAAGGTCATACTGAAGTAAAATAGCAACTTTGAGTCGTCAATTTTCTTCCCCATGAAAAAGCGTATAAAAGCCTTAACACATTTAATTTCGATGTTAAAACAATGGGATGTTACATTTTGTCAATAAATGAAATATCTAGTGATATCGCTTCACTCTACATGAGGGGACAGTGAAGGGAGAAGAGAGGTGACAAGGAGGGAAAAAGAAAGTCAGGAAACGGAGGGAAAGAAAAAGGGCCAAGAAGAAATGGAAGACAAGAACGAGAAGAGGGAAAAAGGCCAGTGGTGGAGGGATAGAGGAAAGGGAAAGAGGGTATGGAGAGGAAAAAAAGACAGGAGAGTGGGGGAGAACAGCCTCTCGTTCTGGAAGGCGTGCCCCCAGCCCTTCGCGCCCTGTGCTTCCATGACGTCAACTCTGAATTTCAGAGACTCGCCCCCTTTCCTGCTTGGCACTGTTTCTCACACCTGGAGTTTTTGTGCCACCTCCTCCCTCTGTCCATCCAAACCCTAACCGCCTTCAGGGTCTACCACAGCCTTTAAAGCCAGACAGTTCTGCCAGGCAGCCCTGCCCGATGACCTGAGCCCAAAGGAATCACTTTCTCTTTAAACTCCGGGAGCACCCATCTTAAAGAAAACGTGTTTGCCCCCGGTCACGTGCACTTTGTCTTGCTGGGCCACCATAAACATGTCTATATCTTAATTCGCCAACCACGTAACAGAATTCTGGAGGATGGAACCTGTGTCCTGCACTTTGGATTTCTTATACCAGCCACCACGTGCTTTATACACTGTAGACGTTCTCAGTATTTATTCTTGACTGGTGAAATGCTAGTCATTGTTCATTTTTTAGCTAAACAATATAAAGATATATAAATTTCACTTTAAAGGAAGTGATTAGGATATTCATTTATAATACTGTTCGCCTTTTTAACTGACCTCATTCTAACAAGTCCTTATAGCTATAAGAATAAGTTACTTGATTGATAAAGCATAACTATAGAATCATAAACCATAGGAGGCTGGAAGGGAATTTTGAGACCCTTCCATCTCCATTACTTTGTAGATGAAGGAAGACACATGGTATACTAAGTCCTCACTTACTGTCTTTGATAGGTTCTGGGACTTTAAGCAAAACACATATAATGAAACCAACTGTAACACAGGCTAATTGATATAAATGAGAATTAAGTTCCTATGCCATCTCATCAACCTTATCATTAGACAAAGTTGAATCGAACAGTGTATTACAGGGCCCACTGTACAATGAAAATAGCATGAGCTTTCAAGGAAAGCCTGGCCTCAAACTTGAGGTCCACCTCTCAATGGCTGTGATCTTGTATAACCTACCAAACCTCTCTCTGCCTGAGGCATCAAACGGTGATAATAACTGCTTTAAAATATGGCCGTCTATAAATGAGATAGTTCATATAACAGCAGCAAGCACATGGGAGGCTCAGTAAGTCTTCTGCTACTACACAGAGAACCCTTTAAGTACAGGGGCTGTGTTCCACTCAGCTTCGATTCTCTGATGTCTGAAATGCAGATTATTAAGTCTTCCTTGAATGAGGAAACAGAGATCCAGACCTCCAGCAAGGCTTCCCATAAGCCAGGCAGAATGAGAGTCTGGCTAGGGTTTGAGAGATCACCTCATCTAGTCGTTCTCAAACTGTGCTTTGAGGGCCCCAGGATGTCTCCAAGACCCTTTTCTGGAATCCGTGAGGTGTTCCTTTTCCCAACTGTGTACCTGAGTGAGACGGAACTTTTTTCATACATGCCTACCAAAACAACCTATCGCAAATTCCAATAAAGAAATTCACTCCATTGATTTTATTTTGTACTGAAGAGTATTTTTAGCTGGAGACCAGAGTCCTTGAGCAAGCTAACCAAAGTAAAAAACAACATGCTAATATTAGCGCACACTAAGCCTTGTAAAGATAACGTATGATCTTAACTGGTTTTGACTTTTATTCAGAATGAAAAACAGCTCCCTCTAGTTAGCCAGAGCAAAGCTTGGGCACATTTCTTGCATCATTACTTCTCTATGTGATCCCGATATAATTATATATAGCTTACTGTTCATTCCATTTACAGTCTCCTATTTGTTTTGCTTTAATTTCTTACTATACTGGCAATTACCCAGCTTCATTAAGTACTGAGGAAATTTCTCAAGTACACTACAACATAAGAAATATTAACATACAACAGTGTTCCGGAAGTAAAACGGTAAAAAAAAAAAAAAAAAAGGAACACTACAAAAAATGAATTCTTTTTATTAAGTTCACATGCTAAGCCCTAAAAGCATTGCAAGGTAAACCCACATTAGGAACCTTGCTTCTGACACTTGTGCTAGAAAAAGTACTCATTAATAAACCAAAAAATAGTCACCAAGTACCAATTATATACAAAGCATTTTGCATTTAAAAATTATAGAAATTTTTAAGATACGTACTCCTTGTGCTCTAGTAGTTTATGGTATGTCTGGAGTGAAATGTATGTCAAACACAGAAAGCACCAACAACTGATACAGAAAAAAAAACTGATATAGAAAAAGAGGTTTTTGGGGAAAAAGTCACTTGACTTTGAGGGGAAGAGAAGTCATCAGAGAGGATGCGCCCAGTGGCTTGGTCTTGAGAGAAGGAAAGAAAAATGTTAGGAGCAAAGACACATCAGGGAAGACAGGACTCAGGGAAGAGAAAGGTTAATTTGGCTGGCATGGAGTTTATGCAGAGAAGCAGCAGGAAATAATGCTGAAGACAGCATTTCAAAATTAATCAGTTTGTCAAGCACTTACTAATGCCAGACAGTATTCTAGTGCTGGTGATGCAAAGGTGAACCAGACAAGCTGATTTCCTGCCCTCCCTGAGCCTCCATTACGGTGGCAGGAGAACTACTACAAAGAAAATAAACATGTGATACAATGCGGAGAAGTAGCGGAGAGGGGCTACTCTGGATCTGGTGGTCAGGCAAAAGCTGTGTGAATGAAGAAAATCTGGAGCTGAGACAAGGTGGTGAGAAAACACCATCCTTCTGCATAGAGCGAAGAGCAACTGTGAGGTCAAGGCTGAGACCAAGAATGAGCTTGGATCCTTCAAAGCACCAAAAGGAGGCCAGTGTGGCTCACCAACAGCATGAGTGAATCCTCTGAGAGAGTGCATTCAAACTCCACCTTAGCATTTTAAATTCCACCACTTTGTGGCTGCCGACAGTCATCACACGAGGATCAAGATGTGTTACCTGGGGCATAGACTCTGGGGACGCAGCAGGTGGCATTTCTTCATACTGCTGCCTTCATTCTTTCCACTATCCTACCCACCCACCCACCCGTCACTAGTGAGCGCTCCATGCTTGGTTCACTGTTGTATTTCCCGTACCTGATCAGCGCTCAGTATATTGAAGTTGCCTAAGAAATATTTGTTGAACGAATGGAGAGAATGAAGATCAGCTGTCTCCTTCTCCCCACAGTGGTCCAAAATGAGAGGCAGGGTGCGGCAAACAAGGAGACTGGTCAGGAAGTGAGTTAGACAGTCTGCCGATGGTTCTAGACTTAATACTAGACCTTGGTGTTCTCATCTTTCCTAGCTAAGGGACGTCCCTGTCCCCGGTATGTTCATTTCAGGAACTTCTTTTTTAATATGAGCAGTAACTCATACTTAGCATTCAAAGTCAAGTTGTCCATTTTTTCAAGAACTTCCCTGCTCTCAATTCCTCTGCTGGAAATGCCTGGAAGTAACTTTTTACTCAGACTCTACTTCTTATCATTATGCTTGACCGATTAAAGAAAAAATAATGCTGTTGAAAAAAGAAGGGGATTACACCATCATCACGGGGGTGTAAAGTATAGCACAGAAAATAAAGCCAATACCATCGTTATGCCTATGGATGGTGCCAGGTGAATACCAGGGGGATCTCCTCGAAGGTATATAAATGTCTAATCGCTATGCTGTACATCTGAAACTAACATAATATTGAATGCCTGCTATAATTGATTTTTTTCTTTCTTTTTTTTTTTTTAAAGAAAAAAGAAGGGAAGGAAAAACCTTTTGTTTTGAGAAACTGCGCCTACCTTTCCTCTGCCCCCATTCATGACGGGATGATTACTTTCCCTCTGTAGCTTCTGAAATCTCCTGAGGCCCCACCGCGCCTGCCCCAGACTCCCCGTGTGCAGCCTCTCAGGGCACGATGTCCTGTATACCCAGCCTTTGTGCAGAAGAGAAGCCCATTCTGCAATGCTGCTGCCCTTTGCAGACAAGGAGGGACCATTTGTTTTTCTTTATTCAGGACTCTCAAACTCAACCATCTATAGGGACCACGCCTGGGTGAAGACGGCCAGATCTCAAACAGTGGGCAGTGGTGGGACGAGGGTGAAACGGGCAGCGCGTGCACCATCTAAAGGGGAAGCTCTCTCCCCTGCCCAACAAATGAAATGCTCGGAATTCCCTGCTACACACCTCGCTCTCCAGCTGCCGGGACAGGGCGTGGGTTTCTGTAGGGTTCAATGGAGAAGTAACACAGAGGACTTTTATTTTTTTTCTGTTAAAAGTTTATTCTCTCAAGTAAACCAGAATAAAATAACACCAATGTAAATGTTAGAAGGCTGCTGTTTTTTCAATAACAGAAGAGGGGGGGGGGGGGGGGTGTGTGTGTGTGTGTGTGTGTGTGTGTGTGTGTGTGTGTGTGTGTGTGAGAGAGAGAGAGAGAGAGAGAGAGAGAGAGAGAGAGAGAGAGAGAGAGAATGAGAGAGAGAGAGGGGGAGAGAGAGACAGACAGACAGAGAGAGACAGAGGGAAGGAGGAAGAGGGAGGGGAGTGAGAAAGTGGGGAAGGGAGAGGAAAACAGAGAAGGTCAGAGAATAGAAACTACACAGTGTCCCAGGGAGCACAGGGAAAGTAAGAAACCCCATTTGAAAGAAGCTGGAAGGAAACAGAGGAGGGAAATGGAGGCTGGAGACAGAGCAGGGAAACGAATGGAGCCCCTGACCTGACGGGGAAGCTGACCCGGGCTCGTCCTACTTCCCCGGCCCCTCTGACCAGAACTCCTGCCCCTCACTGCTCACCGGCCCTGACTGCTGGAGCTAGAGTCCAGACACAGAAGTCACCTCTAGTGGCTCAGGAATATCAGCCACCCAGCCTCTGGAGGGGAGTGCGGGGCGCACCACATTCTGACCCCGACCACTCAGTGTCCCCATGAGGATGCTCTGACCCCAACCTGAGCAATGCGGACGCAGCCTTGGCACATGCAGCCCGCACATGTGCCGGGTGCAGAGGGACCATAAGGGCACCGTCTGCTGGCACAGGTGCCTGGGGAGAGGCCCTCACTCAGGACGACTGGACGACGGCAGCGCAGCGAGACCCCGCTGGGGACACAGCGTGGGTGGACAGCACTCCACGAACTGTGACCCGAAGGGGCTGAGGGCTGCGTCCTGCACTTCTCTCCTGGTGCTGCCATCGTGCCGCTGGCCGGCGCCGTATCCGGAGGACGGTGCGGGCTGGATTCACCCTCCCTCGCGAATGGGCTCAGGCAACCCTGAGGCAACCGCTCAGAGCTCTCACGAGAGGGGGTCATCGAGTGACACTACCAGAATACCAACAAAGGCAGGGAAGGGTCACCCCAAAAAACAGTTTTCATTGGGCAACAACTTGAGACAATATAAATCTGCTTTTAAATACCTAAAAAAATGCACACACACTTTTAATTCTAAAGTACTGGCTGAGACTTAAAAAGAGAACATAACACTGAACCTTCATTTCAGAAATTAAAAAAAAAAATTTTGAAGAAATTTCATTATGAGCTCAACTGGGAGTTTTAATATGTGTATTGAATTGATAAGAAATTTGAATCCTTGCAGTGATCTGTAGCGACATATGATAAGCCGTTTCAAGGTAACGCTGAATAATTAATCATTTAATACATATTTGAAAAGTTTTGAATTTATAATAAGAAAAGTTCTGTGCTAATTTAAAGTATTAACTCATATCTTCATCCAATGTTTAATAAAAAATTGGATAGAATGTTTTCCTTAATCATTCCCTACTTCCCGCCTTTCCTCCAGCTCAGCCACGCTCGGACACAGCGCTGGGTGAGGGCCCTCAGCACTTTCAGATCCGTCTCACCGCTGAAGACAAACACCAGTGACCACCTATTAGAGTCTGTGCATGTTTTAAACGTAGCGATGCCTGTTAGTAAAGTCGATGCCTCCCCATCTCACACTTCTTTATCATAAACTTCATCCTCGTAATTAGAAACGATAACTTAGAAAGCCCCTTCTAGACTCATTAATAGACTGGTTCATTTGTTCAATAATTCATTTATTCAGCAAGTACTTATGGAGGATCTACCATGGCTTTGGCACAATGGTAGGTGCAAGAAATTAAAAATGATTAAGACAGAGTCTGTGATTTCAGTGAGGAGGTACCAGTGGAACAAGGGTGGGGTGGAGGATGCAGACGCCCAGAAATGAACTGGCAGTGCAGGTGAGGGGTGGTCTCAAACAGTGAGGGCTGGTGGGGACATGGCGCGATCACACCAGTGCGTTCTACCCTCAGCTAAATGGTGTCCATCGCTCTCCTGCACAAAATGCCTGAATGCTTCCTTTACTTTGGTGTAAGGGAATGAAGTGCAGATACTAGCTGAGGGGAAGTACAGGGACATGCCCAGCAGACAGAACTGTGCAAGGTGTTGGCAGACAATGAGTGGGGTGTGCTTTGAGCTTTCTAATTCACGTCTCACTGGGACTGCAATGGCATTTAACAATGGTAGTCATATTTTCTTTCCTGAAGCCCTCTTTTTCCTTGGGATCAGTGACATAACTCTCTTCTGTCTTTCCTCCTCTGAAATGAGTTCAAAATTTATATCTTTAGCTGGGACTTGGATAAATAACTGCCTATTTAATATTTCTTTCCTCTTAGATAATGTATCAAAGACAACTGTATCTTAACATGTTCAAAACTGGCCTCATGCTCTCCCTTCCTTTCCAAACCTTTGTTCCCTATTCCGGGGGCAGGAGAGGAGGGCACACACCAAACCCTACCTGACATTTAAGGCAGAGGCCTCAAAGTCATCCTAGACACCTACTTCTTCCTCCCCTCCAGTCTCTATCGGAATCCCTGGCAGTTCCTGTTGATTTGGCCTCTCAACATCTTTTTATTTACCTCCATCTCCGCCATGTCTTGCATTCCGTTCCTTCTCGCTACTGGGACTTGCACAGGCTGGTCTCTCGGCCTAGATCAATTTCCTCCTCCTATACTTCCCTCGCCTAGTTGACACTAGTTTAATCAATCCTGATTAGATCAATACCTCCCATCAACTGTTCTCAGAGAACTTTTCCCTTCAAAACTTAACACAATTAAAAGTTAACAGATGATACCAAAAGCATAGGCAACAAAAGAGAAAGTATATATACTGAACTTCATTAAAATTAAGAACTTCCATTTTAAAAGTACATGAAAGAATACTATCAAGAGAGTGGAAAGACAATTCCAGAATGGGAGAAATATAAATCATGTATCAGATTAGGGTTTGATATCCAGAATATATAAAGAACTCCTGCAACTCAAGAACAGAAAGATAAGCTCTCAACTGAAAAGGGGCAAAGGACTTGAATGGACATTTCCATACGAATGGCCAGCAAGCCTAAGAAAGACTCCCAGCATTAGGGAAATGTGAATCAAAACCACGATGAGATACCTCTTCATACCTACTAAAGGTATGAAGAGACATGTCAGACAGAGAAAGCAAATATTGCCAGATATCACTTATATGTGGAATCGAAAGGCTAATCTCATAGAAACAGAGATTAAATGGTGGTGACCAGGGGTGGGAGAACAAGAGAAATGTTGCCTAAGGGTACCAACTTGCAACTCACAGACACGTCCTGGGGATCTAATGCACAGTACAGTGAATAAAGATAATAATGTATTATAATCACTAAACTTGCTAAGAGACTAGATTTTAATTGTTTCCACCACAAAAAAAGAAATGATCATTATGTGATATGATAGAGATGCTGTCGCCACAATGACAGTCGTAAAAGTGTATCAATCAACACGCCGTGCACCTTAAATTTACATGATGTTACATGTTGAACATATTTCATCCCTCTTAACACTCCACATCTACTAGTATAGCTATTAAAAGATAAGAACAAAATACCAAACAGAAATTAAGTGTTATCAAGGGTGTGGTCAAACAGGAACTCTTGTTTCTCTCCTAACTCCTGTGACATTGCTGGGCATATGGGAATGCAAAATGGTGCAAATGCCATGGAAAACAGTTTGGTGGTTTCTCAAGTTAAACAAAGAATCATCATATGTCTCTGCAGTCCCGCTCCTGGGTACATCCTCAAAAGAAAGGAAAGCTGGGGCCCGAACGGATACTTACACACAAATGTCTATGGCAGCATTATTCACAGTAACCAAAGGCAAAAACAACCCAAATGTCCATCAACAGATGAATGAATAAACGAAATGTGGCCAATTCTCTTTATTTGGTAAAAATATATTAAGTACTTCTGTTCTATAAAGTTGCAGTGGACACTGAATTAGTGGATACTGAACTGCTCCTCTTAGGCGAATAACAGGGTTAGGTTCTCGAGAACCACTGGTCATTAACATTTTCATCAAACTGATCTATACATAATCATGTTTCATGCGTATTTCTGTTTAAAGACACCTTATTAATATTTACTGTTGATGTACTAACACTGAACTCACGGCTGACAGCTTATCTAACACCTGTTTTTTTCTCACAGGCACATCATAGCCTTCTTGCCTTCAGCACTGGGCTCTGGGGTCATTTGAAACAGTGAAGTCACCAATAAAAGGAACACACAATGCAAAAAACAAGGCATTAAATAGACCAGGAAAACGGCACTTGTTTACAACAAGAGAGTTGAAACAGGAAGGCAGAGTCTAAGCTGAAATGTACACACAGGGCCACTTGAACTTACTGCAGCTCTGTGCATGCCCACAAACCACCTCCAAAGTGCCTCAAGTATCCAGTGTGGGGTTACAAGCAAATGTAGCCAGAAGGCCAATTCACAAATACAGAACTGCAAACAAGGAGGATCACTGTACGTACATACAATGGAAGAGTACTCACCCATAAAATGAAAAGTCTGATACATGCTACAATAAGGGTGAACCGCGGAAAATGTTAGGCTAAGATAAGCCAGGCACAAAAGTACACATTATTGTATGATTCCACTTATATGAAATAGCTAGACTAGGCATATTCACAGATTAAAGGTTATCAGAGGTTGGAGGAGGGGAGAGTGAGGAATTAATGCATCATGGGTTCAGGGTTTCTGTGTGGGATGATGAAGCAGCCCTGGAGATGGACAGTGGTGATGGCTGCACAACGATGGGGAATTAATGCCACTGAATTGTATACTTAAACAGGAATAAAATGGAAAATCTTATGTTATATATATTGCATGACAAAAATATATGTACTAAATGAGATTAAATGGGTCATTTTAATCTGTTAAAAATCAAACAGAGATACACTGGATGGCACTAACAAGAGCTTCTTATCTACCTATGTTTCACTTTAAAATGAAGACCTTCCTTAATATGTTTCTCTTCTGGCTTATAGATCATATTTAAAAACGGGCTTACTATTTAATAAAATTAACTGGGTATTGAGGAAAATAAGTGAATTAAAATGTGCACATCAGTTGTTTGGCCTCACTTCATGCTTTTGGTGAAAACTTGTGCAGTAGAATTGTTCTTTCTAATTGCCAAAAGAAGGGTCACCTTGAGAAGAAGCAAAAACTGATGATCCTAATTTATCTTAGAATAGAGTTGTCTTTACGATACTCCATATTCGGGTGAACTAGTACTCTTAGGCAAATTAGTACTGGTACTATTTAGTATCTTGGAATTATGTGTCCACTTTAATCTTTTCCATTGCTTTTGTTTCTTTTGTCATCAATCTATTTCTCATCTGCTTCCTTCTCCACTGAAAATCCCTATTTTCATATCTCTAGAGAGAACCATCTGTTAGAATATGGCTGTGGTTACTTCATAATTCAAATGTTCCCTTTTATTTTATGTATTTCTTGACCCAACAATTACAAAGAAGCACCGCTGGATATAAACAAATGAAATGTGCTAATCTGGAATGCAAACAGTATTAAAATGTAAATTTAACACAGGGAAAAAAAAAATCATGGCCAAAGAAAAATCTATTGCGATTCTTTCAACCTCTTAAAATGCATCATAAAACTAAAAATGTCTCACTACAGAATAACATTTTGGCTTCTTTTATGATTGTGAAGAAGAGTGATTATGATTGTCATGAAAACACATTGAGCAGCTGTATACTGTTAACAAAAGAACCATTATATGAATGCACACAAAAACTGGCGCTTTGTACGTTCACATTTCCTAGAAATTAGATCGTCTCCTTGACTGAAGTAGATACCAAAAGAGACTTTTTCTATTAATCATGGCTTTGTACCAGTCAACTTTTTGGAGCCAATTGGATCATCTTTCTTTTGGGATAATTCCCACATACTATTATGCGAGATCTATATATACTGATTTAAACATACTCAGGCATGTGCATAATAATTTGGTAAAAAGTAATTTTTTAAAATTCTCAAACGACAGATTTTCTTACTGTTAAAAATGCTAGTATCATTGGATTCTTTCGCAAATATACATCTGTTTGGAAATTATAAAAAAAAAAAACATAACAGATAACTCTGCAGTTTGTTTTATGAAGGCTAATTAATAGGTACTTACTCATTAAAGACTAGGTCTGGTGCAAAATAGAGAAACTGGCTGTTCGTATGTTTGTACGATCTCCAGCTCAAGGCAAATGATGATAGACACATCCAAGAATACTGGATTAGGGTAATTTGGTCCTCAAGAGGCAAGTTCTTAAATCCTAAAGAACAGAACAATTAATCACAGCAATCTACTTTGCATTTAAATATATTCCAGAAAGGAGCCTCTTAAGTCAACCCCCAAACAGCCACCTTTCTCTAACAGACTCAAATCAATTCCACAGTCATTTACAGAGCCTGGCCCTGTTCAACGTTTCCTTTAGATCCGCCCTAAATTCTCAGAGGGTGAACTGCCAGGGCACAGAAAGCTGGGGAGTTCAGGGAGCCTCACTGTGGATGACGGTCTAAAACCCTTGGTTAGACGGAATTGTATCCACCTGTAAAGTATCTTCATCGTACTCACAATTAATAGCATCAAAATAAAGGATAATTTAATAACTGTCAACTCCTGTGTATCTGACTTCTTGGTGAAAGATTTTACTTTTCATGAGTTTGCAGTGGTTGAAAAGGTGTCATTCCTGGCTTCCCATCGTCTGGGACAACACGGGGCTTCAACAGAGGTCTGAAGTCGAATAAACACCTTCGGCACCGGCCCTCCCTTCTCCTACAGTCTTCCTTTCTAGGCCTCAAGCCCTTTTTTTTGGTTTCTTTCTCACCCCACATATTCCCAAGTTCATCATGCTCTGCTCCAGTTTCACCTGGGGAAGCTCCTCTTCAAGGAATCGGTCATCAGAGCTTCCCCCCAATCTTTTTCCTTATGGCTGCGGGCTGACCATAGGTCATCTCAGACAATGCTCTGTATTTAATGAACTGGGGCAATGTGAGAGGGATTCTAAATGTTTCTGTAGATAAATAGGGGTCTTCCTAATAAAATCCTATAGCATAAAAAATGACTAAAGTAGGAATTTCAAGGACAATTTATAGGGTGCTAGAGGGAAGATGACATTTTTAGAAAGAACTTTCAGGGTCTCATATAACTTATTAGATAGGTCTTGGTTTACTTCGTCTACAGTTCGGTTAGAACTGGTTACGAGCTGCTAGTAACAGACTCGGTTTGTGCTTCATGGTCAGAATGTATTTTACCTTATTCATATTTCTGGGATGAAATTTGCCATTTGAATCATCAACATGACAAACGTACGATAATATGAACACTAGAACTCTTAACTCCTCTAACTTCTCAGGAGAAAGGAGCACATTAACCAGATTTTTTTCCTCTACACACTAGAGTAATTTGATATCCATGGAAAAACTTGGCATCAGGGTTTAAGAGAAAGCCTACTCCGACTGCACTGTGGGCTGTGGCGAAATGTGCTGCCCCGACCTGTCTAGTTCTGGACGCAGACCGTGAAAGGAGAGGCAATCCTACCTGGAATTACCTTTGCCCACTTCACGACTTGAATCATCTGTTTGCCTGCTAAGAGGTTCAGGGTGGAGAGCAGGTTTTCGGCGGTGTCTGGTTTTGAGTTGTCATAGCCTGCGTACACAATTTCGGGCTCGATGGATTCCAGGACCATAACGGGGGAAGGTGTGAGTGCTCGTGAGATCGTGGAGAGCTGAGGAACCAGCGCTGTGTTGACCGAGGGCTCTTTTGCGGGTGCTATGTAGGTTGTCCCCTCCTCGGGGCTTTGGGGAGGTGGGGGTGGTGGTGGGGGCTGCTGCTGCTGTGACTGTTCTTCATGAATGCCTTTTAACTTGCCCAACTTCTTTGACTTTCGAGCTGCGAAAAAATTATAAAGAAAATTAAAATTATGAGGTAAATTATATGAGGTAAATTACAATCACATATTGACTTACATAGGTTAAAGCACACTTTTCCTCTAAAGATGACTTGTTATACTAATAGGAAGAATAATTTTAAAATATTTCTCTAATAACAAGCACTGTCCTAAATGTTTTATATAAATTAACCAATTTAACAATTTTATGAGTAGGTACTATTCTGAGTCTCATTTTATAATGAGGAAACCGAGACCAGAAGGATTAAGAAATCTGTCCAAGATTATGCAAGCAAGTATATGCAAAATAGAGATACAGGTTCAGAGGAAGGGTAATTTCATATGCTAATAAATTACATCCGCCTCAACTAAATTTTACGTAAGCCAATAATCCCCACCTATTATCCACCAAAGAGTTGCCAACCAGGGCTAGGATGGCCTGACTGAGCTTGTCACCTTAGCCTGTCTCAGCTTCCCCTGGGCCCTTTCCCAGTTCTTCGTGGGCGCTTCTCTGCCATGCTTGCTTATGCAGAGTAGTTATTTTGTCCACGTGCTGCTAGCTGTCCCCAGCTATATTATGAACTGTGGAACCACAAAGACTGGGTGTTCTTCCCCTTTGCAGTCCCTGTGGCTGCTTGGGAAATGCTATCCCTAGAGAAAGTGATTTCTAGATTCCCACTGAATGAAAGGGAGCGCAATCAACCCAAAGCAAGAAGTTAAATATCTGGACGATTCCAAACTGAACAGCTAACTAGTAAATGTACAGGCATTGTTACAAAAAATTTCAGGTACAAGTTACATTGACACACACATTTACAATCTTTAAAAATCTGTCCGACTCTATGTTTTGAATATAAATAATTCACACATCACATAGCCCAGAACTAAAAAGTATCATAATACTACATAGGAACCACTTTAGATTTTTAGGAGAACAGATTATGTACAAGTGATCACATATTCTGATTTACCGAAAACAGCCCTGGTTTATGCTTCTTTTCCCACCATGATGATCAATAGCGTCCTTTTTACTCCTAAAAGTGCCAGATTTTGGTCAATAAATAAATAATGTGTTCATCTTAGCTAAACCAAAGAATCAGTATTAACTTTAATAGCAATTGTCTGTCTTTCACTTCCAAGGACTCTTAAAAGAGAAAACGAAAAATGAAAGAATGAGGAGGCAGAAGGGAGTACTGGAATGCAGACGAGAGGATGGGGGTGGTGGGTGGCAAGGGCATGGAGTCGACGGGTAGATGGACAGATAACTGGACAATGAATGAAAGGATAAAAAGAAGAGAAACCCCAAAGTGCCAAATTGAACTCAGGGCTGTGGCAATAACTTACTTAGAAGTTGCAAGGCTTCCATCTTATTGAAGAATTTATTTTAAAGTTCTTGAAGAACCACACAATTCCTACTTAGTTCTAACACATGTGAGAAACTTACAGGAAACCAATTTAACACACAGGAGGGCTAGGGCACACACCAATTAACTTGATTTTAAAAGTAGCCATTCATGTTTACAATGACAGCCATTAGTATTTACCACATTCATCTCAAAAACACCAGTTCAGATAAAAGACAAGCCAGTATCCGACGACAGATATATCTGCCAAACATCCACTAAATATCGAAGTTGGGCTTAAAAGATGAAAAGATAACAATTTAAGAATTTCAATGATTTCAACTCATTTCATTTCTTATAGACTGTCTCCTTTGATAAAGAACTGAGGCAAAAAAAATTTGATTTTTAGAATTGTTCAAATGAAAAGCAGATGTATCATATCCACAAATGCTCACGGGAAGCTGCTGACAAAGTGCCACCTCGTAGTGCTGAGCATACGGCAGGTAACCAGGATGCTTCTGATAAATAAATGAGTGAGCGAATAAAAGACAATGTAATTGGTAGACTGCCTCAAAAACTAGGTAAAACAGAGAAGGAGAAGGGAAAAATTAAACAGCTAGATAATCCAAAATGCTGGTTAACTGATGACTCTATAAGAGCTTAAATCCTTGACAGCATATACTAGTCTGGTCATTTGGGAATAAGATACTTGAAATTGCTGCTGTGTCAAATCGACTAAGCCCTAACCGATTCCTCTGAAAAAATGGGGATGATAGTGCCTCCCTCTCCTATCTCACAGAAGGCTAAATGAATACGAAAAATAAAAACATGTTGAAAATCATTACTAACATCTGAAATAATATTTCGGTGTTACTTCCATTTATTCCGATAATTTCACAAATATTAAAAATGTCCAGCAGTTTATTAAAACGTCCTCATCCTCTGTTAGGACTACATATGCTGATAACTACAATATGACGGACTAGAAACAGCCAAGCATGACATTTTTAAATTTTATTAAAAGTCATATTTACTTGCAAATTAATTATAAAATTCACATTTGTTTGAGGCCTTAGGTCTGTAGTGGTGTGTTTATTCTCATGACCATTCTAAGGTCAGTGCTACAAAATATCATGAAGAAGAATATTTGATAGTTCCTCTAGCATTTATACACAAGGTTGTGGCCTGTAGCATAACCTATTGAGCAGATTTTGAGCATTATGTTTAGAATTTCAGTTATATTTAACTTTATGCTGTGATTTTATGCATATGTGGGACACCTAAAATTGAGTAATAATCTATATTTACTTAAATAGTTCAAGATGATATTCCCACTGTGCAAATTCTTTGGCCAAGTGTGTTATCCAGTATCTCTACTAAATGCATGGGAGTAAGGTTACATATTAATTATACTTATATTGTTCAAAGCAGCCCTTCTAAAATGCCTAAAAATTTTATACTGGTAACACATGCTGTATTCTGCAATTAAAGTGCCTGAAAGGTGATGTCTTAGCAATTCCTATAACAGCACTTTCCTTGATGCCTATGGGTACTTGGTGTTTGTTGACTCAACTTATTTCATTTTCAAATTTTAATAACTACATAGATGAAGTATTAATTTACTTCCATGTAGGAAACATAGGCAAGTTTCTGAGATTTTAAGACAAAATTTCTGAAATGTTATCATTCCTTTTCAAAATTTCTATTGTATAATGATCTACTGGTAGAGTTAGGTCTCTTAAAATGCCATGACTAAAATACCAATAATCTAAAGCACAGTTCAGAATACTTTTTAGATGTTTTAAGCATCTCACCCTGACTCTGTGCTTAGGTATGTTATTTCCATTTTAGAGGTCAAGAAACTGAAGCACAGAGAAATGAAGTACTTCTTCAAGGCTGCAGAGCTGGTAAACACCTGGTCTAGGTTTTGAATCCAGCTGTGGCTCAGAGCCCACACTCTTCTATGCCATGCACTCTCTTCTAATCTCTTTTCTCTTATTCTCAGTCGTGTTTTTTATACTTTAAGATTAGCACAAGCTTTAAATTCAAGTGTATAATTAAGATGTGCTCTAATTACAAAGGAAAACCTTGGCTAAAGATACTTAATGAGCAGGCTTCTGTTATCCAAAGCATCAGTGAACATGAAGTTTGGGTCTCATCACTACCTATTGCTTTATTCAACATGTAGTTAACAGCCATTGGGCTTGAAAACTCATGCTTTCAGGTGGCCAGAGCTACACTTCATTTCTCAATTGCCTGCAACAGCTGTGTGAGTGTGTGAGTGTAGGTGTGTGTGAGTGTGTGTGTAGGGTGCTTCAACATGACAGTAAACATCTCTCAGTCCCACTTAAACTTAAGGAGTCTCATTTGTTCTATCTGGATGTTACAGGAACTAGTACATACTTAAGTGCCTGCCCTCAGGTGCCAAGTCCTTAATTATTAGCGTCTCAGCAGCCACTTTCTCCCAGCAGTGCTGGGAGACAGAGCTCTATCGATTCTCTGTGAGTTGCTCCCCAGGAGCTGTGCAATGGGGAGGCCCTGTCTCCTAATCTGACTGATGACTGACTGACTAGTAAGTGGGGAACAGACCATCCTTTGAGATCCTATAAAAGTTGTGAAAAATCCCCAGTGGGATCTCAAGATCGACAAAGGCCATGCAACACAGTATGACATGACTTCTTTTTTAGTTTGCTCTACCTCCCGAGACTGATATGACCTGTTACTTACTCTTTTGGCAAACTACTGTGTGGCAGAATGATGCCTTGGTAGGAATTATATCATTTTTGCATCTCCCAGTAAAATAATGAGATACACAGGGTTTTCATGGTAGTTTTATCATTATCTTTCTCAAGTGTGTTCAATTAAAGATTTAGTCTTAGAAATGGGTAATCAGAACAGCTTTTTTTTTTTTAAATTCTGGAGTAGAAGAAAAGACTGATATAGAATGTTTTCAATCACAACATTTCACTGGAAAAATTTAAAGTGAGAATTCTGTCATTTTAGAAATGTTTCATGCCATGTCTTGAAATTTTAGGTCTTGGCTGTAATTATTATAGAGAGGATATACTGAGGTTATATGAAAACATATATTTTTTCTGTTCAAAGGCCAAATGTAATTACTGGTTTAAACCCACAGGACAATAACAGCATCCACCCCCAGCCTCTTTCGTTCACAGACCATTTCTCTTGCCGCCCTCGCCCAGATCCCGCTTTCCTATTTTCCTTTTCCTCTTCATTTGCATCATTTCTCTTTGCCTTTCTACTGCCAGAGGAAAAGTTCTCTGAGCTTTAGGGGGACGATCAAGTATTTTTGTCATGAAACCAAAGGAAGGAATGCCATCTTTCTACAGATTTAATTGGTTTCACAGCAAAACCTCTCTAATTTGTACTAATGGAAAAAGAGCATCTATGGTTCTCAAGGCAATGCACACAAAAGAACTGGGTCCAGGGACGTGTTGCTTTATGAATAAATAATAAGCCTCTCAATAGATAATCAGGAAGTAGCATTTCAATTGTTTATAAATACTCTTCCAGTGGTTATGGAAGTTGAAAACGGTGTTTTAAAAAGTATCTGTAAACATTTTTACATTAATCTACTTAAATTAACAGGCATTATTGATTTTATTAGCATAGAAAACATGATAAGGCAAACTCAAACACAAACTATGACTACTTTAAAAGACATTCCACAAACACACACAATGGTAACTAGGTGAGGAGATGGATCGTTATTAGGCTTGAGGGTGGTAATCATTACACAGGTATACTTATATCATAATACCATGTTGTGTACCTTTCATATATACAGTATTTTATTTGTCAATCATAACCTTAATAAACATTCCAAGGTAGTGAATATGCATATTAAATTTTAATGTATATAGATATCTATAGATATCTTTATATCTATAATATACTTTTTTTGCTATTGTTGTAGAATATGTTTATCTTTTACTTAACAAATAACTGATATCCCCCCATTGTGTAGAAAGTGCCATGCTTTTGTGAGCACTGCAATGCTGGATAACAAGCTCAAAGCCTGGACAAGGGATTACAATCTCAGGAAAGTTGGATCAACACCGACCAACGTAGTTCGGTTTATAAAGCAGGCTATGATATGTTACAGGTCAGTGGTACTGAGGACGTGTTCAGGGAGTCAGACAACAGCAGAGAGAAGGTGTTTTATTTTCCTATGGGTGCTCGCATTTTCCTGTACCCATAGTATTAATTCCCACCACGCCCTGTTTTGATTTTGCTGTGATTCAGATTAAACTGAGGGCCCATGTGGACTGGGCCACTTTCCTGGGTAGGATCCACCTAAAGTTAAGCACCACTGCTCGTCCCCGAGAGGAGAGTCCCCCAGACCTGCAGCCAATTCTGAGCCAAGATACTCAAGGGTCTATGAGGGAACAGGAATAGGGGTCCACTGATTTTGCAGAGACAGTAACAAGGTTCTGGCAGACAACCCCAATTACGTAGTGATACCCTCCCTGACAGAGACAAGTAAGCAGTCAGAAAGGGGCCAAGCCAGCATCTGCCTGTGAGGCACTTCTGGGGCCAGATAATTAACAGGATTGTTTTCATGGCACTTATGTTTTCCATAATTATATTCTTTTGTTTCTCCTCTAATATTCAGCAATACCTTTTCTTCCTTTTTTTTTTTCTTTTGATGCCAGTCAGACTCAGGCGTGTGTGTACACATGAGGATGTGTGTGGGGGGAGGGTTCCATCTTGGGCTAGAGTTTTAAAGGCGAGGCAGGCAGCCTGTCCCTGAGCTCTGGCCAGGCTGGGATGGCACTGAACCAAGCAAGAATCTCAGAAGAAGAGGAAACAGGATGCCAGAGAAACGGCCTCTTGGTGATAGCCTCTGGGAGATGGAGAAACGTTCCAGAGGTTTCTTCCACTGAAATCTTAGCTAGGTTTGTATTAAGTCAAGAGAAACTGTCACCGGACTGAGTGGCAGAGGGCTGAGCCTGCACTGTAACGCCGGAACTCCTCCTGGCTCCACTTCCGAAGAGCTGCACACAGTGGTGGAGCAGCGGGGTGGCTGGGGCCTTATGCCAGATGGGCTGGACAGTGGCTTTGTTAGCTGGACACCTCCCACCTGGGCCTTGCCATTTTTGTGCTGATATAACCTCTGAGAAGTCTCAGAAGGGAACAACAAATGACAAACCCTCCACTCACAAAGCTCTGGATAAAAATGCTTATGGAAGAGAAAAGGTGGAGAAAGACTAGGACCAACTTATCCTAGAGGGGAAGGTGAGGGACATGAGAAACCAAATGGTAACTTAAAAACCTTAATAAGACATTTGCCAAATCATGGTGGGGATCTATTTCCTATCTTCAATGAGGTTAAGATAAGATATAAAATGTTTAACAAGGCAGAAAAGGGGATTTTTCAGACACTGAGAGAATTCCCTCCAAGTGTTCTGGAATGAGTTATAAAGAGAGGTTGCAATGCATTCCTGACAAAAACATGTAATTTCTTTTCTAAAAACTCTGAAGTATAGATGGACAGGTATCTCACTTGCCTGAGTACAGTTCTGCCATAACATAGACGAACAGGATTAAATGAGTTACCAAGATCCAGTGGCCCTAAAACGGAATGATAGCTCCAAAAAGGACGTATGGTCCAGCCTTTCATTTGTCTGAAAGAAACATCTCTGGTTCTTATTTGTCTGGAAACAGGAATAAATCCCTTATATTTATTAATGTGGTAAGAGACAATTTTAGAACTATTTTTCCAAAATATGCCCAAAGGGCAAATACTGTGATCTCAGATTGCATGCCTGGAAGAATGTCCAGCGCCATGGAAAAAAAACACCTACAGTCCTCTGTGCTCCCTTCCACCCTATCCGTCCCCCAGCAGGCACCCCGCCCCCCTTATAAATAGTTTCACCACTACAAGGTACATGATTGTTTGCTCAGCTCTGTATTTAAAATGGGCTCTTTGGTTTCTCCTAATCCTGAGATTGTATAATTTTATTAGTGAGGAAAATAGCAATAGGAAAGAGCTATCATTAACTGAGAATCTGTATGTCAGGTGCTAGGGCAAAATCATTTAAAAATACCACCCCATTTAATCCTCTTAAGTGCCCAGCGAATACTATTGTTATCACCACTGTACAGGGTCCCAAGGATGGTAGTGACAGTTACTGTGGTAGTTAGAGTTAGAAGAAGGTGATTTACTGGAATGATATTGAAAAGCAGAAGAGAGAAACCCTGCTACATTTGCAGATGACATCAAATCGGGAGGTCATAAGGGCAGGAAAAAGACCTGGAGCTCAAATGACTTCTAAATCATCAGCCAGGTTACCATCCGACCACCTCTACTAAAGAATTAGTCTTTTTAATAGCAGGCATAAAACAACTTGCACCAATACACAAGATGCTTTCTCTCCTAAATCCCAGGGCAGGACAGTCAACTTCTGCGGACTTGGGCTGGGCTGCTGCTGCATTCGATAAACCAAGCCTTTTGTTCTTGCTCCTTGTTATGGCACCTTAATTTTGATAGGAGAACCCAAAGGAGGCAGAAATCAAACTAGTCAGCCTATATAAAAAACAGAATCTATTGGAGAAAGAACTTGCTACTTCTGACTAAAAATAAAGTTCCTAAGTTCTGCTGCAACTGATTTGAGTTCTTCAGACAAATATATTTGTAAAATCAAATGAGCATTCTTTAGAAAATATAGCTGACCCTTGAACAACATGGGTTTGAATTGTGTGGGTCCACTTACATGCAAATTTTTTCCCAATAAACAGTGTAAATGTATTTCTTTTCCTTATGATTTTCTTAATAACATTTTCTTTTCCCTAAGTTTACTTTATTGTGAGAATAGTAGCATATAATACATATAACATGCAAACATACGTTAATTGACTATGTTATTGGTAAGGCTTTTCTGGTCAACAAGAGGCTATTAGTAATTAACTTTTGGGGGAGTCGAAAGTTTTATGTGAACTTTCAACTGCGTAGGGGGTCAGGACCCATAAACCCACATGGTTCAAGGGTCAACTGTACAGATTATTTGTGTTATAAATTCTTATTCTTTGGGAATAATTATGCTATGTATGTATGTGGGGAAAAAAAAAAAAACCACAAACAAATGAGAAAAAAAAAAACACTTCACCTAGTTTTATATTTAAAATATGAAAAATGGCACTATAATAGCTGTGGCCACCCAGCAAAAGGTCCCTCCCTCAATTAAAAAGTTAATTCTTTAACTGCTGCAAGGGCTGCCTTCTTGGCAAATGTCTGAGTAGGGAATTTACTACATGAAGCATGATCTTATTGGGTATGCAAGGTAAATAGTCTCATTAAGAATGTTTTTTAAAGAAATACTACTGTTCTAACAAGGTCAAGGGGTGAACGAGGCATGAGAAAAAGGCAAAAGGCAGTGACCTGGAACTAGCCCACAGAACCCCGGGTAATTTACTGCACCGTCCCAAGTCAGAGTGTGATCCTCAACAGGCTCACCAGGCTCTAGCTTGCTGGCCAAACACACGCTGGGCGGAAGGGGCCCCATCCATGCCTCCTCCAACTGGTACGTCAGCGAAGCAGAACCAACCTCAAGCAATATTAAACATCTTAAAACAAGAGTCTACCTGAGATATATTAAAAAGTAATGGCATTTTTCTTTAAAAATTTCATAAGATTCCTTAAGTAAGTTCTCAAAGAACATTTGAAATATACTGCATGAACATATGTTTGAACATCATGTTTTAGACATGTTTCAATTATTCTGTTTTTCCCTCTTAGCATTTGCTGCTACTCTACTGCAATGGTTTCCACATCTTGGTCTATTAAAAAAAAAAAAATTAAGAATAGTGCTACTATATGACCAGCAATCCTTCTTCTGAGTATCTACGTTAAAAATTTAGAAATCCTTATTTGTAAAGATATATGTACTCCTATGTTCACGGCAGCATATTCATAGTAGCTAAGACATGAAAACAACCTACATGTCCTTAGATGGAAAATTAGATAACGAAGTTGTGGTACATATATACAATGGAATATTACTCAGCCATAAGAAAGGATGAAATACTGCCCTTTGCAACAACATGGATGAATCTTGAGAATATCATGCTAAGTGAAATAAGTCAGACAGAAAAGGACAAGAACCATTTGATTTCACTCATATGTTGGATATAAAACAGAAAACAACAAATGAACCAACAAAATAAAGAAGCCAACTCACAGACACAGACAATAGCGTGGTGGTTACCAGAGGGGAAGTGGGTGGGGAAAGGCTGAAGAGGGTTAAGAGGCTCAAATTTATGTTGACAGAAGGAGCTAGACTGGGAGGTGAGCATACAATGCAATACACAGATAACGTTATAGAATTATACACTTGAAATTTTGTTATTAATCGATGTCATCCCAATAACTGAAAAAAATAATTGTATATCCAGTGACCTTATAACTTAGATGTGTCTGAGAATTATAAAGCAACTAAGAAAGTTGCCTAAATTCAATTTCAGAATTTTTTTTATCATTTGTATTTATGTACATAAGAAATAAAAACTATGGTGTGAAATGGAAAAAAATAGACTAGTACTTTCATCTCTGATACCAATTTTCTTAAAAATATTGCATACCTCTTAGCTTGCTAGTCTTTCTGTAAAATACATACTTAGAACTTCATCATGATAGTTTTAATTATTTTTTAAAACTATTATTTAACAGTATATTTGATATGAAGTCAAATTATAATGCTTTACATTATTTACATGAAAAGTAAACTGACTAGGTTTTAGCTGAGACTACTGATGTTGAGACTTTTAGCTGAATGTTTAAAATTATTAAAATTTTTGCTTAGTAAGAACAGGTGAGCCAGATATCCAAACATAAAATAAGAATCCCATGAATTGATACAGGAATATTTTTCACAGTGAGTATACCACAGAAAATATTCAGTGTTTCTGAATACTGCCACTCTAATATAAAAGAATATTTTACAAATGGAAGACAAAGAAGCCAAGCAGAATTTTAAAGAATCTTCATGTCAGAAGCTAAGGCTAATATGAAAAAGGACAAATAAGTATATGTTAATGAGTTAACAGGACACCACCCAAGTTGTGGGGGAGGGTGGTAATTAAATAGGCCTGAAGAAAAAACAAAAGTCAATGTTTATAGCTTTTATACATTTTAAATATTACTCCTTTTTACTTCTTTTTACTTTATGTAAAAAAAAAAAAATTATCCACATTTTATTTCACTGACATTATCAGGATGAGCCTAAATTAAGAATTAATAGTAGCCAAAGATGCATGTACTTGAAAAAAAAAATATTTTTCTAGGCTGGGATCTCTTTAGGATACAAGCTGAATTGGTCTGGAAACTCCCAGACAAAGCTGAGCCAAACCAAATGGCTTTTTTTTTTTTTTTTTTTTTGAATAAGTGATTCTCCTGCATTTGCTTCTCATGTTTTCATTCCAGTTTTCCTTTGCACACAGGGTTAGTAGAGACATCTTGATGATGTCTCGCATTGGCAGGTTTCAGGTCACTGCTGAGGCGGAGCCGTCTTCGCTGCCCGGTGGTGAGCAGAGCCACACCAGGGCAGACACATGCCTGACCTCTCCGCTCTGGCGAGAAGACACGCTGCTATTTTTTCATTTGGTATTCAGCCACAGTGTAAATTCCAGAGCTTTGGTGACTCTCAAAACCTAGTTTAACACAGCACACTGAACAAAGGCATCTGTAAAGAATGTGCTTTCCACTTAAGTTTCAAAAGTATTCTTCAAATGTATATTTAGCTATATATTTTGGGAAAAAAAGAAAAGTCCGAGAATTTTAGTTCATAAGAAATAACGATGCTAACGCATTAAAAAGAAACTTTTAGGATAAGAAAACATTAAGTGCTTTTTAAATTTTTCATTGATTCTCTATAATTTGCGTTTTCCTTTCACATATGAGATTGAAACATAGACTCAGATGGAAACACACAAGCTGCCCTGGCGAAGTCTTCCGGAGACTGCCGAGGTCGTTTGGGAAGGATAACCGGGCCATTTCTGACAGTTCTTCTTTGGGAAAAATTCCTCATTTCACATTTAAGACACTGTTAATAATTTTTAAAGTAACATCACATTTACAATAAGGAGATTTTAAACAAAAATTATTTGTTTCATCTCACAAAGTGCTTGCCATTTTCCTACTAGTATTCTGTTTATGTTCCGACATAGGTTTCTCTTCATCTAAAACAAAGTCTGCTAGCATGTTGTGCTTCCAACGCTCCTATGTGTAGCTCTGAATAATGGATGGTGCCTTTGATGTTGCAACAAGTCTCTTTTGGTGTCACAGAGTGGCCCATAGCTGTCACCCCAGAGCAGAGGTCTTGACCAAGAATCAATTCTTCACTATTGCTTTGGCTTAAAGCCAGTTTCATGCTATGATTTTCAATTGGACAATGAGGTTCTAAGTCACATACCACGTAAAACACAATTTTTAACCTCAGCATCACTTTTAACCTCATAATTGAATAAGGATAATACTAGCCTATAACCTTCCCTATAGAGAATTCTGTCCTTTAATGTCCTTTCTGTCCTTTGGGCCCATAGTTAGGATTAGAAATTCCCTTTTAGAGTCAAATATTCTTCTTTGACAAATGTGATCATAGAGAATAAAGATCATGGGACCATGCACAAAATAATGATGTACTCTGTATTTGTTTGGTTCCTGGACTGTCATGCTTAGAACTTGTCTAAGCATTTTACTGCATGGCACAAAGTAGGCATTAAATAAGTGCTTACTGAACAAAGGGAAAGAAAAGTAAAAACGAATGAATGAATGTTTTGCTGACCTTCTACAGCTGATCAGATTTCTTAGTTTGAGGACTACAGCTAACAGCTTTTAAGGGAAACAAAGAGCAAGCATGTTAGGTTTCACTTCAACCCTAATGAGCTGAGCTAGTCTATGTAGTAAACAACTGTAGCCAAGGCTCAACCGAGTCTTAGTCTGACAACAAAGGCAGGTCAGGCATCATCCAAGTAGCATCCGGCCAAGTACAGGAGGAAAGCAGGCAGCCCTGTCACTTCTAACCTTGGAGAGTCTAAAGAGAGATGAAAAAGAGAGAAGCTAAAAAGAAAGCAGCTTTTACCTCTTTATTTTCATAGAAAAACCACATTCCAGAGATAAAATCCACAAAGGAGGCACTCCCCTTACCCAGTCGTAGGGCCCAATTAGTATCACCAAATTAGATGCATCAGCAACAGCATGAGTTCCTTTTGTGGGTGGAATGATGGGAAATGTCTTTGCCCTTGACCCTGGGCCATCCTTGGGGAATGGGTAGGAATGCAGAGAAAAGCAGTCCCATTCCAAATGACTGTCATCGATTCAACGTTTTCACACCCAAATTGTGGGTACTCTAACAGAATCAGCCTTCTAGAACAAGAAGGGACATCACAAAACAGCCAGCTTAATCTCCTCACTTTAAATCAGAGGAAATAAAGTTCCAGAAAGATGAATTGTCTTGCCCAAGATTCCAACTGGCAGGAGAGGTATATACACTGCCTTGTCATTGCAAGTTCAGTGGCCTATTAACAGTGTCAGCACCAGAATTTTTATACAGGAGGGGCTTAGAAAAATGTGTGAAGACACACTTGCTTGATGATATATTTATTCATATTTATCCACAGTAGGCTGGAAGGCATTTGATGAAAGTATGAGGGAGAGGCTAAAGAGCTCCCCTCAGGCCATCTGAGGACCATTTTAATGTTTTTAATTTGGTGTGTAAATACTACACCATCCAAATGGAACTCCAGCTTTCTCAAGAAATAAACAAGCAAATAAAAATCCTGTTTTAGGATTATCATAAGAAGTGATCAAAGTTAGATGACAAAGTTATCCATGACTCTTGGTGGCAAGCTGGTTAGCAGACTGACAGTGTTTGTATGATTGTGAGTCGTCCTGAGTGAAAGCACATCTACATTTTGATAATGACATACTAGTTGATAAGACTTGATAAATGGCCCAATAAATGCCATGTATCATTCTAATTATAAATTTCAAGAAGATTTTGAATAACTGTTGTAGATATGACTATCAAAGCTCTGTGATTTCAGTTCAATACATTATAACACGTGGAATGTCTGACATAAGTTGAAGCCCCTGAAGGCAAGTACCTGCAGTTTTCCTAAGTAACAAGCAGCATTTGGAAGAATAGCTCCTACATACCTACAACTGACCTCACCATTTTGACATTATGGAACAAGAATGTGGCATAAACTACCATCTCTGTGGAGTTTTGTAACATTTTGTACGAATTAGTTTAAGAAATTATTTCCAATGTTTTCAGCTGTTACAGTTCATGATTTTTTTTTATACTTGGCTCATATGTTCAAAGACAAATTTTTAATCTTGTATTTTCAGGGACCCAGTATCAACCATCTTCTTATGGGGGAGACATATGGTATATTACCAAAAAAATGGGGAAAAGAGACTAGGAATTTTCAGAAGAAACTCTATAAGATATATTATCCAGCTACTTGTGCAACTTAAAAGAATTGAATATGATTACATATAATTTCAACTCTTTATCCATAAATATATTTTAATTTGCTTATTTCCCAAAGTATAATTATTAAAAGTTATCTGTAAGTTAAGGACTTAATAAAAATAACACTATAACAAAGAAGTACAACTAATAAAGGATCTAAAAGAAGAAGAAAGGCATAGGGCCAGAGATTACGAAAATGGAGATTATCTTACTACTTTTCCATGTGTGGTCCGTGCATGGTCTTCCTTTAGAATCATATGGGGGCTTTTTTAAGATGCAGAATCTTGGGCCACTCCAGATCTACATGCCAGAATATCTACAACTGGGGGCTGGAAGCACTCATTTTTAACAAACTCCCAAGTGATTTTTTTTCTGCATTCTGATATTAAGAAATACAACCTAAATTTTGAATGAGATTACAGAAAGAGAAACCTGGAAAAAGGTTCTAAAAAAACAAGACAGGAAGGGTGGGGAAAAAGGGGGAAAAGAGTGACAGTGATAAAAACCTGTCCTATAGCAGGGTTTTACAACCTCATCACTACTGACATTTGGGGCTGGATACTTCTTTGTTGTTGGGTTCTGTCCTTTGCAATGTGGACTATTTAGCAGCATCCCTGGCTCCATAATCCCTAGATGCCAGTAGCATGCCCCCACTCCAAGTTGCGACAACCAAAAATATTTCCAGACTTTGCCAAATGTCCCCCTGGGAGTATAAATGCCTCTGATTGAGAACCACGGGTCTCCACTAAGGAAGTTGATAAAAACTAGCATGGTAAATTAGAAAGATAATTAAATCCCTAGACTTGTATAAAAAACACTCAAATGAGAACTGAAATAAGAAGCATGTTAATCCATTATGCTTCTAGTTTCTTTGATAGCAGAAATCATAAACTAGAAAGTAAATTAAACATAACTGAAAAACTTCATTTTGCTCTCTCAGAATTTGGCATATTTTACAAAAAAAATTTGTATTTCTGGTATCTCGAAGAGAGATCTTACAATCTGGCAATATCCACCTGTTTTCCCCACTAACAACAAATGACTGGAGCTGAGAGCTGGCCTCTACCTTTAGGTGACGCACTGAAGTTTTCCCCCTACGCTTTATAGATAGGTGAAATCTATATAAAATTCCTTATATCATTAGTGTTATAAAAACTAGAACCTATCATATATTTAGAATTTACATTTAGTTTCCTTGAAATCCAAATCTCATCAGTGCCACACTTTTTAACTACAAACATAATTTACAAGCACCACAGGCACACACATGCCGCATACTAGAGAAGGTCCCACAGTTCAGTGTAATCATAACGTCAGCTTTACAATTCACGAGGAATTGCCAAGCACCCTACCACACCCAAAGGGTGTATGTACTGATGAACGAGTGCATATCCTGTATGTTATTATACTCATAAAAAAACAAAGTGATGACTGACTGATTTCAACATTCTCACATTAAAGTTCAAGCTGGGCTTCACACAATAGGCTTCCTTACTGACCATCCATTAAAAAGAATATTTGTTCCTGTGATGAAACAGGGCCTTCCCCAAACTTAACTTTCCTTCAGCTGTGTGGCTGGCACTGTTCTCCATGGTCAACTTCCTGCTGACACCACCTGGAGGTAAAAAGGTCCACACCCCTAGGTTTATAGCCTGTTTCTCATCTTTGAAAGTCATACCTTCTTCCCTGTCCCATGAATGGTAGCCCTTCACCTAGCTAATTTCAGGGTACAATTAAACATGACTACCATGTGAAAGAACGTCCACATATAACCTGCAGAGAGTTACTTCCATCATGGGTGTAGTTTCACACCGTCCAGTTATGTAGGTACACTTTTTTCTGTCATGGATGAAAGTCCTACAGATCCTCTCTAAAAACATTCTCCTTGTTCATCTGGCAGGCTTCTCTGTTTCCCAAAAATGGAGCACTTTGTGTTTGTGGTCATGAACACAGAACTGCTTATTTCCACTTGACTCAATGGGCGACCAAAACGGGTTGAGGATTTGTATCAATCTTGGTGAAGTTCTTGGGAAGACAGGTTCTTCTCCCACCTGAAATCAGCACACGTTCCTGACTCTGACCTTGGGTTACGACTGTTCTGGAGACCATGGATTCCCCTGGTTTCATTTATAATCCTTGGGATTTAGTCCACTCAGCTCTTCAGCCAAATCTTCATCCTAACCTACTACTCCTCTTGGGTTTGCCTTGCTAGTTTCTTTTTCTTTACATGCTTCTTATTTATTTCAGAGGCTCATTCCTCCAGTCCTTTTACTCTAGGTCAATGCATCCTAACTACCCTTGACCATGAACTTAATGCTTCACTACAAACCATCAGACCAGGGCTAGAAACCTCACTTTAATGGCACCGACATCTATCTCAAAATGCCATTCTTCCATGATGGTGACAGAAATGTGGTTAAATAAACATAATCAAGAAGTTAAAACATCACTTAAAATTCCCCACCTAGGAATGAAAAATCTTTTCTGCATTATATTATCATTTAAGAGGTTGCCAAATTATACTATATAAGTCAATATTAAGATCAAGATTTCTCTTGTTTTTTTTTTTTTTTTGGAAACTTCCTAGTACAGAGATGGAAAAATAATATTTATATGAGAACTTAAAAAAATCATCCTTGGACTCTGTTATAGGACTGCTTTTAAAATGAAGTCCATTATGCCTTTAATAACTATATAATCAATCTTAGAATTTTTTTTTGCTAAATTCAAGCTTAATAATGTATGAGCAAGGTTTAACTGCATGTCTATGCATTCATTCGTTCATTCATTCATTCATTCATTCAGTAAGCATTTATTAAGCATCTACTTGTTTTAAGTGCTCTGGACATAAAGACAAAAGGACAACTCTGTTTCTGAGAAATTCAAGGACTATTTGTCAAGGAATATCTATAAACAAACAATTATAATAAAACCTTGTAAGTGCCACAATACAGGCTTGGGAGGCACAGAGGAGGTACTAATTAACTTCATCTAAGGAAGTCATAAAAAGCTCTACAGGAGAAGTCTTAATAAATTATAAACATGCATAACACCTTAGAACTGTCTAAAAGGGAATGAGAGCTCTTCCCACTGTGTGAGGACTGGTGTGTGAGGGGTGCACTTACTGTACAGGTGATGAGGTTTTTGAGGCAGGTCCGGAATGGTCATAGAGACTCAGCATAGGGCAGGAATATGCAAGCCGTTAAAGAACTATGTGGACAAAGGTACAACCGGAAAGCTGTGAACAAGAGACCAGAGTGGAGGGGTGGTGTTGGGGAGTCTGAAGAGAGAGGGATGAGGTAGTTGAGTACATAGAGGGGCAAATTCAGGAAAGCATCTAAAAATCCCAGAGTGTCAATATGTTTTGTTGAACATAGGTCATTACGTAGTGTGATGGGCAAAATAATGGTGCCCTGAAGATGTCCCTAATCCCCGGAACCTGTGAACATGTTATCTTACAGGGCAAAAGGGAAGCTGAAGCTGTAATTAAGGATTTTAAGATAAGGTAATTATCCTGATTTATGCTGGTGGGGTCCAATGTAATCACAAGGGTCCTTGCTGGTAAGAGATGGAGGCAGGCTAGGCAAAGATGGAGATGTGACAACAAAAGCAGAGGTAGGAATGATGCATTTAATCTGACTTTGAAGATGGGAAGATACCAGTAGCCAAGGAACGTGGGCAGACCTCCAGAAGCTAGAAAGGCAAGGAAATGAATCCTCTCCTTTAGCGTTGATGAAGGAACACGACCTGCTGACACACTGCTTTTAGCTCAGTGAGACCCATTTAGGACCTCTGACCTCCAGAACTTTAAGATAATAAATTTGTGTGGTTTTAAGCTTACGGTCCTTTGTTATAGCAGCAATAAGAGAATCATACACATAGAAATACAGGTGGTTCCCCCTTGGCCTTCCTATGCCTGATGAAAATAAGAGGCCTCTCCTAGGCCTGAAAAGGGAGGGGGCTATCACTCAAACTAGCAAGACTGACTTGATAGCAACTGCCACATGTCACTGGACCAGGGGGAGCTGTGAGCAGAAGGTGTGGACTGTGTGGAGGGCATGGCAGAGCAGGTGGCAGGGCCAGTCACACAGGGTGATGCCCTGAGTCGCTCTGGACCTCTTAAGGGGCAGGGGAGCATTTGGAGGCGGAAAGGGGTGTGTGTGGGAGTTGAAAACAAACCAGCATTGTGTTCACTGCTTTATATTCAGTCATAGGATCCCATTTATTTTGAATGTCAAATAATCTAACGTGGCCCTTCAGATTTTGTTTATTAAAGAAGAAAAGTCAAACATTTTGAGAATAATTGACCTAGTGGATATGAAAGTCTGTTTGAGAACAGGGCAGTCAGTGGGCCTTAGAGAAAGTAAATGGAGCTAAGCTCTTTTAAGTTGTATGTTGAATCTGTTTTCAGCTCCAGAGTATTTTAATCAAATTTCTTATAGAATAATTAAAGCCGGATAAGGACTTTTCTTTAACCATAAAACAGCTGGAAAGTCAACAATAGTGTTGCCGTTAATATTATCTGAAAAAGTTTAAAGCTGCGACCCGAACCGTCTCTACTGAGCAAGGATGAAGTGGGTCAGGAGGTTATTTACTCTGAAGGACAAACAGAATGGAGGACAGCCCCATCTGGCGACTCGGAAGATACGATGCATGTGGACTATTCCTTCAAACCCATGTGGACAGCCACGGCGAGGCCCGGGGCACTCGTGCATGTGGTGGGGCAAGGTGGCCCTGGCTCCTTTCTCTGCCCTCGCTCCGCCCCAGCAGATACAAATGTCTGCATGTGTCCAGGGCATGAGCTGGGGCAAACGAGCAGAAGTGGGTGACACTTAGGGTGGCATTTCTAAATGTTTTCTCTTTCACAACAAATCTCAGTTTTTTTCTCCCTCAGTTTTCTTCCCGAGATTGTTCCCACCTCCTTATCTCTTTCCCCACTCTTAGCTCCCCAAAACAGAACTTTCAGATCTTGGTACTCGTCCTCTCTGAAAATAAGAAACCTATCTTCATCTTAGAGTTTCAAACACTGCCTCAAATATCTATAATATGGAAATGTGCAGCTTATCAAACAGACTTAAAGTGATTGCTTCATAAGGCACAAAACTAGTAATGTCAGTGGGCTAAAAGCTAAAAACAGCCCTTTGGAAGGCTAATTTATGGCTGGCAAGAAAAATGAAAATACATTAACTTAAAGTATCATTTTTAGAGGACTTCTGATGAAGAAGTAGTTACTAAATGCTGATTGGCGATTTACTTGAGAAAAATAAAAATGACATTAAATAGAAAAAAAAAAGATTAAAGAACTTAAAAAAAAAAAAGAGTGAAAATGTTTACTTATCCTAAGAAAAATGCTGCCAGCATTACAGCAACCTCTTGCAGAGTGGTCCTCGGCTCCAGTAAACAGGATGCAACCTGCGGTTTTACGAGTAAAGATGGCCACCCTTTGTTCAGACTTACTGCGTGACAGTCTCTCGGAGCAAGGCAGGAGTGTGGGCATTTAAAACAGACTTGACAGAACCCCAAGTCTTGGTAGTGAGAACTGAGAACTGTCCTACAGGGTCACTTAATTGCACAGGCCTTCTAGGCTGCCCATCATTCTTAACGTGTTATCCTTTGAATTTGGCTTAAAATTTCTAATCCTACTCAAATTTATTTATCTAAAAATATGAATATATACAGAATGGAAAAATGTTTTTGCTCCATGGGATTTAAGTTTTTGCTTTAAAATAAAAAAAGAAAGTGAGCAAATTAACATATGCAAATGTTTCTAAGTAATTAACATGAAATATCTTTCATTTATATAGCAAATAAAGATGAAACTCTTTGAATATTCACTGGTGAATTAGTCTAATTTTAGAATTAAGAATGGCTTGGTTTGAAGATTGCTATATTAAGAAAACTTCATGTTGAAAGAAATCTTCAATTATTAAAAAAAAATTTTTTAAATTGTTCATAAAAGTTTGTCTCCCACTCTCAAATATAGAGGACAATATGGTGACAGTCAGAGGGGAGGGCGGTTGGGGGGTTGAGAGTAAGGGGTGAAGGGTTAAAGAAGTACAAATTAGTAGTTGATAGATGGTCATGGGGATGGGGAGCATGGCATAGGGAATGTAGTCAGCATTAATATAATGGGTAGGTGGAGAGCCAGAGGAGAGAAGGAACAATTAGGGGGGTCGTTTTATAAAGTATATAAATATCTAACCAGTAAGCTGTATACTTGAAACTAATAATAATTTAAAAAAAAAGGAAAAAAAAAAGTTTGTCTCTCAGTTCCTCTGGCGATTGCTGAAGATGAGTCCTGAAGAGTTTCTAGGAGAAACAGCAATGTGCTGGGGTGGGTTAAGAACTGAAGGAAGCTGACAGAACATCAGCTGCAAGAAAGTGGCTTCCCGAGTCCCAAGTCTTTCTTCACAGATATTTCCTTGCATCTGTTACAAGAGCTTTAAGAGAGATGGAACAGGGCACACAGTCTAAGAGGTTCATCCAGAGCTGCCTCAGTCTTCCTCAGACTAGAATGACTTAAGAACTCTAAGGTAGCCAGAAATGTTTAAAGTTGGATTCCATTTTGGGGTGAGAATGTGAAGGGCTGATTTTCATAGCTCAGGTTCAGGGAGCCAGCATCAAGTGAGGAATTTTAAGAGATGCTGGAGTCGGAACGAAGGGGCTCTGCAGTTAGGAAGGAGCTGGGGGCCTTCTGTGGGACTTCATGAAGGCAGAGCTGCTCCCTTCCAACAAAGTCCCACATAAGCATCAGTAGATGTCATAGGGCCATTTAATGGGATCAGTGCACAAAGGAGCAATCAGGAAGAACCAACCAAATATCAAGGAACAGAGTCACAGAAAGCCATCCTGGGGTGCCATCATGTTGTTTCAATGGATGTAAGTCAAGGTGCTGGTACCATTCTAAAGCAAAGAGAAAGAACTCTAGGGATTTGGGCCATCATGAACACCAAAGTGACCTTAAATATCCCATTGCTAAATTCCCAATGCTTATCTGCCTCTTAATAAATTCCATCATTCTTAAAGATTAGCTTTTTGAAAGCAAAGCCTGTGCCTACCTCGTCATTGCTACACCAAGAACATCACAAGGAATAGCTGGAATTTCAAAGGCATGCTGTGGGTATTTGTTGAATTGATGGATGGACTTTTTAAGCACTATGATCCCCTTCTACACAAATTAGTTTAATCTTAGTATAAAAAATAATTATATAGTAAAAGAGTGATGGCTTATTTTCATCACTCTTTAAATGTACATCACATTATTATGCTCTCAAAACAAATACTGTGCAAAACACTGAAGGAGGAATATAGAACTACATTTTAGAGTTTCTCTTCTTATTTTTATGATCTAACTTAGCAACTGCCTTTATATTGTTGTTGACAGATCAAAATAATGAAGCAGCACATTCTGAAGAAACTATTTTTATTAGCTCTGCCAGTTCAGCTTTTAAAGCATCTCTGTCAGAATGCAAATCATTTTTTTAATCAATAAATAAAGCGCTCAGCGAGCATGTTGACTCTTCTATCTTTATTCCCCCACTTCATTACAGAGAACTTTTAGGTTTCTTTATTAACCACTGTAATGAGTATATATTTTATAATTTGATAAATCAGTAAAAATTTTTAAAAATCTGTTAGAATTGGATTACCTTTTAAAAGGCATGTTATCTGTCCCAGAAAAATCATCATCTTAAAAGATCCTCATGATATTAAATAGCATCCATATTTACTACGAAAGACTGAAGGACTGTTAGAATGTTAGCTGAATGGTTTTCTGTATATTCTAGAGGTGAGAACAGAGGATTTATTGTAACACAAATAGCTTCCTCTCTCCATCTTCACAATCACAGTATTTATGCAGAAAGCCAACAAGCAGCAGATCATTAGTCCCGAGATTTTCAAATGGAAAAAGACAGAGTTACACACCATAGTGGACATGCCTGTTAATTGAAAGTAAACGAATTCCATGATTATACCTTTGGGAAGTAAGAGTCTGAGGTAGATGATACAAGTGATTCCTAGAGAAAAGCAAGGAAACTTCACTTATAATGTTCTATCGCCTGTTTCTCAGACGACGAAGTGTGGTAAACCTGTGACTCATGGTTATAAGTGGATTCTTCTCCTTCCCTAATATCTTCATATCCCTCATTCCACACAACTCAAGCACAGAGAGATGTTCAACGAGAGCATGTCCACCCTACCCATTAACAGGTGATTAAAGAAATAAACTTGAGATTTGCATTACCTATGCTTTCTGCATTTTGTTTGGTTCAAAGTAGCCATATCAAAAAGCCTTGAATTCTAAAATAAAGCCTTAGCAGTTTAGTTCTAAGAAATATGAAAAGCTATCGTTTTGCTTTGTCAATCTGTTTACTAAAAACTGACACTTTTTAAAATTCTAAATATTAGGATAACTTATAACATGTGAATAAAAATCAGGGTGTTGAGAAAATTGCTATGATTTAAGGGATGCTCCATAATTAACAGATGATTGTAATTGTTATGAGTTTACACTGGAGGCGCATCTATTACACTCTGATTGCTATTTATAATCATAGCTCCTTTATGAAAAATGGAGTCAAAAATTTTCTGGGTCAAAATGTTTCTTGACACAGGTCATGCTTTGTACCACAGGGATCTATAACCTGCCACAAGAGGCTGGGGGTGGGGGTGGTAAGGGCAGCAGAGGCAAAAGCAGTTTGTCTATATTCTCTGGAGGACTCAACCCCATCAGAAGCTCTGTTCTGGGTAGTGACCAACCAATCTGCCCAGACCTTCTCTACGGAAGTTTGAATACAGGACACTCAGCTGACCATGAAGCTGAGAGAGAGGGGGAGGAGGAATGAGGAAAGGGGAGGGAGAGAGCGAAGGAGGGAGGGAGGAAGGAGGGACTATTAAGTAGAAGGATGTAGTAAAAACCATAAGTAAAAGAAACAAGGTAGAAAGGAGAGAGCTTTGGTGGAAATAAACAGGTAAAAAGAGAAAATAAAAATCAAAGCTAAAAGTCCTAGAGGTCCATGCATGTTGTCACAAATGGCAGTATTTCATCTCTTCTTATGGCTGAGTAATATTCCTTTGTGTAGAGATAATCATGCTAAGTGAAATAAGCCAGACAGAAAAAGTTGAAAACCACATGATATCACTTATATGTGGGATATAAACCTAAAAGCAACAAACAGGACAAACAGAGACTCATGGACATGGACAATAGACCAGTGGTTTACCAGAGGTAGATGGGGTAAAAAGGGGTCAAATATGTGGCAACAGAAAGAAATCTAACTATGGGTGGTGAACACACAATATAATATAAATATGTCTCACTGTTGAATTGTACACCTGAAACTGACTGGATTTCGTTAACCAATGTCACCATAATAAAAATAAATACATTTAAAAAAATTTAAAAAAAAATGTCCTAGAAAGTGAAAACCTGTTATATTCTAAATGTCATCTCAATATTCTATACTCAATGAAATTATCAATATTTTTATACCAAAACTCCGTCATCTGAGGTCGCCTGAGAGAGTGTGAAGCACCACGACCGAAACCCAAACCACAGCTCGCATTATTCTACCAGAGAGTCAGAAAACAATTGTGTATTGCAGAAAATGCCAGGGACTGTGTGGAATGGAAGGCTGCGGGAGGCCCAGCCCATCCGAGGATCTGAGATGCGGCTCAGGAGGAGGAAGGACGGCTCTGACTCTAGGTCTCTGAAGACCATCAAGGCCAAATGACAAGATATCCTGGACCCGAAAGGTTACAAACTAAGACTGGCATGACAAACTATCGGGACAGACAACCAATGAAAAAGTTTAAGGAAAAATGGAAGCATCAAAGGACATCTGTATACTCAAGCAGAATGTTTCCGGCACCCCATGAAACATACTTAAAAAGACCAAGAAAAGCAGCCTCTTGGTTAAGCTCACAAGGAGTGTGCCCACAAACGTGCATTTTCTGGGGAGAGAGGGGCCTCTGCATAGAAGGCCTGTACTGCTTCTGCTCTAAGATGTCACAAGTATAAGACAGACACCAATTTAATTACAGTTCTAAAGGAATCAAATAAAAATCAAATGTATATATTCACTGCAAATTATAATCACAACAGTTAAACTTTGAAAGGGGAAAAATGCCTTGGAATTGAAGAAATATAGTACATTTTTAAATCCTATTCATTTTGGCACCAATCTTGAACTTCCCTCCATGAAATTTGCAGGGTAAAAATACCAGTTGTTTAATTCATGTTATATTACTATGACAATTAATACGGCTTAACTTATATATGGAGATTCAAAAGCATACTTTGACTGATTTATAAATGTGTTATTTTCCCCTCCACTTTACTGCTCAAAAGTCCCATGAAAGAAATTCTTATTGTCTAGAAGAGGAATGAAAAGAAGAAAAAAAAAATGAGGAATGGTATTTCTTCATAAAAGTTGGTACACTTGGGCTTTCTAAACTTCTACAGACTACTGCATATCTTGCCTCAGGAGACCCTTAAAGATATAAAAATTGTTTTTCTTATTGGATTTCTGATATTAAACCCACTCTCTCACTGGCATTGATCTTAGAATTTCTCTCGCCAGACCTCCACTGCATGTGAGTTTAGCAGGTGACCAAGCCAACTCAATGCAGCAAGTTGCTGGCAGGTAAAGCCAATTTCCTCAAGTAAAAAGATCTCTCTCTCTCTGGGCTTGGTGTGTCAGTCACGATTCTGTCATTCTTTGGTCTCTGGGTCATTTGTTTTTCACTCACTTCTCTATTTCAGTTTTTAAAAGCATTTCACAGCAGGAGACTTACTGATATCTCTAAGTTTTTTGTTTTGTTTTGTTTTGTTTTTCCTTTTTTTCTTCCTTCCTGTTCAGGGAAAACCTCCCCTTTGGCTATCTGGATGTCTAATCCTTTACTTCTTCAGCTCAGTAACACTATTATGTAGTCTTATGTTTCCCTTCTTTTTTGTCCAAAATTGTTGTCTCTATTTTTTTTAAAACTTATTATAAAACATGTTCATATTACTAGTAAAATAGAAAAGAGAAGAAAAGCCTTATCCATATCTTACTTCATTAACACAAACAGTTTTGGTATTTAACATTTCTTCCTAGTCTTCTGACTCATGTAAATCTTTTCACATATAGCTGTAATCACAGAATAAGTAACCTAAATAATTTTGCACAGTAATTTTTCATTATTACTTTCTCAAATTCTATGTTGTCATGAATTTTAGTAGCATAATTTTATTGGCTGATTAATATTGCATTATGTGGATGTTTTATTTTAAATATTTCCTTCTCTTTGTTCTTACCAGTTATGTGTATCTATTTCTTTGAATGGACCCTGGCATTTTGGCAATAAGTGTCCCTTCAGCTGTTAACCTAGCTGTCTTCTCTCCACCTCCCTAAAAGCGACCATGATGTCTGCTGCGGCTACTGCTTCCTGTGTCATCCTTCCCTTTTTCACATGGCACATTTCATTCCAAGAGGAAAAGGTGGGCCTGATCTGGCCACCCGATTAAGGAAGGCTCTTGCTAAGCTGAGGAAAGGCAGTTGCTGGGATCCAGAAAATCTGCAGATATGCTTTGGAGGTAAACTGGAACCAGAATTAGGAATATCCTGTGGCTTGTGAAGTCTACATTTTTAAAGTTACAGGAAGTAAGATTTTAATCTTTTAGAGTCTTTAACAGGACTTCTTAGCATATCTAATAAAAAATGAGATGTGGGGGATGGTTTGGAAAAGAGGAAAGATGACTGAATTAGAATCTTTTCTTTAAATTTTTAGAAAAAAATTTAAGTATAGTTGATATACAATATTATGTTATTTTTAGGCGCACGATATAGTTATTTGACATTTATATATCTTACAGTGTGATCACGCTAAGTTTAGTAATCATTTGTCACTGTGATGACAGATGATTACTAAACATTCCATTTTTCAAGTCTCTAATGATATGATCCTGGATTCCAAGTTCCTCATTTGTAAAACTGGAAGAACCTCTAAAATCCCCTCTGTACTCTACTGCTGAAGGTTAAAGTGCAGACAAGCCAGACACACCCCAAAGGACTCATTACTCATTCTTGGTCTGAGGGCCACTTAGCTTTAATGCTATGTTTTATGTATTTTAAAAAAACTTCTGAAAGACATGTATAGATCATCCTCTTCTGAACACTGGCATGTAAAAGTAAAGCAATTAATTCCTTGGGCGAAGGCGGTGAATTCTGTAGGTAGAAGGACTTTTTAGGTCTACTCAGAGGGGCTACAGCAAGAATGGCAGGCCCAGCTTGGGGCCAGAAAAGCTGTTATTTTCCTTTCAATTTCTCTGTTGACATTCTCACATCTCCTGCTATATTTTCCTTTGCATGCAGCCTAAAACTCAGCAGGATTTTAAAGAAAAGGAATGGTACTTCTGTCAGGAGGGAGGGAGTGAATCTGGAGAAAAGGGAAGAGGCATATTTTATGGGTTTATTTTCTGAGAAATACAAACCTACTCACTCTTCTCCCTTCCTTCTACTTTGTAAGGGAGAGCCTACTTTGGGAGCATGGTTAGGAATACATGCTAACCAGCTGATAGGATAAGAAAAAAAAATTATTTTAGAATATTTTAGATTCCTGAAGTCTTTAGAACACGATGCCTAATTTTGTTCCCGGAGTCATGATCATTTACTAGCAGAAAATGTCTTCCAAGTATTACCCTGGGTTGCCTTCTGCCTCATGCCCCAAGAAAGGCTGCAGGGAGGAAGGGTAGATAAAAAGAGACTGGACAGCCCTGCTTTGCTAGGAAAACAGGGGTGAGACTGCAACATGTTTCAAAAGGTCTTAATTCACATTTTTAACTTAAAAAATTGCTTCACATTAAAAGGTTAAACTTCCCATTATCTTTTTTAATATAATAAAATTGCATTTTCTTTTGCCCAAATTGAAACTAAAAGTGAGGCTTCGAAATAAATGATAATGGAAAAAGAAAATTACAATGTACAGTAGTACTGCAACTGGATAATTAGTAGGTTATTTAATCCACAAACCAGAAGTAGTTAAATTATAACTTGAACCTAAAGAAAATATTACTTTCATAAATGTTAATTTCCCCTCTGCTTGTTTTTGACTCACTACTTTCAATGGCCTCAAGATTCAAAGTAAGCTTTCTCTCTAGTAAAATGTTTTTACTAAAACCCACAAAACCTATTCCACATATACAGAAACCAACAACAAATTCTGTGAATTTTGTATCATATTCTGTGCCAGACCTCACTTACATACAGATCATTGCGGACACAAGTGAAAAACCTGAGTGCCACAGTTGCCATTAACAGATAATCTGGGCGATGTTTTCAATGCCGATATACGAACAGTAGACCCGTAACATATAACAACGATGTGGGGTATGGGCCATGGCCCCCAGAACAGAAGTTTGTGTTTTGGCTCTGCCACTCCCTGGTCTGTGGCCTTGGGCCAGCTCCTTTGCCTTCATGAACTCACTTCCAACACGCACAGATTAACAGCATGTTATCACACAGTGTCGCTGTGAAGCTTAAAAGGGGTGACACATATAAGGGCTCAGCAGTGTGCTCAGAACATGTAAGCCCTCAAAAATGCCAGTTACTCATTCATGTATTCAACAAATAGCTCATGAACACTCACTTTGTGCCAGGCATTGTCCTAGTCACTAAAACAACAAAAATTTCTCTGCTGATGGAATGTATACCCCAGCAGAAAATAATATTTAACTATGGAATAGTGCTTACACTAATTTACAATTATTTGTAAACCAGTAGGTCTCTATGCCACCGAGAGGACACTTAGCAAAGTTTGGAAACATTTTCAAGTGTCACAACTAGCAACTCGTTGCTACAGACCAAAGATGCTGATAAACATCCTACAATGCGTAACAAAGAACCATCTGGCCCAAAACATCAACTACACAGTAACCCTCTACTAAAGGTTATGCATTGACTTAGTTGATCCTTAAAACAACCTTATGAGGTAGGAATTATAAGTATGGATATGTTATTTTTTATACTAACGAATAGTAACTTTTTATAGAGCATAATTATATAACATAGTAATATTTATGTATGTCAATATATAATCTTTATAAAGTTATATAAAATTATATACAGATACTTTAAAAATACCTTCCTAGTATGTATGTGTGTTTAAATATGGATGATGGATTTTACAAAATTGGACCAAGGACCGTATGCTTGTGCCATCTAGATTTTAAACTATTAACCTCTCTTGATCCTCACTCTCATGCTGCAGAGGGTGATCTTTTGTGCCACATCTGTGATGGTTTGCATATCCAAAGAAGGAAGCAGCGTGGTGTACTTGAAACACCAGACCAGGAGAGATCCACCATCTAGCTTGGTCATCCCACTAGCTGTGGCATCTCTGGGGCAAGTCACGTAACTTCTCTGGGCACCTGAGCTTTATTGCCACCAAAACGTGGGGCAATAGTGTTTCAGGTACTGTGCGAAGGTGCCACAGAAACCGTGGTGAGCGTCGCCACCACCTACAGCACCGCTGATGTGCACTGGGTGATCATTTTCTTTTCACTGTTCACTGACTCATTTAATCCTTGCGGCCAAGAGGTAAGTGCACTGATCAGTGCAAATTGAAGATAAGGAGACAAGGAAACACGGTAACTTGCCGGAGGTTACGAGGTAGGGAAGTGGCAGACCGAGAGTTCCGACCAGGCGTCCTGGCTCCAGATCCTCCCTCTCAGCCAGCGTGGGCCTCTCTGGCCGAGCTCCTGTGTGCGGTAGTACTTGATGTGTACGTAGTGGTGATGTCTTCAATTCTTTTTTTCACAGCTTCTGCATTTATTCCATACTTAGAAAGGTTTTCTCTACTTGGAGAGTATTTATACAAAATCCATGTTTTCTTTTAGTACTTCTGTGGTTATACTGCAAAGTTTAAATCTTTGAAATACCCAGAATTTATTTTGGTGGATCATAAGAGTTTGGATTCAACTTTTTGTTTTCCAGATGGCTTCCCAGTTGTCACAATAATTTCTGTTGAATAATCTACCCTTTCCTCACTGATCCGAAATGCCAACTTTATTATATATAAAATTATCATATTAGATGAATCTATTTCTTGACTTTCTGTTGATCTGACAACCAGTAAACAAACACATAGACTATTTTAATTACTGTAGCTGTGTCATATGTTACTATTTGGTAGAGCTAGTTGCCCTCATTATTTTTCCTTTCCAAAATTTTGCTGGCTGTTCTTTAGGAACTTAGAATCATCAACTGGTATTTTTATTAGAATTGTGTTATAGTTCTAAATTAATTTTGGGAAAACTGATACCCTTAAGAAGTTGAATCTTCCCATTTATGGACATTGTGTACTTTTGTGTTTGGTTTGTCTTTTACCGCTTCCACCTTTTTTTGGTGAGCTCCTAACATTTTATAGTTTTCCTCATGCAGGTCTTCCTTTATTACACTTACTTCTGGAGTCAGGAATGTATTCCTATCTGGTTAACAGATATGATAATAAAAACTGTTAGCTACGATGCTATATAAAAAAGTCATTTTTGTTTTGGTTTTGGTTGTGTGCCCTGTTCTTGAAAACTTCTCCAACGCAGGGTTGAAAACTTCACTAGGACCATAGTCATATAACATTTCTTCATAATGCCTGTTAAGAAATTTCTCTCCTAAAATGTTTTAGCTTCAATATAGAACTTATCAGATTTTAGAAATCTTTGCTCCATCTTTAGCTTCATCTTAAATTTTGGGAGTACATACAACCTAATGGTGTAATACGTTTTATTAAACTATTATATTAAAGAGTAATACTTTTTATTAAACTAAAAACATAAAACATACCTCCTAAATTCATTCCAGCTTGAAGACATTTCTGAAGTCTGCAGGCAGGACAATTTTTCCGTCGAATCTTATCAATGATGCAATCATTTCTTCCAGCACATAAATAATTGTGTTGCCCTGAATAAAAAAAAAAAAAGTTAAAATAAAGACTATTATACTAATATAAAGTACTAACATGTATAGTCAGAATATGAAATTTCCTCTTTCCTGCCTTGAAATCTCTTCTTCACAAAAGCAGAAGGGAAACATGATTTACAGATAATATGGGCCCAGGAATGGTGAGCTTAACACAGTGGAGACTTTAGATTACAGATAAGATATCTCTGTTTATTTCCAGCAGGTTCTCATAAAAGTTGAGCTATACTCCTTCACTGCTTAAATTTTTTGATAGCTACATGAGTCCTCTCCGGTGATGGGCAAACTTCATTCAGACGTCACGACAGCACCAATGTAAACAAAGGACCTGTTACAGCTGTTTGAGTTGCTGTGCCTGCTCACCATTTACACATGTGACTGCAACAGGAAGACTTTCAAATTATACAATAATTACTTCGAAGGTTTAACTATTTCATTCTGCAGACCAAACTAGAACAAAAATATTCAGATGTGGGAATACGCTGAGAGAGTAGCATCTATCGGCAAAATGTAAAATTGTAGCCTAGCTCTATTATTCATTTACTTATATTCCACCTCCACCCCATCCCACCAAAAAAAAAATCTACAAAGTATCTCCTAGGTACCAGGCACTATTAGAAACACTAGGGATACAGCAATTCATAAGACAGACAAAAATTCTTACTCACGTTAACTTTTATTCAATTGGGAGGAGGCAGATAACAGAGAAGGTAATTAGGTAAGATATACACATATCATACAGTAATAAATGCTAGGGGTAAAAAGAAGGGAAGGGGGAGACGTGGGATTATATGAGAGGATACTGACATTTTAGAAAGAGTACATACAGGGGGGGGCCTCACTAGAAGTGATTTTTATAGAAAAGTCTGAAGGAAATGAAGGCGCTTCCTGTGTGGACATCTTGGAGAGAAAACATACCAGGCAGAAGGAAGAGCCAGTGAGGTAGGGACAGGGGTGGGGACAGTACTTGGCATGTTTAAAGAACAGACAAATGTGAAAGGGCAGAAAAAATAAGTGGAAAGTAAGAGGCAATGAGGAAAAAGAGCTAATGTGAGTCAGATCACGTAGGGCCTTATGGATCACATTCAACTTTGACTTTTACTCTGAGTGAGATGGGAAGCCACTAGCTTAGAGGACTTTGAGCAAAAAAATGACTTGATGTGATTTACATTTAGAGATCACTCCAGGTGCTGTGTTGAAAGCTGACTGCAGCAGGTTAAGGACAGAGGCTGGGAGATCAGGAGCAGGTTACCACCATAATCTAAGGGAGAGATGATGGTGGGTTAGGTCAGTGTGGTAGCTATGGCAGTGGTGAGAAGTGGTCAGATTCTAGAGGCACTTTGAAGCTAGAGCTGCTAGGATTTGCTGACAGACCAGAGAAAAAGAGGAGTGAAAGAGGCATTAAGATTCTTGGGCTGAGAAATTAGAAAAATGTAAGTGCCATAAATTAAGATGGGGAAAGACAGTAGGAGCACGTGGTTTATAGGAAGTCATCTTAGCTTCCGTCTTGGACTTGTTAAGTTTGAGAGGCCTGAGAAGTATCTAAGTAGAAGTATCAAACTGGCATTTAGATACACAGTCTGGATTTAGGGCGAGGTCTGGGCTAGAGTTGTAATCAGCTTGTGGTCATTATTTTAAGCTGTGAGACTGGATGAGATCAGCTGGAGAATGAGGCACAGACTGGAAAGAGAAGGGTCCGAGGACTGAGTCATGGGTCACTGAAGACATGCAGACAGAGAAGAGAGGGTGTCTCACAGATGACTGGAGAGTAGAGAGCAGGCTCGAAAGCACTCCCTTTCTGCCTGGTATCCATCATGCTCCTCTGGCTGAAGATTACTAAGTAAATTATAGTAAATATTCAATAAAAATAATGTGTACTACTTAATGGAATTAATATAATTTCATCTAGAGCACATTTTCAGTAACATTCTGGTAAATCTTAGTAATAACAATAATGAAACAACAGTAATAGGATAGAGAAATCTATCAAAGTGAAGAAACAAAACCCCACTGTTACAATAATCTAATAATTTATTTAAAAACTGAAGGCTCTTAATAAATAGAGGTAGGTGTAGATAAATGCACAAAAACAATCAATAGGTAGACTATAATTGTGGGACAGCATTAAGTAATTTAATATGTGTGTGGTTGGAGTCTCAGTAGGAAAAGAGAGAATAGATGAGAAAACATATATGAAAATTTCCAAATTTGAATAAAACAACAACCCAGAAATCTAGAAAGCTTAGCTAATACCCCAAATATATATATAAATATATAAAATATATATATATAAGTATACATATAAATTAAGGTTCAACATAAACTGGTTGCTATATATAATATTATTAAGTATTTTATATATATGTTTCATGTATACATTATATATAAATATATAATCTATATATTTTATATTAAAATAATATATATTTTATATATATAATACTTAAAGCAGTCAGGGCAAAAAAAAATTATGTTACATAAAAGAAAACAAAGATAAGAGTATGAAATGATTTTTTAATCAAAACAATTGAGGCCAGAAGACAACATATACTATCTTTAAAGACTGTCAACTCAGAGCAATCAATGAAAACGTTTCTCAAAATGAAGGTGAAATAAAGACATTTTTGGATAAACTAAAGCCAAGAATATTTGTTGCCAATAGAATCACATTATTAGAAATGAAAAAGAACCTGAAACCATAAAACTCCTACAAGAAAACACAGGCATAAACTCAACATGGCTCTTAGTAATATTTTTTTCTGATATATCTGCTTGGGCAAGGGAAAAAAAAATAAATAAACAAAGTGGACTATATCAAACTAAAACGTTTTTGCACAGCAAAGGAAACCACCAACAAAATGAAAAAACAACCTACTGAATGGGAGAAAATATCTGTCAATGATACATCTGGTAAGAGATTAATATACAAAATTTATAAAAGCTCATACAACTCAACAGTAAAAAAAACCCGGACAATACAATTAAATATTAAGCAAAGGACCTAAATAGGCATTTATCCAAAGAGGACATACAGATGGCCAATAGACATATGAAGAGATGGTCAACATTACTAATCATCAGAGAAATGCAAATTAAAACCACAATGAAGGATGTGGAGAAAAGGAAACTCTCATACATTGTAGGTGGGATTGCAAATTGGTATAGCCACTATGGAAAACAGTCTGGAGGTTTCTCGAAAAATTAAAAATGGATATACCTTTGACCCAGCAATTGCAGTTCTGGCTATTTATCCAAAGAAAACAAAAACAATAATCTGTAGAGATCTAGGCACCCCTGTGTTCACGGCAGCACAACTTACAATAGTCAAGATATGGAAGCAACCTAAATGCCCATCAACAGACGACTGGATAAAGAAGTTATGGTTCACATCTATAACGGAATATTACTCAGCCATTAAAAAAAAATGAAATGCTACCATTTGCAATGACATGGATGGACCTAGAGGTTATTATGCTGCGTGAAGTAAGTCAGATAGAGACAGAAAAATGCCATATGATTACACTCATATGTGGAATCTAAAGAACAAAGAGAAAAAACTAATCAAAAAAAACAGAATCACAAATATAGAGGACAATCTGGTGACAGTCAGAGGGGAGGAGGATTCAGGGGCTGGGAGAAAGGGGTGAAGGGTTAAAGAAGTATAAATTAGTAGTTGATAGCTGGTCACAAGGATGGGAAGCATGGCACAGGGAATGCAGCTAGCATAAATGTAACGGCTAGGTGGAGAGCTGAGGAGAGAGAGAGCGCAATTGGGATCATTTTATAAACTATATAAATGTCTAAACAATGTACTGTTATACTTGAAACTAATAAAATTAAATTTAAAAAAGTGAAAGTTGGTAGACTAGATTTTGGGGGAAAAAAAGCAAAATTGAAATATATATTCAGCAGCATTTGAAATATGGAGGTATAGACAGGATGTAAGTTAAAAGATGGAAAAATATACACAATGTTAAATATAAGCATTAGAAAACTGATGTGACTACATTAAAGGCAGAGAAAGTAGACTTCAAGACAGAACACACCACCAAAGATAATGTCATTTCGTAGTGACTCAATTGATATATAACAATCCTAAATATGAATGCATCTAAAAGCAGAGCTTCAAAATACATCAAACAAAAACTGACAGGACTAAAAGGAAAAAAGATAAATCCAAAAATATACTGGAGATTTCCAAATCCCTCCCTCAGCAACTGGTAGAGCAATGACTATCTAGAAAATCTGGAAGGATGCAGAAGATTTTAACAATATTATCAAACACCTTGATCTAGTTAACACGTAGGTCACACAACTGTGTGATGTATGTTCTTTTCTAGTGTGGATGGAACATTCGCTGAGATAGGCCATATCCTGAGCTATAAAAGAAGCCTCACATTCTAAAAGAACTGAAATCATATACAATATGTTTTCTGATCACACACACAAAAAATACTAAATTAGAAATCCATAACAAAATGGTATCTAGAAAGCCCCCAGATATCTGAAAATTAAAAAAACACACTTCTAAATAATTTATGGGTCAAAGAAATCATAAAATAGATTATGTAACATTTCAAAGAGAATGATTTAAAAAGCTCAACATATCAAAATTTGTACAGTACAGCCAAAGCAGTACTTACAGAAGAATTTTTGCTTTATATACTTATAGTAGAAAAGAAGAAAGGCTTAAAATTCAAGATCTAAGATTCTACCTTAGGAAACTAGAAAAATAGAAACCAAACTCAAAGCAAATAGAATGAAATAATCATGTAGAAATCAATGCCAAAGAAAAAAAACAAGCAATAGAGAAAAACCAACAACGCCAAAAGTTGGTTCTTTGTAGAGACTGATTAATTAGGTAACAGCAGCTAGCCTGGAAACCTGTTTCCCGCCTCTCACCCTGGGCCCCATGCTGACGGAGCAGCCACCATAGTGAGCACTGTGATTCTCATGGCAGAGGGGCTGCAGAATCTGACTAATCTAATGCTCCAGCCCCGAAGGGACTCAGATCAAGGCCAATAAACCCACTCAGTCACAAGGGGGCAGGGAATGAAATCTCACCTTGTGCCGGAAGGTGAAGAGCTGGAACTGCATGGGGAGCCTCTCTGAAGACTACCTCCATGAAGGGAAATGAGAACATGTTAGTGCTTCTCTGAAGTATTAAACCATTTACAGTGTTGCTTTTGGGCTCGGGGCGGGGGGGGGGGATAAATTAATTTTAATAGATGAAGATGAAGGTTCTTTCCATAAACAGCTGAACCTTTCAAAGTGTTAATGAGAAGCTACCAGCTTCTAATATGTTTCCTTTTAGAAGAAAACAAACATCTGTGTGCAACCTCAACAAATGTAATCCAGTGACCACCTCACCCCCATGTCCAAAAACACACAACATGTTTCATCAGTCTAAGTCTACTAACACACATACGTACTAAGGAATCTACCAAAAAAAAAATCCTGTAAACTAAAGAAATTAAAACCGTACAGGGAAAATGCAAATGTCCTACAATTTTCAAATAGATGATTACTTTTCTTCATAAAAATTTAGAGAAGTTCTGTCTAGCTAGCTGGTAGCAAGCACTGTAATAGATACTCCAAAGAAAATTAATGCATATCTCCACAAAATGGAAGAAAATCAAAGCTTAAAGTAAATGGGATGTGATTTGAAGATTTCAAAATATTCCTTTAAAATAAAACTTCTGTACAAAGTTACTGAGCATTTATCTACGGGCACTGCGAGACTACTACACACTGAAGAATCGGTCTGTAAGCTAAGGGAGAAAGTAGAGATACAGCACAGACAGCATACTGCCTGGCAGATAGTTTCTACTGAATAAATGTTGAGAGAATGACTGAACATATGTTTACCAATAAATTAAATACATGTACAACATACAAAACTTCCATGTTGATGCGGTTATGTTGTATATAGACATAAATTCATAGTTGTGAATGTTCGCACAAGGCCTATTGGCTCCTAAGTAACTGGCGTACAAAAGACCCATATGCCCAAATCATCTCTGCCCCATCTCCAACATCTTATCTCTTGGGCTCTGTCTCTACACATGCACCATTAAGAAAAAGTGCTCTGAGGATTTGCAAGGAAGCAGCAGGTTTTGGGAAAAGCAGAGACAGCTTAAACCAGGGTCAGAATTCCAAGCAGGATGAGTGTGCTTTCTTGGTCTTCTAGATCTTAAATATACAGTCCACATCGTTGTCCACTGACTTTGGTTAGGTTGCCTTAGATCATAACCATTACAGATTCATTGATGTAAATGTATCTTGTTTTAAGAATGAAAACCTATCCAGTAGGGCTGAGGGAACTTTAGTCACTCATCCATCTGTGTGTACTAGTTCAACATACCTCCCACTTGGAGAAAAGGTAGTCAGTCTAGAAAACAGAAAGCTACCCAGGTTACAGTCGATCTGGATGGGGTGCCAGAAAGCTTAGTTAGTACATGTAGCAAATTCACAGATTTATAGGGAAACCAGAATCACTCACGTCAAAGGAAAAATGCCTCTGTTAAAAAAAAATGTTGAATTCAAAAATAATAAAGAACAAATGAAAATTATAATTTTTTTCTATTGTTTTCAGTGACAGTACTGCTTTTAACCGTAGAATAATTCTGTGAGTGATTAAAAGTTAATTTCATTATTTTAAAAGTTCCTGAACTGATAAAATCATCTTGAATTTTCAGTTATTTTGAAATCAAGAACCAAGTTTTTGTTATACTTGTGCCAATCCCAAAGTAGAAAAGAACTACGGGTTCTGCCTTTAAGCATCACTAATGCCAGCCAGAAAAAGGTGGGGGCATGGACAGCGGTAGGTAGGGAGAGACAGTGGAAAGTGCACAGCTTTATAATCAGATACACCTGGGTTCCAATCCTTCCTCAGCAGTGAACTGTGAGATTCTTGGCCAACTTGCTTTGAGGTTCTGAGCCTCAATTTACTGATCTATGAAATGGACATGGTAATGCTGACTTTTCAGGTTGTTAGATGGCTTCAAATTAATATATATATATAACAAGAAGTATAAAGCCTGGGTTGAGGTAAGGACTCAAAAAAAAAAAAAAAAAGGTGAGAGTGACATTATCACTTATCATGTACTTGGTTAGCTCAGTCTTAAAAAATAAAAAGTAGCATGAGAAAATCCAAAAAACAAACATAGTCAACTGTTAATTATATATAAGTGAGTAAAGAATTTCCTGTGGGAGCAAGTACTTTTGAGTTAGGAAGGCCTCAAGATGAAAAGGGCCCACTTGTGACAAGACAAATACTCTTCAGCTCTGATCTCATCTTTAAGCCTTAACTTTTTAAAGAGCTGGCAAGGAAGTGAGAGTGGAGAACTATAACCTTAAGGTAAACCCAGGACAAAAAGCCAGGGCTCTGATCTGTTTACAGCTCGGCTAAGATTCTAGACTAGGGCCCAAGGCTATAACAGTGGTGTAAGATTCTGAAAAGTTATAACTTCCTTGTACTGTTGTTCCTCATATCCCTTGTTTTCTAGTATTACTTAATAGTAAAACTCTTAAAAGTAAGTAGGGGCAGGAAGAAAGGTGAACTCGTGAGACCGAATGCCATCCTTTCTAGCAGGCTTCAGGGCAACTGCATCCCAGGGGAAGAATGGGTGGGGTAGCAGTAGGAGGCAAGGAAGTTGAGGGCCAAAGGCCCTTGCAAAGAAGAAAAAGAGGTTCTAGCATTTCAAATGGCTTCCCAGACAATGATTTAATTCCATTCGGCAAAGATTTTTAGAGCAAAATATAAAGGTGCAAAACACAGAACATTCCCTCTAAGACCTTATGCTCTAGAGGTAGGATGAGGTTGTGAAAATGGAAATGGCTAAGATACATCATGTGGGACTGATGTCATGTGACTTTAAAACAGGAAGTGACCGTAGCTGAGTGAGGGGATGAGGAAGGCTTTATGGAGAAAGAAAGCATCCAAGGGAAGCCTTGAAGAATCTTGTGGGTTTGAAATGTGGCGAGGACAGACACATAGGCATGCCAGGCACTGGATGAGCCCAAGGAAAAGGCAGAGAGAGACACAGTTAAATGTGCAGTGAGCAGCTTGCATGTAGAGCAGAGGCAAGCAGCGCCTACACATTGTGGTGGCAGGAAGAGGTCCAAGAACTGCCAATGCCACATGGCTCCTGAATCCTCTCTTCTCTTCTGGGTTTCAGACCCCCCACATCCACCTATCCATTGGATGTCCCCACCTAAATGACACATCAAACCCTCTATGGTCACAAATCAAGATTGACATTCCCTACCCCACAGAGAGCCTCCTTCCAGCCTCCTATATTCCCCATCTTAAACCTATAACCAGTAGTCAAGACTAGAGGCCTCGGGGTCATCCTGACTTACAGTCCTCCTGCCTCTCCCCATACCCCTGTGATCCTCAATATCCAGTGGGCCACAGGTCTTGACCATTCTCTCCTGAGCATCTCCTGACTCCTATCCACGTTTCTTATTACTGACTCCACTTATTTCGAGCTCTTTGGTTAAACTTGTGAATTATGCAGTTTTAACCCTTGTTTACTATCTATGGGACCTTAGACAAGTTACTGAAACATTTTGTATATCAGTTTCCACATTTGTTAAATGGGGATTATCAAAGCTCCGATCTCGTGAGTTACCCTGAGGATGCATACACTGTGTAAAGCACTTAAACCGTTGCCAGCATCCAGCAAGGGTCCAGTGAATGGCAGTTGTTCTTATCACTGTAGTATTAGTATTATCGTGTATTACTATTATTCGTGTTACTATTATTTCAACAAACTTGTAACTAGTTCACCGGCTTCTACTATTTCCCCATTTCTAAATCAAATGATTCTTAAACTTTAATTTAAAGGCTTTCTAGAAGAAAAATACCTCTTACCTAGAGCTCAGTGTGTTAAAACAGAGAAAGGAGAGCCACCCTTGTCGACATGAATGAAAGGCACCTCTGAGTGCTGCCCCCTATTCTGTATCCGTCAGGGATGCAGGAGTTGCCGCACTGACCACTTGGGCTCCTCTGAGCTCACATTCATGGGGGCCCTGAGCCTCCACCTTTCCTAGAGCCCCTTCTAAATCACAAATCTGATCATCTCAGCTTGCTGCCTTAAGGCCTTCTAAGGCCCTTCGCTCCTTAAACCTTCAATTCCAAACTTTTAGGTACCTCATTCAAAGTGACACTGAACCACTGGGGCACAAGGTGGGGGGAAGGGCACAGGTGGGCGTGCATAGCAAAACTTACTGCTAAAACTCTATTTCAGGAAAAGTAAGCAAAGCTTGGATCAGAGGCATTTGATACAGTAACGCTGGACCATTATTTTTATTGTTCTTCTTATTATTATTATTGGTAAAAAAAAACAACAATAATTTTGTAGCTTATTTTTATAAAGTGCAAAAACTCCAAATACTGGGTTATTTTGTGTAGTTGTATTTCTGTGTACATGTAGAGACATATAGGTCGGTCCTGAATCAAATGTCATCCTTAGAGACACCCGACAACTGCAGATGGGGCACGGTGGCCTGCAGCCAGCAGTCCCCTGCCAGGCTGAAGGTCAGTGCTGGGCCGAGGCAGCTCTGCTGGTACATCTTCCCTCTTATTACCTCTGTATTTTTGACTTCTGGATGAAATCTAATCTCTGCTTTTCCCTGGTTCAACTAATTTCATATTCAGTGATATCTAAAGATGCAAGCATGTCCTTCAACTACACAGCAATGACCTGCACCTCTAACTACATCTGCAAAAACATGCTATCTTCTCTTATTTGCTTGGGAGTTAAGCCATAGCATGGCTTATAATCGGGATAGTCCCCTTTGATCAAGTAATATACTAAAGTTTTCAGGAAAAGTTAGATAAGGACAAAACCAAGTTCTAGATGCCCTAAAACTATGGTGAACAACTACAAACGCCTTTTAGATTCCTGAAAGAAAGATGTGCAAAGAAGGAAGTGGTTGAACTTGATCTTATAAGCAGGCATTTAACCAGGCAGGGGATTAAAGTGATTCTTAACAGAATGCCCCGAATTTTATGTTTTGAAAAACTGACTTATGACATTTTGGGAGCACAGCCCTTTACACAGGGGACTGACTGATGAGAAGAAGAATGTCCCTGCCCTGCGCTCCAGACCCCTTCTCATCCACGTGAAGCTGTGCCCAGGGCCTTGGACTGTGCCTTCTAGAGGGGACCATCACTGCCCACGCCCGCCACGGGATGCTTCCTTCATGGTGGCGGCAGCCCACGGAGCCCACACTTCTGGCCTCCATCTCCTTTACTCACTTGGCCTTGACTAGGAAGTCTGAGAAGAATAAATCTGACCCACTTGCTTCCTTGACTCCCTCGGGGAGCAGATGCAGCCTCCAGCTCTGGGGCAGCCTGCACCGGCATCTAATTCTGAGGCTCAGGTAGCCGTCCCCCACCAGACACTTTTTTTTTTTTTTTTTTTGCTATTATCACTAAGCCATATCCTTCAACTCAGTTACCCCCTCAAAAGTTGATACCATCTTCCACCAGCCACAACTTTGTTTTCTTTCTCAGTTTGTTCAGAACCCAAGGGGGGGAATGTGCTGTTTCACAGGTCTCTTAGAGATGAAGAGAGGGTCCTTGTCACTGGGATCTCGACAACAGAGACACAATACCGAGAGAGTTCCCAAGCCTGAACCCTGCAGCAAGGCCCCTATGGTTTCCCTCCGCCCACTTCTTGGAATCTCTCTCCTTAATGCCCCAGATCTGCAGCCTGTTAAAAGACAGGGAGCCCAGAGGATGTGGTCGCTGCGGTAATCCAAATGTTGGGGTGCAAACTCCTTGATGCCAGTTAAGACTTATTTTAAACCCTTTTCTGTTGTTGTTTTTGTTTTCCTTTGAACAAACAATCTGCCACGAAATTTCACCACAGGATCTTGTTTTCCTTTAAAACCTTATTTTCATGCTTACCATGTTATGTGACATGCAATTTTCTTTTCACACCTTGAAGCTACATGAGAATTTAACGTTTTAAAAGGGAACATAACTGATAAAATTGTTTCATATTTATCACTACCTGAATGATATACTGCTCAACAATTTGGTATACACCCAAAGCCATTAGGAAGTCTGATGGTTTTGTTGTTGCTGTTATTCATTAAGATATTGGAACTCCGTACTTTAGCAAGAAATCAAATTTTTATTTAAGAGTCTTCTTCACTTAACTACCCCCGATGGACGCTCTATAATAACCTGATTTTATGTACAATGTAAGTTTCCCTTTTTCAAAAACGCATTCATTTTCAGGAAGACAATTTCACTGAACCCTTTCTCAAATTAACTTTTTGTTTAAATATCTCTTTAATTTTTAAAGATCCATTTGTTGTCCTGCTGGAAGATTTTTTTTTTTTTTTTTTTTAAAGCAGTTGACAACTGCCCAGCAACAGCAGCCTGTGTTTGCAGTCACTATTTTGGGCTACATCACATGTCACTTACATAACCTTGTTTAACTGCTCCTGAACTGGTTCGAACAACCTGGGAAACAGATTAGGGCAGTCCCAGCAAATTCCCGCATTGCAGATTCTGATGGGTGATTTCCCATCCCCCTTGCCCGTCCTGCATCTTATAATGTTGCATGGTGAGTGAGACAGTGTCCAACAAGAACTGGTTATTCATTGTTAGAGCTAAAACACTTGATAATTAACTTCCTCTGCTCAGTTTAAACCAGTCCAGTCTGCCCATAATAAACCAATGAACAATGCTCCCCTGCTGCTGAGGTTTATGAGTGAGCCTGGATTAACATGCTTTAAAATGCCAGAGGGGAAAAAAACTCACTTGGGAAGTAAATATAGGTTGCCTTTGCCACCTTGAAACACAAACCTTTTGAAGTTATGTTTTTAGGATTCTAAGATTTTAATTTAGAAGTCAGATTGGGCTTATTTTTTTTTCCCTGCAGTGTTTCAAGAACTCTTCCCATGTTGGTAAGAACAAAATTCCCACATAAACGTTTTTCTGGTGTGAAAGGTGTTCGTTTTTTCACGTTAAAAAACAAAAAAATAAAAAACAACAAAACAACAAAAAAACTTCTAATTGTCATGACTTAAAATTTAGGCACTCTGCATATTTCATTGAAAGATAATAAGGGACAAAAACCAAGTGCTGTAAGCTTTTAACCTTGAGAAACATTTATTAGGATGTAAATAGGAAAAGACAAGTATGTTATGACAAGGAACAAGGAATATTTTTTCAGGAGGAGTGACTTACGTCCCACACACATTCAATAGTAGGAATTTAGCAGAGTTGTGCTTCACTATGCAAAAACATCTGTTATCTAGATAAACTAATAAGTTATTCAAGGCAGTGAGCAGGGAACTAGCATTTGTTGAATTCCTGTTATGTGACAGGTGCTTTACCAATCATATAATTTAATCTTCAATCTAAAAATCATATGGAGTGGACCCCATAAGACAGGTCACATTACCCCCATTTTGTCAATGAAGACACGGAGAGGTTACGTTATGTGGCCAGCTTTTCC
>CM053512.1:14389283-14447669 GCA_028627145.1 Eidolon dupreanum
TGCTCTCCCCCAAGGTCACACCGTGAGAGCTCGGTCGGGAAGTGGAGCACTGTGCCTGGAGCAGACCCCCTGGCTGCCACCTGGTCTCACCACTCCCTGACTGTTGAGAGCAGTCATTAATTAGCATCATGAAGCTTCAGTGCCCCCATCTGTAAACGGGGGTAGTAATAGCGTCTCTCCTTCAGGGCAGCATTTAGCTTTGCCTAGGCCAATCCTGACTTTGGGCAGACAGGATCTAGTCCCTCTATTCCAAACCTGAGATTCCTGTGTTAAGTCACTTTTTTACCAATTATGCTTGTATTTCAGGTTTCTTTTGTTAACTGGGCTCATTCCTCTGTCTTGCTGCCTGTTTTGGAGCATGCATGGTACCTCCAATTCTTATAGGACTAAATTCCCCGCATCCTGGCCCCCTCTGAAGTTCAGTCCAAGACGAGCTCTAACACTTGCCTTTCTTCAGATCCCATCTGTCTCCTGCATCCAAAGACTCACAATGTCCTGCCTACGCCACAGGGGCTTCTTGCTCTGACTTCTGGACTGTATTTTCTCATGGCATCTGTGTCCACACCCCAGTTCTTATCCCACCTGGGGGAGCAGGTCTGGTTTCACACCCCAGGCCTTTCCAGTTTGCCCCATCATTACATTTGTTAATTTCCAAAGATATATTTTCTTTCCCTAATTCCTGTCACCTTTTCTCTCATACAGAAGCAATAAGATATAAATGAATAATAACATTTGCAATTGTACTGTTTTTTCCTCTCTCCCCAAAAGCAAGAGCCAGCCATGAGAAACATACCAAAATTACTTTATTTGATCACTAAGAAAGTATATAGATTTACAAACTGACTGCCTAACTATCATTGCAGTCATTCGTAAAAGAGAGAGAGGCACTCATGTTAGCAGTCTATGTAACTGGAACCTGCCAGCTAATTTTTAGTTCATTCAGATCATCTAAAAGGCTGGGATGGCTGCTCCCAGACTTTATCTCTGTGGGCCTTCTCTTGTCTTCCAGGTCTCCCACCTCCAGGTCTTATCTAGCCTTAGGCCCTGAACTAATCTTGCTGAAGGCTAGAAGTTCCTAGTATATTCCAGCCCTTCCCCATTGCTACTCCCGAGTCCATGATGTTGGCCTCCTGAGTTTGCTCAGAGCTGCACTGCTGCATAATGTTCTCTCCCTGGACAAGAGTTTCCCTACTGGACTCCAGGTCATAAGTCAACATGGTCCTCTATTCTGCATCCTCTTTGTCTTGGAAGAAGGTCGGGGTGGGTAAGCTTCATGAGGACAGTCCTGTTTTACTAACAGAGAATGAAGGTGGGCAGACAGAGGCCTGCTTTGGTGTGACGCCTGGCTAATCCCAAGTTTCTAACATCCTCTCCAGTGGGGTATGGACCCAAGCCTAGTGGATTATAGCAAGGTAATTTGCTTCTCCATTTGTCAGTGCTCCTTATGTATACTCCTAATGTGAGAAAAAGAACTGGAGTTTGAGGCAAAGTTAGGCCTTGGGATTGGTCCCCCATCCAAGTTGTTTTCCTAAGCACCTACCTGATATTGCTGGTTTGGCCTTACTAGTCCCCATCCTATATCCCTGCACTCTACAAGGTGGTTTAAGTGCCACAAAGCATGGGCAAAACTCCAATATTCCAACTGTCTACCTGGATTCTCATTCGTATGCCCTGTCCGCCTGCTACGTGGTCTCTGAGGCCTCACACCAACCATCTGTCTTGGAATTACTATGCCCCTTTGACTCTTGACCTGGTTCTATTTGTTCTAAGGTGTGTCATAAGTACAGCAATGTGCCATGGGAATGAGGAAATCCCGAGATACAACAAGTGCAAAGCAATCGTAATGTGGGTTTTAAGTCTTTTCTCTCTATAAGTATCAATACATTTTTACTTTCACATGTTAAACTTTTTCACACTAAGTTCCTCTGTGACCTTTGTAAATCACTACTTTCCTGGTATCCTGGTCAAGTCATAGCCTTTCCAAACCCCTTCTCTTATCTGTAAAATACAGAGATGGGCTTAGATGCACTCTACTGTCTGTCCCTTCCTCTGCCTCTTTGCTTCCATGGTCCTGAAAAGAGGAACAGTGAAGGAAAAGGTAGAAAGTCATCATTAGAATGAACAGGTAGTAAGCAGGGCAATGCAGCCTCACCCTGTCACCTGTGTAAATACACAGTGTAAGTGGCAAAATCACACTAGGAGCAAACTGCTGCAACAGAAGAGGGAGCTGTAATCACAGCCCTTATCCCACAGGAGAGTCTTGGAATTGCATATTAGTTAAAGTTATTCAAAGGCAGTCACTATGGCCTTTGATGAGAAAGGCAGTCAAAAATAAAGGAAATTACTTTTTTGAAAATACTTCTAATGAAAGTACTCTAGGAGATACAAAAAAAAAAAATTAAGACTGTGTGCATATATGTACAGATATGTATTCATACATATATTTTAAATAACTACAACAGTGTTCAAAGTTAAAAAGTGATCACACTATAGTTTTGAAGCTAAGGTCTAAAAAAAAAAAAACCTAAAGTTTTCATTAGGTGTTTCAAGATTAAAAAAAAAAATGCAGAAATAAAGGTTGACTCCCCTCTTTTAATCTATTTACTATGGACCTGAAAGTCTTTGAAGAGGCTGTTTATGTATTTATCTTTATGTTGTGACTATAAAATTGATAAAACGTAGTGGGAAAAGTCTAGAAGTAATACTTTCAGTCAAAGAAAAATTAGAGATTGTTATAACTTGATGAGCTGTGGCTTCAATGGAAGAATATTAAAGAGGTATTCTGTGGTTAACACCTTAGATCGAGTTACATGAGATAATGTGCCTGTATGAAGCAGGATGACGATAAACAACTACAGCTTGTAGGCCAAAAATAGCCTAGTTTTTCCCAGCTCTAAATTCCATCTGTCAAAAGTAAGGTGGATGGCATTCACCAGATACCAGCAATGCATATATAGCTGAACTGATTCAATCTTCTGTGGGACTTAGGTTTGTTATCTATAATAATAATAATGTATCATCAATTAAGGGAATTTGTATAAATGTTTATGTAATGAAGGCTTTGGCCATTATCATCAGCCCAATCTTTCTCCCTTTCTAGAAGATGAAGTCAACACTTTCACATCCTCTCTACACATATCTAAGTCCCTGAGTGAACCTCATGTTTCCTGAAATGTCACTGACCTTGGATGATGTATCTGCTGACTCTGAAGCACCCTCACACTTTATTTGAACCTCAGGAATCCAGCTAACATTGGCTGATAACTAATATGAGTTAGGCTGCATAGCACTGCATTTTCTTTTAAGATTTGCAAGAAGATCATAAGCTATTAAGATCATGCCCATTTGATGTTGTTCTTATTGCCTTGGCAAATTCTTAACAGGAATTTTTGCTCTCTTCCCTCTGTGAAGGCTGGCTGTTTGTATGTCATGCCATTTCTTCATATCTAAATCAGAACATCTTAAAGGGAGGAAGCAGGCCTTATGCATCAATAGAGCACCATGGTGCCGAGGATGCAGTAAGTGTTAAACACACGTGGCATGGGCAGTTCTACACCCTTGTTCTCAAAAGTAAGAAGTATAGCTCTCATTTAGCACTAGTCCAGTGCCTTAGGCAGGAATGCCCATCTCTTCAGCTGATACCCCAATCCTGTGCTGTGGACTGCCCTTTCCCCCAAAGCTCTCAGTGCCCAGGCTGCGGACGAGGAGGAGTTAATGCTTGAGACCTTGCCCCAAAGAATATCCAGTCACAGCATCATTATAGAATAAGGCAAATAAACACAGGGGGGCTAAGAAAACATCTGAAAGTGAACAAATCATTAGAAATGAAAATTAAAACAAAAAGTACATTTTGACTATTGTTTCGTGGTCCGCAGCAAAAGGAAAAGAAAACAAACTCTCATTGATTCATAGTTTAATCCTATGATACAAAATGATTTGTGACAGAAATAGAGGTACTTCCTATCTGCACGGTTTCAGACTCTGTCACCTTATAAGTAGCTACTGTGCAACAGGCTCCATGTTGACTGAGCGTACAAAGCATGTCAGACAATATCTGCTCGCAAAGAGTTCTCAGCACTACATATGTGTGACGATGACAAAATGTGCTAAGTGCATTTTCAGGTATAAAATGTATTATGTTAGGATGGCAATTATTAAAAAGATAAGAGATAACAAATTTTGGTGAGGATATGAATAAAAGGGAACCCTCGTGCACTTGGTGGTGGGAAATGTAAACTGGTATAGCCACTATGAAAAACAGTATGGAGGTTCCTCCAGAAATTAAAAATAAAACTATCATATGATACAGCAATTCCACTTCTGGGTAAATATCCAGAGGAAATAAAATCATTGTCTTGAAGAGATAGCTGAGATCCCATGTTCATTGAGGTGATATTTACAAGCCAAGGTATGGAAACAACTTAAGTGCCTGTCAACAGAAGAACACATAAAGGAAATGTGGTATATGTGTGTATATTTATGTATATCATGTATATCAGCTACAGAGAGGGCGAGGGAGGGAGGTTGATTGACTGATTATTCATCCTCACAAATCCTGCAATTTGTGACAACACGGGTGAACTTGGAGGGCATTATGCCAAATAAAATAAGCCAGACAGAGAAAGACAAATAATGCATGGTATTGCTTATATATGAAATCTAAAACTAAAAAAGTAATAAACATCGAACTCATAGAAACAGAGAGTAGAATGGTGGTTGCCAGGGCCCGGGAGGTGAAGGGTGAGGGACATAGGGAGAGGCTGATAAAATGATACAAACTTTTGGGTCTGATGACCTAATGTATAGCATGGTGGCTGCAGTTGATAACGCTGTATTGCATAATGCTAAGAGAGTAAAATTTAGGAGCTCTCACAAAAAAAAGAGGGAAGAAGGAAGAAGAGGAAGAGGAGGAAGATGATGACGAGACATAACGAAGACGATGATGAGAAAAGAAAGAAAAGGTAAATATGTGAAGTGATGGATGTGTTAATTTGATAGTGGAAATCCTGTGACAATATATACATAATTCAAATCATCACACTACCTATTTTAAATATATTATAGATATATACTTCAATAAAGTTGAAAAAATTGTTATGAGATCACAGAGCATTAAGAAATTCATGATGGAAGAAGGGGCGATACCAAGTGGTGATCAGAGAAGCTTGATGAAGAGGTCATCATTCATCTAGACCTTAAAGGAGAAATTCTGTTTTTCCCAGCTGAGAAAGAAGAGGGAAGGACATTGATGGCTTCTGTCAGCCAAGACCATACGTCCCCAGGTTGGGTCAGAGCTGCCTCAACAATGTCCCAAAGCACACACAGTGCCTTCTGCAAAGGACTCAGAACAAGTCAGTTAAATAAGTGTACAGAAAACTTCAATGAAGTCATGGAATTAATTTTAAAAACAGTAGAATAAAGATATCAAAAATATTAACATGGTCCAATTGCCAAAACTAAGGGAAAACAGAAATCATTACACATGATTCTAAAGTCAAAGGAATGTCAAACAATAGGTGAGAAACTGACCCCTAAAACTGATGGGATTCTGGTGTAGGTTTGGATTTACATGATAACTTACTAAAGAAGCAGCTTCCCACTTTAATATTTATAGTATTCTGAACTGAATATATTTACCCTATATGAAATTAAAGCTGAGCATTTTTATGCAGCAGTTCCAAAGGATATGGTCTTTCACGTGTATTCAACCTTTAAGTCAATACAATCTAATAGTTTCAGGAAAGAAGATGTTAGATTTCAGACAGCTATTCTGCCTAAAACACTCTAAATTATTTAAATTAAATTCTGATTAAAGTTAAAATAAAATCTTCTTCAACAGGGCATGCAAGGTTCTTAGAACTCTTGCAAATGAGATCTTTGTAATCTGATTCTGTTTCATCCAGTAAAGCCATATAATAAATACACCATGACAATGCAGTCATGGTGGCTGTCTGTGGAATACTTTTAAACTTACAGAGCCCCCTTGTTCTTGAACTCTAAAAAGGCATGAGGAAATGGTATAAACAGTTCCCCTTGATGTTTGAATACTAGGTACCACCCTGAATTATTGAAATTTCTGTTTCTCACAGAAGAAAATAGAGGATTTTTAAGTCTATTTGTTTTAGAAAACTATATAATTTTAAACCTAGAGGGAAATAGTTCATTCCAACCTAGGATTTACCCAAGGTCATAGAGATAACAGAGAAATGCTAGACTATAAATCAGTAGACCTGGGTTTGAAATCAAACTTGTTCACAGTAGCTCCTAGACGTATGAAAGGGTTATGGTATAATAAGCCCACTATAAGTTGAAAATATCATAAGTCGAAAATGCACTTATTAAACCTAACCTACTGAACATCATAGCTTAGCTTAGCCCACTTCAAACATGCTCAGAACACTGACATTAGCCTATAGCTGGGCAAAATCATCTTGTCGCTACCATGTAACATCACAAAAGATAAATATGTTAGCCCAGGGAAATTATTAAAGTTCGAAATTTGAAGTGTGGTTTCTATTAACTACATATTGCTTTCACACCATCATAAAGTTGAAAAATTTTAAGTCAAACCAATATAAGTTGGAAACCATCTGTAGTTACTAGCTGTGGGACTTGGAACAAGTTACTTTACTTTTCATGAGTCAGTTTCTTCATCTGTACAATTACCTAAATATAATCTACCTTGATAGATTATTGTACAGGACAGAAAAAAAATTCATATTTAAGATGCCAAGTAAAATGCTTAGCAGAATAGGTATGGAAACAGCTTAGCTATTAATATGGATTATGAAGTTGAGAATCAATCAAGCAAGATCTCCTGCTTATCAATTTACCATATTGTCTGGGCTGCTTTTATTTTGCTTTGCTTAAAAAAATGCAAAAAATACTAAAGAGTGGGTACAACTATGTACCCATCTACCTACCCTCTGTAATTTGTTGCTTTTTAACTACAGAAACAAATAAATTAAACAAGAAGATTTCCCAAATCATCGTCCAGGTCTGAATGAATTTGGCTGTTACCGTAATTTAGCATTTCAAGTGGACAACTGAAAATTATATAATTAGAAAACCAGGGAAGAGAAGACTCTACTGAAGAGCTACCCGAGTCACATCTAGAAAAGGTGAGGTCCAGCAAACTGCATGGAGGCTGGGCCAGGAGGTAATGAACTGAGTAAAGCAGCAGGAGACTGCAGACCCTGCTGGCTCAAGGAAAGAGCAGCTGCTACAGCTGCTCCTCAGGGCTCGCCAGCTGCTGGCATGTGGGAATGCGGGGCGGTGCTGCCAGGTCTTCCGCTGCTCTGAAAGAGGCTGGGCGTCCAGGTTTTATGTGAAATCTCCTGATTTAAAAATGCTGGCTCCTAACTCAAAAATCCAACCTCCCAAAAAATATTTGTAGAGGACAAACAAAACACCTCAGTGGGCTGGATCTCAACCTGGGGGAATCAGTCTAAGACCCTTGAAAGGACAAGGGCACCCGGGTGCTGGGGGTGCGGCTGCACTCAGCCCTCCAACAACCAGACGGGGGCTTGGAGCGAGGAGCAAATTCTCCACTGAGGCACTGTCGGGCAGAAACCTGGCCTTTTGTCTTTGGATTTTTATTTTTATGCCTATAAATTCACAACAAATCCTAGAAATTGGCACTAGGATAAATAATATAAACCCAGTTCAGGGTACGAGAATGGAAAATGGGACATCTAGCATATAGGCATGTCCCAGAATTTCGTTACCCTGATGTCCTTGAGATTCAGTGCTATACGCCTCTGGTGTTTCACAGAGTATTGGGAAAAACACTCGCATTGACTCTGGGTTCTCTGGAAAACCATTCCAGTTCACTAAGCTGCAAATGTTATTAAATGCCCTTGAGGCATTTCTCTGAGAACCTCTGAATGCTGGTGGTGGCTGTGCCCGGCTAGCTTACAGAAGCTGATCTGGGCCTTCCTTGTGAGGAAGCAAATGCTGTGGATGCACACTATGGAGAAGGTGGAGATAATTTATTAACATGAATCCCAGCAATGCCCCACACATGACCAAAGCTATGCATTTGCAGCATCAGGATTAAAACAACTATCAGATTCATGCTTCCTCCAACACACCCTGGAAAGTAACACTGGGGATCAAAAACAAACAAACAAAAACAAACAAACAAACAAAAACAAGAACATCAAGGCAAAAAGATTTCCTCATTCTCTGGCCCATTTGAGGGGGTGTGATTTACCTGCTAGGCTCTGAGCAGTGTAAAGATCTAGAGCAGGGTGGACAGATTTTCTGTAAAAGGGCCAAATCACAACTTTTTTAGGCTTTGCACAACACTTTGTTACAACTAGTCAACTATGTCATTGTACTGTAAAAGCAATCATAGAAGACATGCAAATGAATGAGTGTGGCTGCTTTTCAATAAAACTTTATTTATGGACACTGAACCCTGAATTTCCTACATTTCTTAATGTGTCACTAAATATTTTTCTCTTGATTCCCCACCCTCACCCGCTATCTATTCTTAGCTTGAAGACCATGCAAATATATTTAGTGGGCTGGATTGGGCCTCTGATCTAGAGAAATAGTCAAGCAACAAGAAACAGTAGTTCCTGGTCAATTACCATAAATCAAGACTCTGCTAAGCACTTTATTGGATCACTTAACTATGATGGTAACCTGAAGAAATATCCTATCCTTATTTTCTCCACTTTACATATGGGAACACTGAGGCTTCGAGCAGTCAAGTGTGTATAGTCAGAAAGTAAATAGCCAGGATCTGAACCCAGGCACACTGGCTGTGGGCTCCATGCTACATTCTAGGGGTCACATATGCAGATAGTGGTTCTCAACTCTGGCTGGGCATCGAACCCTTACTAGAGAGTTTTCAAAAAATATAGGTACCTGAATTCCCCAATTTACTAAATCAGAATCACTGGACATGTCACTCAGGCATCTCCATGTTAAAAAAAAAAAAGGTTTCCCACAAGTGTTTCTGTAGTACAGTGAGGACCTATGCTACCTCCTTGCTTTGTGAGACCGGGTATTATCAGACATGGTCCTACTGATAAAGAGCGTACACATCCCTAACGTAGATCACCCTGCTACTCGACTCTGTTACTTAGTTCACATTCAAAATCATAAGGAAGTTCTTTAAAGGCAATAGGCCCACAAGAAGCTTAGTCCCAGATGGTCCCTGGAGTCTTATTACCAAAGCCATACTTGCTGAAAACTACCACTACAGAGCTGGGGATGAGCTAAAGTGGAACTAAAACTGGATACCTACACCATATCAAGAGCAAAAATAGGCAAGATGGCTAGAAAAGGTAATACAAATCACATAAGAACGTTAAATAATACATTTAAACAGAGTAAGTGTAAATAAACCAATCTGATTTGGGGCGAAACATTTATTTGCATGACTGCAATGGGTTCCCAATGATCAGAATCTCCCCACATAGCTTTGGGAAGTTTTTAAGTCTCTGGTTCTGAAAAAACTCACTACGTGAAAACTCTGGTAATCTCCCTTGTTAGATCTAACTCAATGGAAACCAAACAAAAAGGCAATCTCGCAAATGTGCTTCTACCTCAGAACAAACAGACAGACAGCTCCGGGGATGTGCCCCACAGAGTACAACCAGGTACTGTATACCAAAGAGATTTTCAACCTGGGGACAGGGCCAGTCATGTCTTCCTGAACTTCTCCTTATCAAAAGCCTTTAGTACAACAGAATATCTGGAACCCACCTGAATGAGGTGACTGTCCCTATGAATGTCTGCTCAGGGCAGATCCACTCTCCCACTATAATTTTAACCTTCCAATGGGGTTTCTGCCTCCTTCCATCTTTTCTTTTCGATAACCCATGATGGTCTGCATCTGTCTCTGGTAATATTAGCCAATCTTTCCTTCCTTCTACCTACTAACATGTCTCAGACACCAAATGTGGCCTCATGGGCCTTGTGACCCAGAATAGTCTATAGTTTTTCACCCTCTTACTGGAACTGAGTGCTTGTTGCCTATCAAGTAGTCAAGAAGCTTAGAGCTATAAACAGAGAAGACAGACATGGAGAAGAACTATATAGCTAAAGGCGCAGACAGAAGCCATGTGTAATAGACTGCGGTCCCTGTAATCAATATGTGTTGCCACTAGCAAGCATCTTCAATAATGATACCTTTGAATATAAAGGACAATGTAAACCTCTTAAAACCAGGGCAAATCCACCACAGCTACATGGCTTTATTTGCTGGGAGGTTTACTCAATCAGATAAATAGTTCTGTTGTCTTGTTTTAGTTTTCTAAGGGGTTTCAGCAGAACGGTACAAAAAAAAGTTACCAACATTTGATCTTAACTTCTTCAAACACTAAGAGCCCAGTGTCTGCAGTGTGAATTTACTATAAGCTTAAGTATACAAACAAAGGTAAAAAAATGGAGTTATAATTAATCGGTGTTTCATTAATGAGAAATAATAGTAACTGGATTTTAATAATAAGAATGCAAGGGCATTATTGAAAAAATATATATATATAAATTACATAAACACAAACACTTACACATAAAATGGAAAAAACAGCATACTTTGAGAGTATGGTCCAAGAGAATCCTCAAGCACAAAAAGTGTTACAGTGGAACAGTCAGTCCGTCACGTGAACGACGCATGACTCCGCAGAATCACTGGAAACGCTACTGCTGTGAGAGAGTCAGGAGGCCACAGGATCGAACCCCACGTTTTCTCACAGGTAACAAGAGGTCAGTATTAGTCTAGTGGTTTTACGGTTTTGTTTCAGTTAATATTTTGATGTATTTTCCTTGTCTTGTTTTTCAAGCCCACTTCTTTTAATAACACAGAAATATGTTTTACTTATCCTTAATATGTGCAATTAATAACAATTAGTTAATTTAGAGACATGTGTAACCATCATGATGATACAGTTTTAGAATATTCTCATGACTTCCAAAAGATGCCTCATGTTCAATTATGGTCAATTCTCATCTCTTCCATCCAAACCAACCACTAGTCTGTTTTCTGTCTCTTTAGATTCATCTTTCTGGACACTTTGTATAAATAGAATCACATGATGCATGGTATTTTGCTTTTGGTGTTTTTCCCTTAGCACAATGCTTTTGAGGTTCATCCATGTTGCAGCATCTACCAAAAGTTAGTTCTTTTTTTACTGCTGAAAGGATTCCCTTATGTGGATAACCACATTGTTTATTTATTTACCAACTGATTAATATGGGATGGTTTCACACTGAATAATGCTCATGAACATTTGTATAAAATCTTTGTATGGGTATATTTTTTCATTTTTCTTGGGTAGATACCTAAAAGTGGATTTTCTGGGTCTTAAGGCAAGTTTATGTTTAAATTTTTAAGGAATTGCTGAATTGCTTTTCAAACTAGCTATACAATTTTACACTTGCACTACTAACGTATGAGGGTTCTAGTTTTTTCATATCTATACTTACATTTAACATTGTTGCATTTTGCATTTTTATTCTAGCCATTCTTAGGGGTATGAAGTGATATCTCACAATGGTATTAACTTGCATTTCCTTAATGATCAATGATGCAGAACATCTTTTCATGGAACTATTAGCCATTCATGTGTCTTCTTTGATGCATGTCTATTCGAATCACTGGTTCATTTTTAAAAGTTGCCATCTTATTATTGAGGTCTATAGGTTCTTGATATATTCTGGATATAAGTGCTTAACTAGTGTTTAAACTTTGGATGGAACTCTAAAATTTAAATTAAACTTTCATTTGATGAGCTAGAACAGGGGCTCTCAAGTTGTGGTTCAGGGTTTCAGGCAATGTTTTACAAGGTCCAATAAGCCAAAAGTATTTTCATAATTATATGAAGACATGATTTGCCCTTTTCATTCTCTCATTCTTTTCATGAGAATAAATGGAGTTTCCTCGGGACTGGGAGTATCTACAATTATCTGGAAGGCTCTTTAAGTACTGGATTTTTAATGTCATTCTTAAAAGAATTAATACATATTTTTAAATGTCTTTTAATTTTTAACAAAAAATATACATAGCTATAACGCACATAAACAAAAGCTCTTTAGGATTATCAACATTTTTAATTGGGTCAAGAAAACCTGCAACCGAAGGGCTTGAAAACCACAGAGGTAGAAGAAAGTCACAAAATTCGTGATTACAGAGGTCACCAGAAAACATTTTCCTATGCCAGAGTCAAGCAAACAAAATCTGTAATCAAAGAAAAACTTCCTCACGGAATCCATCTGGAGGTGCAACAGACAAGAAAGTGGTGCACATCTGATGGTGCCGAGTGCTCTCCCACAGGACCTGGGGGCTGGGATCTCTGCTCCTTATCTGGACCAGGGAGGCAAGGATGGGGAGCATGAGGACATGGCACTGTTTTGATGTAAAAAGTTACACAGAGTGGACTCCGACTAATCTCAGGTTTTTAATGGCTGCTTCTTCAACAAGTAATTTTGAAGGCTTTGAGATGTTTGCCACCACTTGCCGAAGAGCCAGCAATGAAGAAAATATGTACAAAGAATATCTGGAGGTAAGACCAAATTTCTGGTGAGATTATTGCTGAAATTTGTCAAACTCTGTGCACAATATGGGTCAAAAACAGTTGGTTTCTGGAGTGACGTGTCCCATATGCAGTGGTGTGCTGTTCACCCACCTCCTGCAACACTGTTATCAGAAGATAGTGGCTCAAGGGATTGACAGGTAAATTGTAAGCCTTTATTATTATGCAGACCTACCAATAATTTTTTTTTTTAAAAATGCATCTGCTAGATCTCAAACAATATTTCCAGAGTAGTAGCACTATCAAGTCGTAGGAAGTAGACATACAACTCACAGAGTAATTCTTGCTCAATCACTGTACGTTATACTAAGACATCTTAGAGTTTAAAGGGGACTATTTAATTGCTAGTCATAATATCTCAAAATATTGCAAATGAAAACTGATGATAAAAATTGGAAGAGGAAAGGATAACGTAGATAAGCCTCTTCAAAACAAATTGATAAAAGTTTCTTTAGTTATCTCTTACTCTATTTATTCAAACTAGAAATGAACAAAACCTCCAATAATTACAAGATTTAAATCACAGGTAAATATGTATCTTTATTACACTGTAAAGTCAGTTTCATAAAAAGTACTATAACCCTAATACTCTAACATGGACTAGTTATAGTAACTTAACTAACATGTGTGTGTTGTGAATTAAATGAGTTAATATGTAAAGAGATGGAACTGTGTCTAGCAATCACTAAGCTTACTAGCTGACTCAATCACTCATGAGTAAGCAATCGATAAGTATTAGCTATTATGATTGTTATTGCTAATAAAATTTATTGATATTGAATAAAATTTTTATTTGTTTGATCTTGGAACACCATCATTATCTTCAAATTAAATGAAACATCATTGGAATTAGAACATATCTTATGAAGAATCATAAAATATCACCTAAAATGACTAATTTTCCATTATTTGCAATTATAAGGAATAAGAAAAACATGAACAATTAAAATTCTCCACTAGATTCTTATTTCTCAGTGGAGGGTCATGTGCTAAGAGTACACAAAAGCCTGTCGATTTTAAAATGAGCCCACAGCCCACTTTAGCCTACAATGTCTGCCAGAAAGAACTTAACCCTGGTTGCCCAATTCTACAAAGAAAAAGCTGGACAGATTCCTATTTACTTCAGTAGTAACTGTGCTCTCTGGTAAAAGTGGCAATAACTCTTAAATGCTTAAAAAGATAATAGTTGAAGGAGAAGTAATGTTCCTAGTATTATCAACTACTGAATGATTAAAAAATTTCAGTACGCTTCTGTTTTTAGGTACGAATGACAACATTTAGGGAATTAACAAAATATAGTAAAAGCAACATGATTTAGAATGCTGTTCATACATTTTGTTTGCTTGAGATCCCTTATTTCACTCAGATAACTACAACTCGCCATCTGAAATGTTCCTACAAAGGAGCAAAGAAGGTAGAAGTTTGCCATTTATTTTACTGTAATTCAATTCATTAACTGTTTATTGATCATGCACTGTGTGCCTACTGGTTTCTTAGATGCTATGGGAATACAAAAACATTTCAGGTAATGTTTTATGCCCTCGGAAGCTCATGACATAGACTGGAAGTGACGAGATCTATATACATATATGCATTTTGTGTGTGTGTGTGTGTGTGTGTGTAAATTTGCTTAATTTTAAGTGAGAAACGATCTTTATGCCATTGGACAAAAAGGAAATTCATTTCTTTACTAGACCAGCACTACAAACTCATGTTTGCATCAAAATAATCAAACCACTACCCATCAAGACAAAAGAAAAAAGAATGCAAAGACTTAAGGATTCTTGCTTCTCTTGAACTTTAATAGTAGAAGCAGGGCTGTTCTCATAAGGTTCCTGACAATCCTTATGCGACAGCATACTGGGGAGTCTGGAGACCTGAGGCACGGGTAAGAATGAGTGGTAAAGATAGTACGGGCAATTGTGTGAAAGGGAATTAATAATGTGAACTAGAATTCTTTAGAATTCCTTCAGAAACAATATTTAAAAAGGGGACAGAAACTGAATAGCTAGAGAAGTAAAAGTGTCCTGGTTCCAGCCTCACCTTTGAACCTTATCCTCCACTCTGCCATACACTGACACTCCCCTTCAGCGCTAGAGGGTGATGCATTAAGCTCCAGATATTCCGTATGGCCCCTTCAATCTCCACTCATTCTTTCTCCCCAGTCTCAAAAGCATTCCTACTTCCCTGCTTATTGGGACACGTAAGGAAGCACCCATTTGATCCTCATTAAGTACTACCGTATATTGTCAGTGTTGTTCACACACATATGTTCTAATTCTCCAACTAGACCATAAATTGCTTGAGCACATGGGTTGTGTATTACACAAATCTACGTACCCCCCACAGTTCCTGGCAGACTTTCAACAAATACTTGGTAGTTGATTAAGACAGAATCTGACTCAAGAGCAGACAAAGTCAGACTGTTATTGAGCTATGATAAGCTTTTACTTAAGTGAGGCGCAAAGAAATAAACATTGGAGAAAAACCAGATGAACAGTAGCTTGGTGAGTTTAGGGACAGGGAGAGTCTGCCAAGTGACAGAGAATAAATACCTGAATAGACAGGAGGAAGGAGAGTAGAGATATTTTAAAGGAGGAGTTGGAGACTGATTTTACACAAAGAACAAAGCAAGAGATGAATCCAAATGACTGTAAGGTTATAAACTTCAGTGCCTGAAATAATAATGGAGTTAGCATTAATAGTAATGCAGAAGTTCAAAAGAACTGCCAAGTTTGCAGGAAGGCTTGGAAGTTAAATTTTCATGTTATGATGTTTTAGCCATCTGCAAATATATACATAGAATCTGTAGGCAAATGAAGATATAGGACATAATTTAGAATTGAAGCTAGAGGAAAATACTGATTTGGGAGATGTTCACAAATATATGTTGACTGAATACACCAAGTGACAAAAGGAAAAGACCAGATTGTCAAGAATCTTAAATTAGGTGGAGGAAACATCAAAAAAAGAATAAACCAAAAAAAAAAAAAAAAATGGAGGAAAAAGGGCAAACTAGCATAGACAACATGCAGGTGCCTTAATCTCAGAAGAATGTTATCTTGCAATAGACATATATTAGTCAAAATAGACCATATTGCACTATTTTGTGATCCGACATTCAAAGCACAATTTTACCTATTTCATATCTCAGTGCTAATGCCGAGTAATTCTCATAGACAAAATGTGCAAAGTATCTCTCTCTACATACAAACAGTATGTATAGTGGACTACAGACAACAGAAAATGAGGCTCCCTCTCAACTCCACAGTGAGTCTTGTATTTATATTCTGTAGCTGGAGATCATTTGAAATGTTTTACATTTTATGGATTTCAAACAGATTTTAAACCTCAGAGAGACTGTAGCACATGGGGGAATGTTTGGTCTTTGGAGTTGAAAAATATGGGTTAGAAACCCAGCTCTGCTATTTATTTTAAAACTGAAGATTCTAGAAGTAATGCGTTCAATGTCCTCATTAAAAAAAAAAAAGGTAATAACACCTAAGAGGATTGTTATTAGGAGTAAAAGAGACTGTACGTATGATAGGGCATGACTGAAAGAAGGGAATTAATTTTCTCTCTTAAGTCAGGAAAGTTACCTTCAGAGAGAGAGAAAAAAATCCCAGCATTGAGATTTCAGCATCTTATTTCCATTTTAATCAAGTATTTCCTCTTTCTGCTGAATCAAGGCAAAAATGATAAACAAGGAGGGACTTATAACTTAGGAACTAAGTATTAAGGAATTATAACTTCAACAAGGATCGTATATAAAACCGGAACCTTAAATCTCTATTGAGCACACTAGAAACCATGAAGATACTGTGGATGAAACAGTGATTATTTTTTGGGTCTCCTGAAGGTCTCCTCTTCTAAGTGGAATCCAATCTCCTCAACCCACTACCCCAGCTGACAGAAGAGTCTAGAGAATCCTGTTACCTAAACCACAGAGTTCTGGTGGACTACAGAAACCTTGAGGCTGGACAATTGACATAAACTTTCTGCTGAATGACTAATAAAGGACTGTCTATAAAATGCTGAATGAGTTTCTAGGAAAGTTTATCCACCTACACATTAGGAAATATGAGGATGTTTGCCAATATAATTCATTATGAGACAACATAAAATCATGCCTCAAAAGATAAGAGATAAAAATATAAATTCTCTCATCTCTGGAACTTTATTTTCAAAAGTTTATACATCATAATTTTATGAATTCCGTAGGAGTTTATTTTTTTCTCTGCTGAAACTGACACAAATATTCATTTAGAAAATATTCACTCCCATCATCTCCTAATGAATTACATATAATTTGTGAATATTAAAACTTGACTAATTTTGAAATAATTAGAGCTCTTTTGAAAATAAAATTTTAATATCACTTCTACTAACAGATTTACTGCTTCAGAAAAATGTCATTAAAAAACACATGAAAAACATTTTTAACAAAAACCAACCTCCCGAGGAAATGAAATAAATGCAAGATATTTAATAGCAGATTCATCTGAAAGATTAGAATCCTAGTATTTTTATATTCTTACTTAAGCTAAACTCAAACATCTGGCATTCTACTCTATTATTCATTGGGTCATTTTCCCCTTTCAAAAAGGATGTTTATGACTTACTAATAAATTTCGAAGTTTTATATAAGTTTACAGAAGAGTAGATATTTTCAGATGTCTGCAATCCAGAATATAAAATTTAAATAAAGTGTGTCTTTATGCTTTCCTAAGATGTGTCTGATGAGAAAATAATCATAGTACAATTTCCTCAAGGCACCTACCATAGAACAGTTACTGAAAATATCACATACATGAATATTAACTTAAGGTTCCAGTTTTATATATGCCCTCTTGCTTAAATTATAATTCCTTCAAAATTTTACTAAGAGCTTATTCAATACCAGGTAGTCTCCATTCTAGGCCCTGTGTTTAACTGAGATAACATTTATTGCATAATTTAATAAGTCTGGATACAGATACGCACTCAGTAAATCAAGATATGGAATACTTCCATTGCCCCAGAAAGTTTCCCTGTGCCCTCTTTCAGCCAATCCCCATCATGAGGCAACCATTATTCTCATTTCAATCATCATAGTTCATGTTTTGCCTTTTCATGAACTTCATATAAATGGAACCACACAGTAACCAACCTTGTGTCTGACTCAGAGAGTTTCTGTATACCCTTCACTCATGTTCTCCAAATGCTGATATTTTACATAACCATAGTATAATTATCATTGAATTACAATACAATACTATTAACTAATCCACAGACCTTATTCGTATTTCATCAATTGTCCAACACACACATTCCTTTCCTGGTTCAAGATCCAATCTAGGATTCCACATTGCACTTAGTTGTCATGTCTCCTTAGTCCCTGTTCATGGCCTTGACACTTCTGAAGAATATTGGCCAGTTATTTCATGGAATGTTCCTTAGTTTGAATTGTCTGACACTGCTTCATGTTCAAATTGAAGTTAGGAATTTTTGGCAAGAATATAAAAAAGTGATGTTACATCCTTCTCAGTGCATCACACCAGGTGGTACATGATGCTATTTGTCATTACTGGGGATATTAACTTTGATCACTTGATTAAGGTAGTGTCTGCCAGGTTTCTTCCCTTTGTTATTAATAATTATCTTGTGGGGAGATATTTTGAGAATAGGCAAATATCCTGCTTATCTTTTCACCCATGAATTTAGCATCCATTAATGATTCTTACTTGCAACAATTATTACTGTGGTTTTGGTCAAGTGGTGGTTTTCTCTTTCTTCATTTCTTCTATATTTATGAATGGTATTTTACTATAAGGAAGAATTATTCTTTTCTTCTTGTTTATATATTTGTTATATATGGAATTGTGAATATTTAATTTATGCTCTGGCTTATAATCCATTACCATCATTCATTTATTTCGATGTTCAAGTTGCCCCAGATTTGCCAGTGGGCACTCCTTTAAATTGACTCTAGCGAGCTTCTGAGAGTCCCTATTTTTTTTTTTTTTTTTTTGGAAGACTTTCTTACTTTTTGATGCCACATCATGTTCCAGAATTGTTTTTTATTTTTCTAGTTCCAGTCCTGCATTCAACTATTTCACCAAAGATCCTGACCCTTGTGTTGGAGAGTGGTGTTAGAAATCAAGGTCTGGGTGCTAGGTGTGCTTATCGCTACTGGTGTCATTGCTTCCGGGCCTTCTTAGGAGACAGAACAAGGAAATGCATATATGTAGATATAAATATACATATATCTATGCCTATTTCTTTATCTGTACATACAGATCATGAATTCTTGCTGCTATTACTTATTCTAAACCAACACTACAAAGTTCATTCCTTATTCGTAACCAATCTCATTAATATCTGGTTTATCTTTCCTGTATTTCTTCTACACAAATACACAGCCAGATATGGGTCTCATATTTTCTTCTTTGTCACATAAACGGTAGTATTATATAGATGAACTTTTGTACTTTGCTTTTTTCACATAAGAAATTGTCTTCCATATCAGATCAAAGAGATCTTTCTTATTCTTTTATAAAGCTGTATAGTATTCCATTGCATGGATTTATTTAATTCCCTGTGGCCAGGAAAATACAAGCTGGAACATGATGTGGCACTAATAAGAAAGTCTGCAAAAAAATTTTTAAAAAATGGGGAGGGGGCTGTCAAAGGCACACAAGAGTCTATCTGAAGGAGTGCTCATTGGCAAACCTGGGGCAACTTGAACATCAAAATAAATGAATGATGGTAATGGATTATAAACTAGAGCATAAATTAAATATTCATAATTCTATATACAATACATAAATAAGAGGAAAATAATAATTCTTTTCCTTGGTTTATTTAACAACTCTCTAAGCATAAACATTTAGGTTATTACCAATACTTTGCAATTAAAAAAATCTGCAATGAGTTTATGCCAGTTTTTTATTGGACAATCTGTCATTAAAAAAAATATATATATATATACATATACACACATATACATATATATAAATGAATCTATTATCTTTCTATATATCCATTATATATTATAGAAACAAGCCCTTTGTCTGATGTATAAGATATATATTGTAAATATTTTCTGTAGTCTGTGACTTAACTTTTGCATTTTCTTAACGATATCTTTTGATAAAGAGTTTAACATTTTCATGTAGCTCAAATTTCTTATGAAAAGATAGTAAAGCAGAAGACACCTCAAAAAGTTTGAATAACTACTGAAATTTGAGTACCAATGGGAAAAAAATGTCTTGAATTTACAAACTGTAAATATACAGTTTTGGAAACTCTGTCTTTAACCCTATATACTAACAAAGTTTGTAGAAAAAGAAAGTATCTTTACTACTCCAAATTTTTATATGATGCCAATGAAAGAGTTGAGAGGCACAGAAGAGATTAACAAGTATGGTGAAAGATCTAAGCACTAAGAGAAACATTTTTCTCAAACTCCATGGAAAAGACTACTGAGCCAAGGTATAGGCTGAGAAGCCACCTCTTAGCTTTTTGCTGCAAGTACACCAAAATAAGTGAGGTGACAGATCAGTGTAAATGGCCATTTCTGGAACTGGAAAGGCTCCCAAAACCCTGATATAAAGAAACAAATGCCATCTGGGCTGTGGGTTTGCTGGCAAGAGGGGATGAGCTACGGTCAGAGAGCACGGATACTCTCAGCTCAGAGATGCGCGTCATGGCAGGTCGCTGAAGACCCCGTGATCCCTAGGTCCTCCAGTTCTAAGATCTTCTACAGCAAAGACACCAAAATGAAAGTCATCGAATGACCTCTGGTCAAATATGCCAATTTAAATAGTCAAAAGAAAGTTTACTTTTTTTTTCATAAGCTACTTGAAATTTAAGTAACCTTGTAGTGAGCATGACTGCAACCTACCTATCATCCATTTCCTCCTCCTTTCCCAAAAGAATTCTAAATATTTCCCTTTCCACCACTTTCCACACAATTTACAACAATACAGCTAACACCAATCTCAGCCACAGACAAGTGCTTAATTAATCCTACAGGCTATACCAACCCCCCTGTCAACAGTTGTTCATAGAGAGCTTGCAACTCTAAGGCCAAAGGTTTGCTGAGGACTTTGGGAAAACAAAGTTTTAAATTTTGTTTTTTAAATTATAGTTGACATGCAATATTATATTAGTTTCAGGTATACAACATAGAGATTCAACATTTATATACCTTATAAAGTGATCGCTATGGTACGAATAATAACTATCTCTCATCATACATAGGGACTATGATGTTACTGACTATATTCCCTATGCTGTACATTACATCCCAATGACATGTCATAACTGGCAGTGTGCACTTCTTAGTCCTCTTCACCTTTTCGCCCATCCTCCACCCTCTCCCATTTGGCAACCCAGTTTGTTGTATTTATACGTCCATTTGTTTTGTTTTTTAGATTTCACATGTAAGTGAAATCATATGGTATTTGTCTTTCTGTGACAAAACTATGATATATATGCACAATGGACTGTTAGTCACAAAAAAGAATAGAATCTTGACATTTGTGACAACATGGATAGACCAAAAGGGCACTATACTAAGTGAAATAAGCTAAGCTTTTTAATTTAATCTAATTTTTTAAATCAGAGATCTCTCTCTTTTCTCTTATACATAAATGAGAAAGTGCACAGCTCCAGTTGCTACTGGAAGCCACCCTTGGGTAAAACAAGCACTTACAGGGGAAAGAAAGCAAAGTTATGAAAAGAACCTGGGTCTTGACACTGTTACTCTCCTGTATTAGCCAATCCTGATAACTGCACTTCCTCTGGATTTACAATTATGTGAGCCAGTAATATGTTATTCAAGTCCATTTGCATTGGATTTTTGAAAATTTATGGCAGCCAAAAGCATCCTTCATGATAGACTATCCTACTTAATATCCAATACTTAAGCCTTAGCTAACCAATTTCTTCCTATGTTTCATTTAATCTTGAATGTTTAATTCTAACCATGTGCTCGGATGAAATAAGAGCAAATAAAAGTTCCAGTTCAACATAAAAAAATAAGAGAATGTAATTATGCTTTAAGTCTTAGTCTTAAATTAAACAGACCATGTGGTTTCCTAGTATTACATTAAAGTTTAGCAACAATTAAAGAATGAAAAAGCTGTGCTCAGCAAATTTTAAAAATTTAAATATCAGTTACTGAAAATAAGCTCTTGTAATATAAACTCAAAATGAATTCTAAGATGCGAAATTCATAAATGTGCATGATGGTCATATGGCCTGACAAATAAGACGAATTTTCACTCTTGGTATGATCTAAAGGATGTCTTAGATCCTATTTGTCAAGGTAATTTCCCCCCCTCGGTGAGTATTTCAATTCCTATGGCAAATTAATCATCTCGAATAGTATTCTATTAAAAGTGCACTGCTCTAAAGTGATGAAAGAAAGTACTGTGTTTTAAAGGACAAAATTCTATACTCTAGGTAAAGATCTGGATTCTAGGTCCAGAAAAAGATCAAATAATGATCTTGCATAACTAATTAAAACTTTTAAAATTCAGCTATTTTGCCCTAAAAGCCAAAAAGTAAACAAGACTTGCCATAATTACCAACGAATACGTGTATATTCATTGTGAGAATAAAATACAAAGCCCTTGAACTAAATGGCCCATATTTACTGAATGATTACGAGGTTGACTATCACCCACAAGCAATCCCCAAAAGCAATCTCCACATGAAGTCCGGTTCTGTCACGCACAGTCAAGAGCCATAAAGTCTGCCTCCTGCATACATTGTACAATGTTCAATTTTACAAAGGTGACATAATAATCAATGACTTTTAAAACAAATTAGAAAGATATGCTATAAATGAAATTATTTTCACAGGATATTTGGGCTAAACTACAGCTGCTGTTTTGTGATATCTGGAAGTATTTATAAGACCTTTGGTATAGGTAATAAATCACACTTAAAATTACAACTCCTAGGCTCAATATAATCCAATTATATGATATTTAGAACATTATGATTTGTGGGGCTTGCTTGGTTTCTGATTTAAACAATTATAAAAAGACATTTATGATATCATACTAATGGAATTTTCAATGATTATTCTTTTAGTAATAATGATATTTGACATTTTAAGTGACAATTATGTTTTAGTTAATACTTATAAAACAGTCTTATCTCTTAAAGTTATATATCAAAGAATTTATGGATATGAGGACATGCTTTAAAATAATCCTATGAGGCAGAAGAGGGCATATACTGATAATTTTTGAATATGGGTGATGGACACATGAGGCTTCATCTACCTTTTATATACTTTTGTGCATTTAAAAAAATTTCCATAATAAAGTTATAAGACACTTATTTTAAAATGTAAGGAATTAAAAGCAGAAGAACTCGGTAATTTTTTAAAAGATACAACAAAACCACTCTGAAATCTGACTTTACATTTTTCATTTTTAACTGCTTCATTAATTTACATCCATACAATTTACCTACCGTAAGTGTACAGTTCATTGATTTTTAGTTAGTTTATACAGTTTTACAACCATTAAAACAGTGACTTAACTTTAAACAAGAATTATTTTTGGTTGAGAAGTATTTATCTTTTGTTGTTATGAAAAAGATCTACTTAAACAATGGTTAGCATAACAGCTTAGTTATACTTTAGAACCATGACTATTTTTCTCTTCCTAAAATACCAGTAATCCTTAAAAAAAATATATCAGTAACTAGATTTTGAAACTAAAGCTACCTTTTTCTCCCCTCTATCTTTATTGACATGTTTCTTCCTTGTCAAGTTATGAGGAAGAAATATACATTCCTCCCCCCCCAACCCCTTTTCCATATAACCTCTCCCTTGGCAGACTGCCACCACTGGCAGCAGAGGGCAAACACGAGATCTGAATTGACGCTTCTGTGTGTCTGAGGCCAGGCCAGGGTGCTCTGGGGAGGGCTCCCACCTCCCATTCCAGGTCTCCTTGAGAAGAGCAGAATATAATTTATCTTTCTCTCTTCTGGGAAATGGGAAGAAACTGAATACACTACAGTAAAAAGCCTGAGTGGGGCTGTCCGGTCAACCAACTTTCTTGTTGCTCTACCATCACTTCAACCCAGGCTTTCGGTTGAGGTAAAGTTGTCCAGGTCACAATGGCTTCTAATATTTGTTTCTGTATAAATCTTTCTCTGTTACTTCAGTGTCACTTCTAAAAAATCAGAATTTGTGCTTTAGTTTTCAAATTTCCAGTCTCAACTAAAAAGAATAGTTGATTTTTTTTCTAATGAAATAGGCTTTCCATATAAGTGAAAAGTAACTTCATATTAAAATAATTCAGTTTGGTCATGTACCATTAAATATATACAACTAGTAATGGATATCCCTTTTATTAAAAAGGGGCTCAGAAAACTTTTCTTTTAAGCTTTAGGATACCATAAATAATAATATATATGAATTTATCATCAGTAATAATGCTCATATTTCATTTTCTGAACATTGAGTAAGCAAATGCTTTGGAAGAAGTGTTGCATATAACTAGACACTCGTGGTCATAACTGATAATGAATCATACATAGAGTAACCATGCAATTCACTGGCCAAACATTTTTGAGTGTGAAAGGAGATGCTATTAAAAAGTATGCCAGGAGAACTCACGTAAGACAAAACTGTCCCAGGCAAACTGGGACATGTGATCACTCCAGTTATAAGCAAGTCAATGCAAAAGCATTTAAGATTAGTGGGATTTATCTACAGTTCCCAATTCTTGAGGGGCTCCAATGAAGTCCTTAATAGTTATCCTCAAACTTCTACCTTTGGAAAGCTTTCTACCTTTGGAAACTAAAAGAAATCTTTTGATTCTGATATTTCACCTTTGGACCATTTCCATCTCTTGACTCAGCCTACCTTTGTACCAGCAACACCCTTATCTTTATATTCATAATACAGACCACTGAACTATAAACTTTAATGAACATTGAATATAGTAAAATAGATTATAATTTATCAAATGAGAATCATAACAATCACCCACTATAAAATTTTGAAAACGACATCCATTTCTAGGGAAGACACTTTAATTTCCCAATTGGATTATTTAAATGTTTAAGAAATATTGCCAAAAACCACTAGCACTATAAAATACCAACAATTTTGAGAATCAGAGTGTATACTTATAATAAGCCCAAAACAGAAAAACAATGAACCTAAACATGCCCCCCAACAACTATTTATATATTTGGATATAAAATTCGAATATAGAATTTGAATAGCATTTCAATTTCTTTTAAGGTCTCCTCACACTAAAAATGCCATAATTAAAACTCTCAGCAGCACTTATGTCCATGAACCTTAAAACCCAAATCAAACTAAAATACTAAAAACAGCTGGAATTTATAAACCAAAAGGATTTTCTACTTTGATAAAGAGATGATAATGAAGTGTGGCACAATTTTATGAACCTATTAGTCCAACTAAATGAATCTAACATTCTGCAGCACTTCAATTACTTTTTAAGTTGGAGTAATGCCCAAAAATGAATTGGAAAATTTTTTTCTTGTTGCTTTTTATGCATAAGTCAAAATGATTTACATTTAAAATTAAATTACAGAATAAAACACATGGCATTAAAAATCAGATTAAGAATACTAAGGCATGAAGTTGATACATTTTATAGAATAGAATAGTGCTATATATTTCTTTTGTGAAGGTAAAATGGTTTTTAATAGGTGATTAACCGCAATGTGAGTTTCTGTTTCAAACAATACACATGCTAAAACTATTTCTGAATGAACTTCCAAAACTATTAGCATCATTCATTTAAATACTCTGACATTAAGGTGATAGCACCTTAAATATGGGTTCTGACAGTTTATTCCATTTATACAAGCCATCACAAGGAGAAATTTAGATACATTTTGAGGAGTCTAAATGGGAAGCCTCGATAGAACTTTTCTATTAGTATTTAGAGCAAACAGTCTAAGGACCCCATCATTTTCCTTTCTTTAACTGATCACTACAATTAGTTATTATTATAGTTCATTTATATTTTTTTAATTTAAAATTACAAACTACTTGTGATGGTACCTATTTCCAGGCAGCCTCACTTGGTATGTACAGTACATGGGTCTAGAAGCGGGAGGAGGTACTGTTCAGCTACTTAAGAAACCCTTCATCGAACAGACTGGGCAGTCAGATGGAAATGACACTCAAATTTAACATTATGATCTGTTTCCCAAAGCCAAAATGATGTTTTCCCTCAGCTGAATTTTATTATTGGATTGATCTTGTGAATAAAAAATGACTTTCGTTTTTTAATGTCACCCGTAAGAATGTAAGAAATTTGAGCAAATCACTATGACTAAAACTGGCAATGAAAAAAGTCATTTTTCCAGGCAAAGGAGAGGTCAGAAAAACCAACACAGAAATGACACTGAAGGAAGCTATCAAAAGTGTGAGAACAATTTAAAAATAGTAATATATATAAACTGCATCAAAAAAAAACCCATCATTAAATGTTGAATTACAGTGTACTGTAGAAATTCAATTCAAAAGATAATAAGCTCCCATTTTTCTCACAGTTAAACTTTTAAACATTGTATTTTCCCAATCTCTGATATAAGACAGATATTCCACAACTACACATGACTTAGAGGAGACACCAGTATCTGTGTTTACAGTTCATTCATCCATTTACCTACAACCCACTAGGGACTGTGTTACTTGTAGGAATGAAAGACTAAACAAGGCATGGTCCCTGCACTTAGCAGTCTAGTGGGAAGATGTACACAGGCCATTTCAACAGAGCATGTTAAGACCTGTGATGGGGCAAGCTCAAGTGTCACAGGACACAGAGCAGTCAAGGAAGCTTCCCAGAGGCAGCCACCTCTAAACAGAACTGACACTGTAGGAGGAGTTGGCTAGCATAAATCAGAGAGAGAGAGGATGAAAACGTGAGAGGGAGGATGAAAACGTGATCAAATAGAGGCAACTGCATGTGCAAAGGCCGTGGGGGTGGGATGGCCAGCCAGACGGCCGCATAGGAGGGACTGACACTCACAAACTAAGTGCAGCTGAAGAATAGATTCTGAGGCATGAGTGGAAAGTGATGAAGCTAGAGAAGTGTGCAGGTTCCAAAGTTCATATATAATGCTGAGGGATTCTGAGGAACCTTGAAAAGCAAAGCCAACTAGATGAGTGAATGCTGAGCAGGCTCATTTGCTCTGCCTATTATCACTCCTAGTGCCATGCTCACCGCACAGTGATTCAGAGTGGGGCTTCTGTAACATTATTCAACGGGATGTACTTTTAATCAAGGCCAGGCTCTTAGACTAGCAAGATGAGTTTGGTCAACATGGTTCACGACATTTGGTACCTGCAGGTCTTATGCCGGGCACAGAGTCGTCAGTCAGCACTGGGTGCCACCTCTCCCTTTACTTGGCTGTTTGCACACTATTTACCTACCTGCCTCTGAGGCTATCTGAGTTGGCTGCTGGTTTAGACTAGTGAAGTAATGCTACAAGTAAATAGGGGATGTTGAGTCTTTTGCACTCTCCAAGTTTCTAATATGTGAAAAGTACTACGACAATGACACAGACACAGAGGATGGGCAACTGTTTAGTTGGCAGGAAGTGCCGCTACGCTACCAGAAAGCACAGTTCTTAAAACCTGCTAGTAAACCTAATATGTCTGGCTGTCAGAAGCTATCTGAGTTCCATAATTTCCAAAGACATTTTTTTTCAGTGTGTTTGTATATTGGGGATATAAACAAAACACCATATGAAAAATGAAGTGTGAGAAGAGAGATGCCGCATCATTTGGGAAAATGTGGGGCCTTTCAGAGTTCTGTGGATAAATTTCCCAGTATTTTCCTCAGTGGTCAAATCTCAGAAGCTCCAGAGAACATTCTGTAATGGGATATGGTGTCATCCTCTCTGTTCTCACTAGGGTGGTGTTTGGTTAGTACACGTAGCGCATTATGCTGGAAAAGCACTGCGCCGGGTCCTGCGTGCGTGCGTGCGTGTGTGTGTGTGTCGGGGTGCATGTGTATGTGCAAGGGAGCAGGAAGCAAATAAGAGTTAAAAAGGAAGGGCACTAGGCAAATATTTTAAATTTCCTGGTAGCCACAGTAAAAAGTAAAAATAAGCAGATGAAATTAATTTTAGCAATACCTTTTTTTAACCCAGTTTAGCCAAAAAATTATCTATTCAACATATAATCCATATAAAAATTATTAGAAATATTTTGTATTCTCTTTTTCATACTTAGTCTTCAAAATCCAGTGAGTATTGTAGTTTTACGACACACCTCCACTAGGACGAGCCACATTACAAGTGTTTGAAAGCCACATGTGGCTGGTGTCCACCATGTTGGACAGTGATTTATGGTATTTTATTGAATGTTCCACCTGCCACATACCATAAAGCCATCAGAACACACAGATGTTTTTCTCATGACAGCAGTAACCAGCCGAGGATGAGAAAGAGGTTCCCACTGTCGGGAGATGCTCATTTCACTGGCCTCATGCCAGAATGCCCAGGGGCCAGGGGAGAAATGTATAGTGACAGAGGCTGGGTTAGGGGGGACTTGAATAATCTGAGATTTACAACTCCCCATTATAGCAACAGAACTATTCTGGATGTAAAATTTGTTACACTCTGTTTCCTAAAACGCCTTTTTCACCCATTGCTATTATTTAAGACTAAAGGCCTGGGAACAAAGGGATGTATCCGGCTCTTTGCTGCTGCGAGAGAGTGGGAAGCAAGTCATAGGCTTTACTTAGTTCCCTTGTCTATAAAATGGAAGGAAATGCTAAGATGCTAAGTTGTTGCGTCTGTCAGGGTGAGTCCTGTGTAATTTTTCTTCCTTCCTCCTGGATTTACTAGTAGGATGAAATAATGTATTTCTTTGGAACTATAAAGGGTAAAAACCATTTCATGGCTGCTTCCCAGTGCCTTTAGAAACAAACAAAAAATCCAACCTCCTCACAAGGGTCTTTGCGGCCTTGCACGATCTGGCCTCACCTACCTCTGTGCCCTACCTCTGCCACCACCCGCATTTCTGCTCCCCCTTGCCCACTCTGCAACACGTGGGCTGTCACCTATTCCTCCAACACTGTAGTATCCCTCCTGCCCTGGAGACTTTGCACTGTCTCCTGGGCATACTTAGGGCTCCTATTTCCATCTCAGATCACACTAACATAACCTTTCCCTTGCACCCCAGTTACTCTATTTTCACGCTTTTTCTTTTTTCCTTTTTTATTTTACCTATTTTCCTATTTGTAAGCTGCCTGTCTTCCCCACTAGAACACATAAGGGCTGTAGTGCCTCTCTGCTTCCAGTGCCTACAATGGCATCAGGCACCTAGGAGATGCTCAGCAAATATTTCACGATTACAGGAATAAGTGAATGCTACTCAAATATAGATTTTTATCATTAACTACTTAGGCAAGTCATGTCCTGATGAGTTATCTTTCATTCTAAAAAAATATTTTTTTATTGACATTACAGTAAGTGAAATAAGCCTGTCACAAAAGGACAAATCCTACAGTCATCAGATTCATAAAGACAGAAAGTAGAAGGGTGGTTGCCTGGGGCTGGGGGCAGGGGCTGCAGTGGAGAGTGGGTAGCGAGTGTTCAGTGGGTACAGAGTTTCAGTTTGGGGAGATAAAAAAGTTCTAGAGATGGATGGTGGTGGCAGTTGTACAACAATGTGCACGTACTTAATGCCACTGACCATACACTTAAAATGATTAAGGTGGTAAATTTTATGTTAGGCATATTTTACCACAATTTTTAAAAAGTGTAACAATAATATAGATATCTATCAAACTAGTAAAGAGTGTGGTCGTACCTGCTGCTGGTGAGGATAGAGGGAAGGTACTCAAATGTACTGCTGGTAGAAATGTGAATTATTTTCATCTTTTGGAAGGCAATCTGGCAACATTTCTTAAAATTAAAATTTCTGGATTCATGTGATTCAGAAATCTTGGTCTGGAAACCTATCAAATGCAATAAATACAAGGATGTATATAGGCAAAATCTTCTTGGAAGCATTCTCTCTCTCTGTGGGAAGAGACCGTAGCACATATATTTTTGTACTCCTGTGGGCCCTGCACTTACTGGACGAATAAACAAACATCACAACACCAACTGGCTTTCATATAATTCACTGCCATGCTCAAAGGATATTTTTACTGTCTTTTTCATTCTTTTTTTTTTTTTTCTAAAATTTTACAGAAAAGATCTTATACAAGCAGGGGAAAAACTACTTACTAAAAAGCTAGTTTACCAATGCAATTTTATCATCCACTCAAGCATCCTTGAGAATTAGATGTTTAAAAGTCTACGGCAAAGTAAAGAGAAATCATGTTTATGGGAACCGGGGAATATGAGTAAATCACATTATGTTTTGAACATTTACATTCTCTAACCATTTTGCCAAAACAAACAACAACAAAATATGTCTACTTAATGAGACTAACTTAAGGCATAAAGGAAATACTATTAAGATGATTCTAATAAAAGCCAGAAAATTAACTGGTTGCAAGAAGTTTGGCATTTTAGGTGGCATGATTTCTCCAGATTTTTTTCTCTTTAGTTTTAAGTAAGATAGGTAGTTGGCTATAAAGGCATTTCTTTAACTCCAGGAAGGATAGTCTCATAATAAACAGAATTTCCTCAAGTAGTACTAATAAGCTGGTTACTATTATGTGCAACAGCTCAGAGCGAAGTTAATTTTACATTATTTAACTGCCTCAATGATTAGTTTTATAAAGGATTTCCAGTATCCACTTAGAATCTTTTCTGAGTTCTGTGTGAAACTAGTCCTGCTTACCCAGGTTTCAAAGGGCTCCACAGCACCCTTCTTAATGAGGAATAAAAGTCTCACAACGTTTTCATTTCAACAAACGCAGACATCCACATAATGGGTGTTCTTTAAATAGGGTACACTTGACTAGCTCTGAACTGTGCTCATGACTAGCTCAAGCCTTAAATAAGTTAAAGGAAATCTACAATGCCATATTCACAGATCAAAACCGTGAAGCCATTGTGATTTCTTACAATGGCGTAGAACATCAGAAAGTCTTGGAAAGCAAATCAGCTGTTGATTTGAACAGTGTGCCAAGTGTGACCTCGGCACCGGTTTATTGAAGAAAAGTGCTGTATGGTTACCACTGTAATTTCTGCAACAGAAATGCTTCCTGTGGTTAGATCATTTACAACTGGCGCTTTGTACAAAGTTATTAAGAGGGGTTGGTTTGAGGGACAGTAATTTACGTAAGAGAATGAGTTTATATCACAGTAAATTCTGGCTAATGTGTACCAACAGGTCCACCACACGTATAGGTGGAGTTGGCAGTTAACTCCTGACAAAACCACCACCTAGACAGATGGAGCCTATAGTCCTATTGAGATGTTTATTGACTCCCTTCATTTAAAGGGCCAGTGACAGAAGAGCTACTCTCAGTAAACAACCTTCGAAGTTTAATTTAAATATTTTCTTTCAAGGGTCAGCTATAAGTTTTGGGATGAAAGGGGTGAGTATCCCAGGCATTTCCACAGAAAACCAGCAGAAGTTTACGAAAATGTTTTTGGGCAGTGTAAATCAACTCCAATTTAAAATTTGTAATCAAGGGTCTCTCTCTCTCTCTCTCCCCCCCACACACATCCTCTCACTCCTATTTTTCCCTCCTTCCCTCCATCCTTTTCTCCAATATGCCACACCCAATGTATTAGCTACTTTGATAGGGAACTGTATAGGCTTTGGAGTCAGATTAAGTTTTGAGTGTAAGCTTTGCCATTTATTAGCTGTACTAGCTTGCTAACTGCAAGTTTGTCACTTAACTGCAAGTGTTGACCGGTATGAAGGCATATGCAGATATAAACTGTTATCACAATTGTACATGAAGAAGTGGAGGTGAGCTTTGCTATGTATTTCTTCTTTGGAGCAAGCCCACAGCATCTTAATTTAGGCTGCCGGTGTGCTTTGGTTTCTGTAAACCTGGTCTTAAAAAGAAAGAAACTCCCAAGTTTATCAATTATTGTATTTCATTCTCTTTCTTCTAACAGTTTTTTAAAGAACACTTCTGCATTAGGCTTACGTGGTTGGAATTTTAGTAAAATTTTGTTTCAAGTTAGAATTTAAATTACTCCTTTTAGAAAAATTACAGTTTGGGACTTCTGATCTGTGCTCACATCTAAACTCACACAACGAATCTCTTCTGCAAAATAGTATCAAATAGCATTACAGCTTTAAAAGTCATCTGTCACCCTATTTGATAATGAAACAATACTATTTTAACAACTGGAAAGGCTGCTTGCCTTTCCTAGGTCTACATCCAATTTCAATGATTTTTATTCTCGCCAGTATTTGAAGCAGCCCTTTATTGATTTCAAATATATTTTTATTTAATTGGGGGGGGGGATGAAATTTTGACATATAAAATTGTTCCCCTGACATTTTACATACTATTCTATCAAGTAACCACTTAGAGAGCTTTGCATACTCTGTGGTATATGTCCAGTTTAATAAGTTAATAAGGACACTGTGGACAGCTATCATTTATTTAACGTCCACTACGTACTAGGTAACAGGTAGAAACATCATCTCCAATCACCAAAACATCAAGGTAAGCTAGGTAGCATCCGATCTTCATTTCACAGCTAGGAATCAGGAAGAGGCTGGTCCCTCGCCCCAGGTCCTAGGACTAGTGGTGCAACTTTGGGAAACTGAACAAAAGAGAGTGTGGAGTCAAAAAGACTGGCATGCGATCTCTACCCATGTCCTTCGCTGTGTGACCATGGACAAACTGTGCAATTCTTCTAATTAACTACCTCATCAAAAGTAACTCCTATAGAAATCGTACAGAAATAAAGCCACAGAATGTCCACATCAGTGCCTAGCTCATGGTGGCATTTAAAAAGTGTTAACTATGATGACCAGTATATTCAGTGACATTAGAATTTGAACACAGGATCCTAAGGTTATGATCCCAACTCTAACATGGTACATCTACACTGAATCTGGAAAATGAGATATTATCATCTAATTTCACTTATAATCACAATTAAGAAAAAACATATGTTAAAAAAATATATATAACAATGACGGAAAGTATAATGGTGGTTGCCAGGGGCCGGGGGAAGGGCGAATGGGAAGTTACTGTTTAGTGGATGCAGAGTTTCAGTTTTACAAGATAAAAAGTATTATGGGGATGGATCATAGTGATGGTAGCACAACAATGTGAATATACTTAATTCCACTGGACAGTATATTTAAAAATGGTTAAGATGTAAATTTTATGTGTATTTTACCACAACAAAAACAAAACAAAAATAAACATTAAGATTTATTAGACTGAATCTGGAAATACTACCTTTGGTGGACATTTTGTAAAAGAAAATGGAATTATGATCTATTTTATGTATAATAGCAAAATTATTTTATTATATGATGTCAATAAAATTTTAAGCAGTGGAAAGACTATTTATCTAATGATTATCCTGTGTAACATAAAATAAGTCAATGCCTGCGACTGATTTCTAAATGATTCCTTAATTAGCCATTCAATAAAAAGGAGAGAATAAACGTGTTTGTTCTCATGTTTTAGAAACTTGAATGTAAGGAAATGGTTGGTGTCCCCTTGTCAAATGATATGAAAGAAAACAGAAGGTCCTTTCCATAATTCTTTATGCAGCAATTTCTATTTTAAAAGAGACTGGTCTATAATAGGCAGCATGATTACATCACAGGTACAAATCTCTCTGCATAATGCCATTTATTTTAAGTAATTGTTTTGCCCAAAAGAAATCACCTATAACTTATATTAGAATGATGTCATGATGCAATTACTAAAGGAAAAACTATATGACAAAATATTTACTAATGTCGCAACTTAAATATGTTTTATTAACTGTAAAAATATTTAATACAGGGTTGATTTTTTAAAATATCTGTTATTGGAAGTACCACAGGTATAAGTATCTGAAGTGATATTCTTCCTATAGTCCAGTTAGCAACTAAAGACCTTCAAAAAATCATAATCAATATGCTGAGTACATTTAATTAAAAAAAATTTGAACGGAAAGTTGTTTAAAGGAATTTTATATCTATAACCATTTAATATTGGTATTTGTACAATTATTTCTTTACTCTCTTAAAAACAGTGATTTATATTAATATCTTTTAATACTTTTTTATTATTCCTTTTTAAATTATAATTTCAGGTCATAGCAGAGAGCAAAAGAAAAAAAATGAAAAACCACAATTAGTACTTATGTGATGGTACATTATGCTAAAGACAAAACAGAAAGCCTACTCCATTTTCTTACCTAAGTGAAGAAATATACTTTTATGTTATACTTCTGACATTCTCCCCTCAAAATAGGGAAGATAATTTGCTTGATTTTTCAAGTAATTTAAAAATTGCTCTATTTTAAAAGGTGTGTTAATGGTTCGATGGAGGTGGATTTTTGCTTTTAAAATAATTTCTTTTTCATTCCCATCCCTTCCCTGTGGGTCTCCCCTATAAATTACAACTATTTTAATTAAGAAAATAGCGACCAGTACTTGAAAACTCCAATTTACTGCCTAGTAAACTGAGTTCAACAGTGAGAAACACTGTAAAGAGGGAAATTTTTCCTGGTTCCATTTGATTTTTCTGCAATTTGTACTGCTTCACTGAAAAAGACAAAGTTAATTCCTAGGCTCAATATGATTATTTTCGCTTAACAGGTAATTTTCAACTTATAGTAAACGATTAAAAAAAGAACAGACACAGCTTAGAATGAAATAAAGGAGGGTCCCTGGGATCCCCATACCTTTTCATTAATGGGAATGGACTGTAGACACACCCAGTGCCTAGTACAGAGTAAGCATTCAGCAGATTTTTGCTGAATTAAAGGAATGTGCCTGGTTTATGTCTGATTCTACTTATGGGCACTTATGGGGAATTTTCCTTCCCATTTTCAATGCCTGCTTCATTCCAAATCGGCTCTGGACCTGTCATTCCCTTGCTTCTTCTTCTGAATTCTCAGCACCTGCTCCTGGCTTGATTCTCCAAGTCCCAGACCCGGTTTTTCATGTGTCAGTGACATCTGACCATAGTCGCTTTTGCAGCTCTGTTTTATGAAATGCTGTTTAAATTAAAAGTTCAGCTATTTCAATATTTGCGAGATGTAACATAAACATTTTTAATTTTAAGTATCACCAATCATAGCAGCTAAAGCTCTTCAAATAAATCTAAATCCTAATCAGATAGATCAGAAGCACATTTCATTTTGAAAATGGAAAGAGAAGGTCATTTGAAGGAATTTTTATCTAATGTCATTTAATAATGACATTTCTCTAACAATTTCTCCATCTATTTTTTAAAAACAGTGATTTTTACTTAAGATTTCTAACTAATGACTATTAATATTCTTTATCCCCATTCTTTTTTAAAATGCAACTTCAGTTCCTATTGGATAGCAAAAAAAAAAAAAAAAAAACAACAACAACAACAACAATTAATACTTATGTAATGCTATCAATATCGAATTGCTGAGCCTGGTTCAACTGGGAAAATGCCATGATGCAGGCCAGATGAAAAACAATCAACCTAGGCTAATTCTGCACCGGTTTTCCAATTAAGTCATTCACTATGAGTGGGAGGGTATGAGAATGCAGTGTCTTTTAGAAATGTTCGTACAGTTAATTAAAAAAAGAAAACTGTGACCTTCCAAATTGTTTAAGATGCAGAAAGAGTGTAAAAACTGTCTTCGTTCTTTGTCCGATTAAGCATTCAGGTAGATTATATTTAAATCCTGATTCCAAATACCGAGCTTTCCCCACTGTGGACCCTTTGGTACAATACTCATGAACTATACGTAGCTACCGAATCCAGTGACGAGTAGGTCAAAATTCCAAGCCTGGCCTAAAGGAATATATGCTTTCCTTCAATTTTTACTGTTTTTGTTTTTTTTTCCAAATCAAATAGTTAACATGTATATAAGGTGGCCATAATTCTCAATATTCCACATTTTATTGAGAACAAAGGCTATTGCTTATGTTACTTCCTAAAAAGGGCAAAAGTCTTTAAACTGTTTGCAAAGCAATTCTGTATTGTTTCTAAAGCAGCTTAAATGTATGAGTGTCCATTTTTATCCTACTAACTCTTGAGAGATAGGGAGGGCTGATACTTTAAAGATTTATTTTCTTTTATTGAGAGAAGAGGAAACACATTCAATTATTTGCTCAAAGTCTCAGTGAGCAGTGTCATTCTGGACTGAAGTCCAAGCTGTCTGAGCCCAAGGCCAGCTCTCTTTCTACTTACATTACACTGTCCTACTCCACATAAACACAACTTTAGAACCTATGTTGGTGATGCTTTCTTATAGTTTCTTACTGGAATATTCTCATAGTAAGCGGATAATATCTAAGAAGCCTTTTACTAAAAAAATAGTAAGTGGTCAGTACGACATCTAAGAGAGTGGTGTGAAGCACAAACTCAAGCTCTGGTTCTTCCTTCTGAATTGGAAGAGAAAATAAGATATTAGAAAAGATTAGGATGGAGGAAGAGATATTTGCTTTTCTCTCCAAATCATATAGTTTTGATTCTGCTGAAACAAGTACCATTTAATGATTCTGTACTATATTTACTGTGCTATGTATGTATGAATTTATATTAAACTTAAAAATTTCACCCTATTGACTTCTCAGCTTATTTGTTATAAGTGACTTCAATTCTTGACACTTATGATGCCCTTCTAGATTTATATTCTTTAATCTTTTGTTTCGTTTCATGTTTTTACCACTAAAAAAGTAAACAAAATATTTTTGCAAAGATGCACCTAAGTGATTTAATGGAGCCTTTAGTCTTACACCTGGCAAGGAGAAAATACACTTCTCACTCTTCCTTAGGGATCTGCTCTTCACTATGTGGGACATGAGAGTTCACTGTTAATTAGCAGCACAGCATACGCAGGAAGGTGATGCTCCTGTAAACTCAGTGTTACAGTGGACAGAGTCCCACAGCTAGCATTGATTACAGAGCTTCAAATAGGGCCACCCCAAGGGCAAAACAGAAACAGTTTCCATCGATTGTGAGAGCTGTGAGCATTCTTCCTTGGTGTTGACCTGCTCTTCTCTAGATGTGGATTTTTTGGTCTCTGATATTAGAGGGTAGTGTGTGAGTGGGAGAGAGAATGTGAGCATGTGCAGATGGTGTCACATTAATTTCAGGTGGTTCTGAGTTCTTGCTGACATTCAAGGTTCCCCCATCTCCTGAGCCCCAGAATAGTAATCCCTGGGTGACGGGGTGAGGTGGGGCAGAGGCTTGGAAGTGTGTGTATGTCTGTGTTACCGGGATCTGCTTATGTTTAGAAAAATCATTATCAGTCTCTTTCCTGTCTAAGAGGTCAGGATGGGCAATGAACACAGATATCAAGGAATAAGGTTAAGAGAAAAAAAAAAATCACTATACTAGATATGTCTCTCTTGAAAGAGCACGAAATTTCAGGAAAAATTTGGGGGACTTGAAACTGGCATTTTATTTATTTGCTATAGAATTTTTCTGCCTTCTCAGTCATTAATAGCTTCATGTTGTGCTTCCCTACAGTGTCATAAGCTGCTGAAATCATCATTTAGTAACCCCAATCTGAAGAGTAACACCAGCACAAGTCCCCCCAATGATCACTACCCAGAAGGCCTGTTCCATTGGTGCTGTGGGTCTAATAGCTCCACCAGACTCTCAATCTCATTGAGTAACTTCTCATATATTTTACCCAGTAACCATAGCGGCTACTGACATCCACCGCCTAAAACTAAGCCCATCTGTCAAACTGCCTAACATCAACCTATGCAGTTTCTTTATTTTAAAAATTTCAAGAAGCTATCTCTAGGTAAAAAGTGAACTCTTCCATCTCTAGTTTTCCATTCCAATTTACCTGGACTGCTTTATCTCTTTTGTAGAATCAATCTCCACAGATTCAACAGTTGTAAACCTTATTCATCGTCTCTGTCCTTAAAGTGTTTTTTGCCCAGGTCTCTGTCATAGATTTCCATCATTCTCAGAACTAGTCCATCAGGTCCTGCCAATTCTTGCTTCTCACCTGTCAAATCAGGCCTCCTATTCAATTGTACCAGTTCTGTCCCAGGTCAGGCTCTTTGTTTACTTTCCACCATCCACCATCCCATTCCAGTTGTCTTCTCTTCCTCTAGGGAATACTTGCCATGAGCCACTGGACAACACCAAGGTACAAAGCTGCCTAAACCACTGTGTTGATTTTTTCCACTGTAAAGAGTCTTATGAAAAGACTGTATTTAAGAGAAGGGCTGAGATTCTCATTCCACATGAAAGTCTTATTTAATCTAATTCCCCAGTGTCTTTTTTCAGATACGCCCTCCACATCTGGGCACAAGCTTGCTCTAGCCAGGCCGGGCTTTTACTGAACTGGGCCTGCTCAAGTAAGTGGACTCCATCTTCTCAGTCCTCCACCAGCCCTCCACCTTTATGCTTAAATGCCTCATCACCCTCTCCATCTTTCCAGGGCTCTATTTTGGCACTGGATTGCAGTCAATTTAGCAATTTTCACTTTTTATAACAAATCATTCTCAAGAGTATCAAATCATGTAAGTGGTATGATCCTAAATACACCATGAGTGCAAGTTCAGTGAGAGTAGCTTTGTGTTCTATGTCTCGTGGGTCTGTTTCTGAGCCACCAGGTATCAAGCAGGCAGAGAGGTGAAGAGTTAGCAGCTTTCAGCTAAGTATGAGGTAGGCCATCCTCCTAAGTTACATCTAATTTTTATCACACACAGGAAATGAAACACAGGAAGATAAAAATTCTAAGTAAAGATTTAAATTAATATCAAGATGTTAAATGTGGTAATGGTAATTTTTGAAAAATATGGAGTCATTCCTTAAGAAAAAATAGAGACTACCCAATTTCTTTCCCATTAGGGCAACAGAAATTTAAATTACAGTTTTAACTGGGAATATCTAGGAGTTAATTATTTAGAGTACAGCAGGATAACTGTTAAATTATAATGTGCTCTTCATAAGTGTTCTAAAGCCAGGAATGTTGCCCTACTTTTTGAAGGGTAAAAATAGTTGGGATCTGATATAACTCTGTGAGAAGCAGTGTAGCTTATGTGTTAAGTACATCAAGTCAGAATGCTTTGCCTTTCTGGGTTCAAATCCCAGCTCTGTCACTTCCTTCAATCTGGGTGACCTTGGACTAGTTAAATACACCTTTACATGCCTCAGATGACTGACCTCTAATATGACGATAGAAAATAATCATACCTATTTCATAGTATGATTATGAGGATTACAATGAGAATATACAATATAAAGTTCTTGGCTAAATGAACACAAAATAAGTAATCAAATATACGCTACTGCTATTAATTTTAATAGTTGAAGGACCATACAAGCCTTATTAAAATAGTCAATGTTTTTCTTGTCATAACTGCTTAGAAGTTCAGATTTAAAGATATTGCCTTTTAAAAACTCACAAACTTTCAGATTGAAGAAGGCTGTTATCAGGAATTAATGAGATAAAACATGGAATACTTGGCACAGTGCCTGGCATCTAGTAACTGTTCAACAAATGGGAGCTATTATTAGAGGAGCAGGTGGTTGACAGAACAAAACATCTTTTTAGCACCGCTCTTTAAGATAAACCGAACCTGACATATATTCCATTAATATCAAGGGGAGAGTTATTTTTTAAATTCCAGGTTATGTATAAAAAGAACAGGTACATTAAAACCAAAGCAGTCAGGAAAATGTTCTTATAAACAAGCGATCCCCTACTAGTTTTTAAGAACCCTGCAGGTTAGGTGACTCCGCGCTGCCTTTGGGTTGTTGCTGGAAGCCCAGGAGCCAAATCGAGGTCAGTCTCTACAAAGGCCTCAGGGTCATCGCCTTCCTGGCTCTGTGGCTCTTTCTCACTCTCATCTTCCCTTTGTCTGGCTTTTCATTTCACTTATTTTAAATTTCATTTTAATGCATGGAAAGCAGGCGGCTGCTTTGGATTTTTTTTCTGGCACAAGATTTGTTTGCAAATAAGCATATAAACATGAGAATAACTTTGAAAATTACTTACTGTGCTTCTAAATTATACTTTTCAAATTTCCTACGTGAACAACACCTTAATTTAAAATCGTAAGTTACAAGAAGCTCTCTTTGGATACAAATGCTAATTTACTTTTGGTCCACATGTTCCTACTTCGAATCATTTTCTAATAAATTAGTTCAACATATTTCTACTTCAGATAAACAGTGACAAAAACAAGGGTGAATCTCATCCACATATTTAAATAGTTATCAAACAATCAATCAACAAATGTTGTTTAGGCACCTGCTCCAAGTTTGCCATTATCTCTCTACTGGTTAGCAAATCAAATCCCCATGATGTCATGTTTGGTTGGGGCAATGGACTGGCTATGATTCAATAATAATTAAAGCTTAATGATGAATAAAGACCAAAAACTGGAATTGAAAATTCCACAGATACGATTGTTTCTGAACATCAGCTAAACTAGGAATAGCCAGACCAAGCAACTAAGACTTTTCTGTGTGCAACTTGCAGAAGAGAGAAAAATTATACACATGTAACACATGTAAGCACGTAAGATGTCTGACATTTATATTCTCAAAGGCTCTAACCTTGACCTACCCTTTGTCTCTCTAAATACCCATTTCTTGGGCAAACACATTTACCTTCATGGATGATGATTCTGAAATATTGTCAGTCTCGCCTTGTTCCCCACGCTTCAGAATCCCACATCCAACCTTCTTTAGACACACCTGAATGGCCTATGGACATTTCAAACGCACTGTCCTAAATCAAACCTCATTCCAATCTCCTTTATCCTGGCAATGCTTCCCCCATCCCCCATAGCACCTATCCACTTTGCATATGCTACAAACATAAATAACTTCTATGTTTAACCCCCTCTCACTCCCCACTGGACGGCAAGCTCCTCCAGGCAGGGATCTTTGCCTGATCTTCGTGCAAGATGTTCCTAAGTCAGCCTAGAATGGTGCCTGGCATTTACAAGAGCCCAAATAATTGTTTGCTGAATGAAAGAATGTTTGTTCCTGTGCCCCCAGAGCTGTTCCCACTCCAGTGCTCCTAATCTCAGCGAAGGCATCAAGCCTCAGGCATCATCCTAGATCTTTGCTTCTTCACCTTCAAAACAGAACAGCCAGTGTTACTTCTCAGAGAGCTTTGAAAACGATGCTCTCCTCTCAATCCCTAACACTACTGGTCCAGTTCTGTCTCTGGTCATCCCTTCCCTAAAAGACTTGGGACAGCCACCAGAGCTGCCCCCCTTTAAATGCATATACTTCCGTGTAGCCAGATATTAAGTGCAAAACTGAGTTTGCCATTCTGCAGCATAAAAGCATTGAGATTGTTTTGCCCAAGGATGCACTCAAGCCCTTCTTTAGAGTCCAGGGCCTGGACCCAATCTGCCCATTGAGCCTCATTTTCTATCACCTCGCACCTCATATTTTCATAGGAGTAACATGAAATTGCTCCTGGTGCCCCATGCAAACGCCTTTCCTTATCCCTCTCAGTCTTTCCAATTCTAATCCCTCAAGATTCGGCTTGGGGGTCGATTCTTTAAGAAGCCTCCCCTGACCTTCCACCTTGGCCTAAATGCCATGGCTCTGCGTGTTCCCCTGGTAACCAGCTGAAGGGATATCAGAAATTTAGGCAACCATTTACAATGAACACAAAAGCCTTATGCTTATGTAAGAAGCAAAGGAGTAGTCATTAAAATTATAGATATCATTTACTGGGTAGGTATTTGTTTACGCTCTTATAGTTAGTAATTACAAAGAATTAGGTTGCCTAAAATCCGGTAAAAAATAAACAAACAAACTTAATCTTTACAGCATTTCATGAGAAAACTATAAGCCAGAACTGTCTTTGGTTTCTTATCTCTGACTCAGCAATTTTCCAGCAGTAACAATGGACTTTTCCTGCACTTGGCTCATGGGAATACTAAGGGCTGTATCATATTATGAAGTGAAGACATCTAATAAATACACATTAAATTACCTCCTTACTTTATCATTTCCTTAATTTTATATTGTCATACATAGAATATCATCCTGATTTAGCTTGTGTCCACTAAATTTAAGTTCTCCTGTTTGCAGCACAACTGCATTGTCTGTCTCTCATACCTCCCGTGTGCTCACACACTTCGTTGCTTGTCCCCTCTTGATGACAAGCACATAGAGCACTGATAGGGATACCTGGGGTAAATGACAATGGTGAGACGCACCTTCCTCTCCACCTGTTCAGTTTACTCATTTTTAAAAAGCAAAGAAAACTATTAATCAACCACTACATTTTCTTAAAAACATCTCCTATGTTAAAGGTTGAATGAGAAACCTATAATTTAAAGATTTTTTTTTTTTTTTTTTTTTTTTTTTTTTAGCTATTTGCTATGAACTAAATGTGAAAGGAAGGAGGTACACGTTCACAGGCTGGCTGTCTTAAAATACTGCATATTTGAGGAACCCTGAGATTAATTTACAATACCTTCTAAAGCAATTTCATTTCAGGAAATAGATTTATAGATCTCTTACTTAAAGGGAAATGTCTGACTGTGGAAACTGACATCCTATGATTTGGCTGACCTCACCAAGCTACAGCCTCATTAGCCTAACTGGTTTGCTTAAAACATATAAATCCAGTTGACTTTACCTAATAATGAACTCTCTTCTTTTACAGCCTTATAGCTCTTCAGTGATGTGCAGTAGCTATCTTTCAGACAATGCTTGTATAGTGAGTATCCAAAAAGGAAATTAGGTTACAATATAGTGTGCTGAATGTAGTGAGCTCTGTTCATTGAGAGATCGCGAAGTAAAATACACATGAGATGGAACGAATGGCAATTTGCAGTTGGAGAGAGACTGAGATAGTAAAAACTCAGAATACAATTAGAATTTTCAGGTTAGAAGTTAAAGGGATTGCATGAATTCTGGGGGCAGCTTCCTTCCTAATTTGCTAATTTGTGGGGGGGGGGACATTTAAGTGCTGTTGCTCTTATGCCACAGGGGTACATTCGTGTGAACATCAAACGAACACCAAACATTTATTTGGTGGTTACTAAATATGTATGGGCTTGCTAGGTTTTGAAGCTAAGACCACCCTGCCCTAAAAATACCTACCAGAGGAGCTAGAAGTCCCGTCGGCAGCTCTCAGTATTTTCTCTACTGTGCAACACCCAAAGGTAGGACAGCTCATTACAGGATCTCAACAGTCCAGTCCACTTTGGAAAATGTGGAAAAGCCCTTCTAGAAAATTCTGACAGATCTTCCATTCCCCGCACCCCACATACACCCTCTGAGAACTCTGAGAACAGCTAATCTAGAAGGATCTTACAAACTCAAGAGGCAACTGTATGGACAGAATAAAAGTACAGGAAAAATGAAGATCTAACAAACAAACAAATAAAAAAAATGAAGGACTTACAGATGGAGACCTAACCGTGCAATGTTACTGTGTCACTTACAGACTCTCTCCACACAGGCACTGGCCGAGAACTTTAGCATTCGTTCTTAAAAAATAATAAAGATCTAATATTTTGAATTTACTTTATGATTTATAAAATCTGCATAAACATTTTGTTGTCATGTAACTTTTCATAGCAATATTAAGGTAGGGCAATGCTATTTTTCTCATTTATACAGAAAGAAACAGAGGCCCAGGTAAGTTAAATGACTTGCCTTTTCTCACGCCTTGTAAATGGCAGAGATGAAATTAAAACTAAGTCCTTTGACCCTGTAGTCAGTTCAGTTTCCACCACGAGGGAGGACTCTACTAAAAAATGTGTGTGTGTGTGTGTGTGTGTGTACATTCTTTTTCAGACAGAAAGGTCTCTACAAAACCTTAAATCAAATAAGCTATTCCAATTTTTTAATAAAATTATAAACTTTCATTTATAAAGTATGATATGGCTCTTCTTAATTGATGCTATTGGTAAATAAGGTATTTTGCTTAGACTTCTGAATATTTTTGTATTAAATATTTAAGAAGAAAAAATAAGGACGCATATACATTCCATTATTCAAATAAAATAAAATACACTTTTAAAAAATGATTTGTAGTCTCCTTATACATTCACCTCTATGCTATTACATCAAGCTTTAGCGTACTGTGTTCTAGGGCATGAAGCCTTAAGCCAATAAACTCAGAGCTGAGACAAAGATGTTTTTGCTCCTGTCTCCTCTCTAGTGGTCACCCCAGTTCTGCTCTTGTTGAAATCAGTTGCTTTTGGCTTTATCCGACTCCCTCATCTCAGCTCCCTCTATCTGTGGCTGCTTAGAATTCTCTGCTTCCGTAATCTAGGGAGAAGCTTAAGGTTTCCTAAGAAAACCAGAAAGCAAATTTAGTAAATATTAAATGTAAAAACATACAAAGGCATATTTGTATGTGTGTATGTATATACATACATGGTCATGCACACACATACACACAGAGTAAGGGTACCAATTGTGTCTTCTCAATGCTTACATCACTTCCATCATTATCATCAAGTAGGCATGAACAGAATGACAGGGAAGAATTGTCCTGAACTTTAGAATTATGTAAAACAGAACTAATAGGTTACAGGATTTGGAGCTATGAGACTTTAGGTTGGGTCTGGGTTTGGAGTCATAAGACTTTAATATGGGTCTAAGTTTGGCCTTATGATTCTAAATAGATTAGTTGATTTGGTGTGATCTCAAATGTCTTCAACTGTAAACAGTGAATAAAAATTACACCCATATACCATAATTTTGTGAAATTAGTGGCTCAAACTATATAAAGTATTATCGAAATAATTTCTCATTAAATCAGAAAGTTCTGATACAAAGATAGGCATATTTCTCATATTTCTCTCTCACATGCACAGGATAAAATGGTAAACAAATACAAAAACAAATAGGTCATTACTCTTATAAAGTTTATATTTAAAATCCACAGCCTTGATTCATTCAGGTAAGCATTAAAATTCTAATTCCCAAATAAACAGGGAATAAACTCTATTAATAAAAGTCTTAAAAGGCACTTATCAAGTTGCATTACCTATTAATTATCAGCTTTCCAGTGAAGGAACAAGATGTACATTTAGGCTTTTCTATATTTATTTGTACCTCAGTTACAAAATCAATTTTTCCCTCTGCTACTCCAATAGAAACTACTCAAAACAACAAAAACGAAGCAAAAACTTATAGAAAACCTTTTGCTTCAGAAGCAGAGAAGGACAGGTTCTGTAACTAGTGGAAACGTGGGTTCTGATGTGAAGGCTGACCCACAGGTAGGCCAACTCAGAGGCTCCCACTGACAACTCCAAATGCCCTCCTTACACCGCTTCATGTTTACCTATCACCGTACTCTGCTCGCGAGGGAGCCTAGGAGGGGAGTTCTCATATTGGAAGGCACCAGAGGCAAATTTCACCTATTTATTTCCTGTTGAGCTAATCACACAGTTAAGGAAAGAGAGAAAGGGGAGGAAGGGAGCCTTAAAAAAAAATAAACCAACTTTAGTCTTATAAGATATTATTTTTCCCAGTTTCCTGAAATCAGCTTTCTGGTAAAGAGATCCCACCTTTTCCTAAGAGAAACACCCTTCTGCACTCTTCGGCTAGGTGGTCCAAGTTAGCTGACTCGTCACCACTAGCCTTTCAGACCACTGCATTCCCCAACCAGTAGAGGCAGGCTCGGAAGGGGCACGTGAGCCAAGTTCAGTCGAAGTTAGATTCATCTGGGGGCTTTTATAAAAACAGGTGGGAATGAAAACCTCTTTTTAATGGCGGCCCAGTGGGTCTCCTCACCATGAGAACTTGCATGAGAACAGAGCCAGAGCAAAGTCAAGAAATGGAGAGAATGGGACTGAGTTCTAATGACCTGGCTTGAGACCATGGCTTGCCTGAAGACAGCCTACACTAGGACTTTCCAGTTGTATGGGCCAATGAATTTCCACTGGCGCTGAAGCCACTTTGTGTTGAAGTTTCCTCCACCTGAAACCAAGAGCCCATATACAGAGAAAGAAATATGGCACTCCTATTACCAATTCAGTGCTGGGTTTGTGGACTATTAAATAATTAATAGTGTACATAATGTAAAATCATGTAATATCAAATTAAATAATGCAAAATCAATCCCATAAGCAAAGACATAATTAATTGGTGAGCTTTCTTCATCCCAGAACTAAGGATACCACCTGTGGTCTCCAGAAAAAAAAAAGATGAAACACTCAAGCCTTTTATGCTTAAGTCTCTGAAGTACTGATTTATCTCAGAAAACTGCCCTGAGGAATAAACCTGCAGGAGTCTTAATGTCAAACTTCTTAAAGAAAATGTGTCAATTATACAATAATACCTGTACTAATAGCAAAATTTCTATACTTCGACCAGTCACAGTAGTCACCATTAATAAAACCGTCTGTCTTAAAGCTGATGTTAATTAATTGCTTATAAGTAAGGGTGGAGGGAGGCAAAAATAAACTAAAAGATTATTTCTCCTTAGGAAGTAAAATTACTTGGCTGTAAGAAATATCGAGTTTAAAAGACGATCTCAAATTTCCCACTCAATTACCCATTTGGAAACCTTCAGTAAGAACAAAGGTAAGACTCAGTTGGGGACCAGGAATCTGAAGCGGCTGTTAACTATTAAACGACATCATTCTTGATGGAATACAACCTAAGTTACAGACATGATCCTGATATTAATGTTTTAATTTGCCACAAACACATATATTTATACAGTTGACCCTTGAACAACATGGGTTTGTACTGCACAGGTCCACTTATATACAGATTTTTTCCAGTAAATGTATTTTCTCTTTCTCTTGATATTTTTAATGACATTTTCTTTTTTCTAGCTTACTTCATTGTAAGATTACAGTATATAACACATGTAACATACAAAATACATGTTAACTGACTGCTTTATATTATCAGTAAGGCTGTCTGTCAACGGTAGGCTATTAGTTAAGTTTTTGGGACACAAAAGTTATACATGAATTTTCAACTATGTATGTGGGGTGGGGGCAGTACCCCATAATCTCTGTGTTGTTCAAGAATCAACTGTAAAGAAGTACACAAATGGAAGAAATGATGCATTCTGTGTATTTTTAATAAAAATTCTCTTTCAAGTCATTTGAATTAAATTTTTATGATGACAGAATTACTTTTCTAAGTCTCAATGAAAAACAGTCTGAGACAAACAAAAACACATTCTTTATGACTGGTTGATCTCATTTCAAAATTTCAAATTTTGCCCATTTATATTGCTCAGTGGAAGATCTCCAGGTGGTTTCTAGATAAGGCATTATTACCATGTATCACTGACAGTTTATATCAAAAGCATTTTTTTGAATTTTTTCCATAATGCAATACTGTTAACTGCGCAAGTAGACTACACAATAGGAAAAAATGTGTAAAAGGAACACCCACATGAACATTTACCTTCCACTGCTCTTTTGAAGAACACTTTGCAGCTGCCACAGGTTACTACTCCATAGTGACATCCTGAAGCCTCATCCCCACACACCAGACATATTTTGGAAGGTCTTGAGGATCCAGTAGAAACACTTCGTAAAGTAGAGCTGGGGAAAGAAATCAAGATTTAAATAACTACACTGTAATGGCACACTTAAATACACTATACAGCTTAGTTCAAAATTTGTCAGAAATCATGGTTCCATGAATGAATTCAGTATGTACTGGTCAGATACCATGGAGCTTAGAAAATGAAGATAAACTCTCTCTGAAATAATGCTATGAAGAATCTGTAGTACAACGCCTCTTATCAGTATGGAGAAGTAATAAATAATCAACAATACATAATAAGTAATAAATAAACCATTCTCTTCCTTTTCCTATTTTTGAGAAAGTTTACCAGAAGATATTATTTGCATTCTAGGTAAGCAGGGAGAAGAATCTTGAGCCGAGTCATCATGAAAGTACTTTTGGTATCAAAGAACTATTACAAAACTTCTCAACTCTCTTCCCCCAGACTCAGATTATATATCTGTTATGCCAGATTAAAAAAAAAATCCCCCCTTTCCAAAACAGCCCACTATTAAAATTTTAAAAATAGCTCTTCTACTGCCAGCAATTTTACCCCTTCTTCCAAGATCCTGCCTTTCTCCCATGTTCCCTGATACTGGTATGTTCAAATTACTTTATTTTGCTTACTAATTTGAAGGGACACAGTCAGTATTTTTTTTAAAGCCACACATTTTACCAGGTATCTTTCCTGGTAAGAAACTGAAGAGTTCTCGACAATAGTTTTTAGGGAAAAATTTAACCTTTTAGGCAACAGTCTGTATGAATACTTTTTAAAAGGAATCTTTTCAAGCTATATATTACTGTGTTAATAGCACACTCTGGACAAAATGTTTTAAATTCTATTAAGGAATCATAGTTCTGTGACAGTTTAGATGTGTACTGAGCAGGCAAAGAAGCTGATTTTTTTTCTTTTCATTCATAGTCCATAGACATTTACTGAATATCTACCCATAACTCCAGCACAAAGTACTGAGGAAATAAACTAAAATAAAATAAAACCCAGTCTCTATCCTCAGAGTTAGTGGGGACATGGACTATCATGGTGAGAACTTTGGTTTGGGGTAACATGGTGGCACACTGCAGATTCAGCCGTCCCTACTAGAAGGATGAGGACAGAGCAGTTCAAAAAGCCCTTCCTGACAGGTGACAGCAGAACTAGATGATGGCCAGACGGAGAAGAGGGCAGAGGAAGCAGAAGGTGCAGTGATTCAGAGAAATGGGAACTGCACATGTTCAGAAACTGAGTGGATGGTTACGTCACAGCCTTCACCTTGCTGTCACGGCTTTTGTTTCCACGTGAAACAGCTGGCGTGCGTGCGTGTGTGCATGTGTGTTCGTGTGTGCTGGGGGGGGGGGACCTCAAAGAAAACGTATCGGAAGGCCAGAATGGTTGTGTTACAATGATGACTTCTGTTTTTAAAATTAGCTAAAACTGTGATACTATTGCCTTTATAATGAAAAAAAAAAATAAACAATTTAAAATGTTTTAACTCCACTCTCACCAGAAACAGATGAAGGAACAAACTATTCAGCTACTCAGAGCACTGTAGCATGACTGACTTTCTAGAAAATGACTTCTTAAATCAAGGACCAAAGCAATGTTCTCTGAAGTTGTTTCTCTTTCTGAGGAAAGAGCTCTTTATTATTTTTATTAGTGTCCTTTGACTTCTTTATAGCATTCAAAACATTCCATTTCAGCACCAGTAACTTCTTCAGTATATTAGCCAGTAGGACTCAATCCATATACTGTCTGACTCTTACACTTCACAGGAAATACGACTTTGTAAACATTTAGAATATAACTTAAAACCATCATTAAAATGTAATTGTGTTTTCACAACTACAAGCACATGTGGGATTTGTATTTAACATTTTTGTGAGCCTTGGTTTTGGTCCCAATACATAATAGTCTCTTAATTTTAGTCTTTGGAACTCTCTTCTATCCAAACTCATTTTTTTAGTGATCTCATCTAGCCTCTTGGTTTTAAATATGAAATGTTCATCACCACCCCAGTCCCCTTTGATGAATTTCAAACCCATTCGTCCAACTGCCTATTTGACACGTCCACTTGAGAGTCTGATGTGCACCTCAAATGTAACACGCCCAAAGCTTTGTTGATCTTTCCCTGTCTCCAAACCTGATTCTCCACAAACTTTCTCTACACATTTAATGGCAACTATTTTGTGCTGAATTGTAGTCTCCCCAAATCATGAGGCTGAAGTCCTAGCCCCTAGGGCCTCAGAGTATGACCCTATTTGGGAACAGGGTCATAGCAGATGTAATTGGTTAAGATGAGGAAGTTCTGGAGTAGGTTGGGCCCCTAAGCCAATGTGACTTGTATCCTTATTAAAAAGGGGAGATTGGGACACACACATACAATGGGAGAATACCATGTGAAGATGAAGGCAGAGATGAAGGCAGTGATGTTTTTACAAGCCAGGGAATGCCAAAAATTGCCAGCGAACTACCAGAAGCTAGGGTAGAGGCAAGGAACAGATTCTTCCTCACAGACCTCAGAAGGAACCAAATCAGCCAGCGTGTTAGTTAACCTTGGACTTCTAGCGTCCCCAACTGTGAGACAATACCTTTCTGTTGTTCCAGCCAGCCAATTAGGTTTGCGGTACTTTGTTATGCAGCCCTGGCAAACTAATAAAGCAACTTGGACTTCTCCCTGATTCTTCTTTCTCTCACGTCACACATCTCATCTGTTAAATTCTATTCACCTTACTCTCAGAATACATTCAGCTTCAGATCACTACCCAAAACCTCCTCTAGTGCCACTCCAGTCCAAACAATCAATAACTCTACCTGGAATTTTAAAAAGCCTCTCCCTGTTTCTCCTTGCCCCATTCCTTCTCCTGTAGCCAGAAGAATCTTTATTTACTCCTTTGTTCAACGCTATCCAGGGGCTTTTCCTCACACTCAGAGTAAGAGTCAAAGTCATCCCTAGGACCACAGGGCCACAATCTGTCCCTTAGGACATTGCTAACCGCTCTCGCTTGCCTGTTTCCACTTTGGCAATAGTGGCCTCCTTGCTAGCTCTCAAACACATCACCTCTGGCTTCTGCACTTGTTGACCCAGCTTCCCCCTAGATATCTACATAGCCCCTCCCTCGCCTCCTTCAGGGCTTCCTCCGAATTTCACTTTTCCAGTAAGGCCTTCTCTGACCACTTTACTAAAAATATTCCTCTTGCAGAACTTCCTGTCCCTTTCTGCTTTATTTTTCTTCATGGAGCATATCACCAGCTAACATGTGTCTATTTTACTTCTTTAGTCTGTGTATTGTTTATGTCATCCACACAAGGAAGTAAACTCAATCGGGACCAGGATTCCCATCTGTGTTACTCACCACTGTGCATAGAACTGTACCGGGTACATAATAGGCACCGAATTAAACTTAAATAAGTGAGTGATTTCAGATAACTCACATTTTCACAACAGTCATCGTAAAACCTGCCACGTCATCAATTCTGAAGGCCTACTGCATTCCTTATATAAAGGAATATGATTTGTTTTTAACTGTTGTGAGAGTGACAAATATGAAGCAGAAACAAATTAGGAGAAATTAAAGAGAAAACCTAGCATAAAAATGATGTGCTGCAAAATCCGAGTCAAAGCAATACATTCATTCAGTTATAAAATCAAGCCAAACATAAATTACTTTCCTTCTTGTTCTCTAACGTCTTTCAGTGACTGTACTGAGCTCAACCTCCTAACAATGCCTCCTCTGTTTTTCAGGCTCTTATTCTCTTGATCACCATTATAGTTTCTTTGGAGTTCTACCTTTGACCACCTTTCTTCTTTTTTCTGCTATCTACCCCTTAATGATCTCATCTACCACTCCAGCTCAAACAGCTCTTTTGATGAGTAACTGCCCAAATCTTTATATCCAGCTCCGACCTCTCCCCCATGTCCCAAGTTCATGTTTTCACTGCCTTTATATAACTTCTCTGCTCTATGTTCTATCAGCTTCTGAAAGGGTGCTGCCATCTGCTAGTTACTTCAAACCTTGTACTTCCCAGTCCAGTCTCAAATCCCTTCTCACCTGGCTGCTGGTAACAGTGCTGCAGGCTCTCACTCTTCCTAAGGGCTCTTCCCTAACCACGCCCTCTCCCCTCTCCTTCTACAGTGGCTTGGCAAAGGAATCTTCCTGTTAAAGAGTGTGGACCCTATGACTTCTCAGCAAAGAAATCTTCAGTCTTCCCCACCCAGCACCACCTTAAAAGATACCTCTGTTAGGGCCTTTAAGCCCCTCTTCCTAATCAACCTTCCCAGCAGGTCCTCTCACACTGCCTGGCCTTGTGCTAGCCACACCCACATCTCTGTCAAGGGTAGGTACCACTGCACTACAGGACCCAGCACTTCCTCTCCCCTACTCCCCCTCCAGGAAACCCTGTCTACCCTTCAGCTTCCCGACTGGGCCTCTCAGCAGGAAGCACCACTCTCCAGTCTCCGGATTCATTCTAGCATTTTACTAACCCTCCTTCAGCAGTCCTCACTTCCACCCTCACATTAGTGACCCATGCACTTATCCTAATCCCTTGAGGGCAAAAACCTTGCCCTGTGCATCTCTGGGCTCCCTGCTGCCATCAGTGCAGTGTTGGCAGTATTTATTGAATGAATGAAACGGCACTCCTAATCTCATTACTGTAGAACATAAATTTCCAAAAGGCGATTTTATAGAAGGTAAATTAACGAGGCCAAGGATATAGGTTCAATTCCCATACGGTTCATTTAGCTTTGCATAGGGGAAAAAAAAATCCAGGGACACAGACTATTCTCAAAAACGCAGCCAGCTGTCTCACAGACATGCATTATTAACACAGAAGACAGGCCACCAAGTGTGGATGGGTCAGGAAAACTCCAGTCTCAACTGACACCCTATCATGTGAGTATCTTTGAAACCAAAAGATGGCACATGGTTGGGGGCGGTTATATACTCAGTTTTAAGAAACACATTATATGTTTTAGAAATAGGAGGATGGGGAGATGAGGAGAGGGGGACAGACTTTGAACTCATTTCTTAGACACCAAGTGTTATCAAAATACAAAGCTTACTTAGTAATTTTACATGTTAGAATTCCCAATTATAGTAGAGTCTATTTACCAAGAATCTATGTGGGATGTGGGCCCAACTGTAAGGCCACACAGGAAAGGGAAAACAGTGAGAAAAGAGGGCCAGTGAAGAGGCCTAGGTTCCAGTTCCAGCTCAGCCATTACCTGGTGAAACCTTGGCAAAATCACCTCTTTGAGCTATAATTCTCACCATAAAAAGGTTCAATATATGATTTCTAAGATCCTTTTCAAGATATTCATTTAAGGTAAAGATAGATACAAAAGATAAATGAGATAGTCTGTCATGATCAAGTTTTATACAAACTGAATTTCAAGCTCAAATTAAAGACAGTGTATTTTATACTATAAAAAAAGCATTATTTAATATAATCAAACATTAAAAAATCTACATGTAAAAACTTATCCTTTCTAGAAGAGCTAATCATATGACATTTAGAATTTTTTCTTGCATCTATATGATTGTATCTCTGTTGATTTTGGTTAAAACTCTGTATAAATTTATACATTAAAATTGTATTTTACCTTCTGAAAACCATTTCAATATTGACAAGTTGGGAAAAACTACCCAAACCAGTCATTTTTGGTCTTGGTAATCAAAGAAACATTGTTCACAGAAAGAAGTTTATAATTGACAGACGGGTATTTCATAGGATTTTATATAAATGTAAAAATACTATAAAGGGGACATGTGTAACCATTATATTTCCATTTATAAAGGTAGTGTCGCTCTTAGGGAGACGCAAGGAAGATCCAACTATTTTCAGTATCAAATATAATGGTTCTAATGACCCACTGAAGAGATTAATCGAAGGTATGTGTGGATTTTGGAGACAACTGAGAGGAAATATACTAGCCAATCATCAAAACCACTTATTGCGCTATCTTTCCCTTCACAAATGGTTGGATGGTTGGGGAAAGCAACAAGAAGCTGTGCAAGAAAAAAATGATTTTTACTAATCAAAAAATGACTGGAGAAACTGGTTCACTGAAAATCTATGATGCACCATGTTGCTCCAGGAATTACCGCATATAAAACCATCTTTTCCCATCTTTATAACAATTACATAACAATATAATAGCGATTGATCCACTATTCAATGACCAGAAATTCTTCATCTGAAAGAATACTTTGTCTCATTTCTTAAACTCACTTAATATTTAAACACACTTTTTTTTTGTACAATCACTTAATCAGATATATGCTCCTACTATCACTACCAGCTGCTATAAAGGTTTTTTCCACATGTAATCAATCCAAGCATTCATGCAACTACCTAGGGCAGAGTGAGGATTTGGAAGAATATAGAAACAATACTTCAGTAAAGACACTTACATACTTATCTGAACGTGCTGGTGTGCTTAAACCATTCATTAACTAAGCTGTTCACTGGAATCTACTATTAGCCCCACTGTTCTAGGCTCTAGGATCAACAGCGAAGAGAAAAGCCCCCACTCTCATAGAGTTTCTACGGCAGTAGGAGAGATACACAAGACAGAAGCAAGCCTGTGATTTCAGAAAGTGGTAAAGGCGATGAAGAAAATGACAGAGACCGAGATTGGATGAGGTGCTAGGAGACAGGATTCTTTAGGTAGGCAGCTGGAGAAGGCCTCTTTAGGGAGACTGAAATGACAAAACTGTCAGCCATGTAAAGATGTCAAACACAAGGAAGAGCAAGTGCAAAGTCCCTGGATGAATAAAACACAATTCAGAGACAGAAATGAGGACAAAGTGAATATGGCTGAAATAAAGTCAATGAAGAGGGAAGGGAGATGGGAGGCCTAAGAAGGTGGGGATGGACCACATGGGTCTCAAAGGCTATGGTAATGAGTTAGAATGCTGGTCTAAGTGCCTGCAGAAGTGATGTGAATTTTGAAATGTTTTCAACAGAAGGGTAACATTATCTGATTGACATTTTAAAATCTTACTCTGGCTGTTGCGTGGAGAATGGACTGTGGGAGTGGGTGATGTTGGAAGTGGGGAGGCAGCCAAAGAGGTTCCTGTAGTTATCCAGGCAGAAGATGATAATGGCGTGGATTAAGCTTAAAGTAAATACAGTGAGAAGTGGCTACATTAGGGATTTTTCTTTTCTTTTTAGGTGGACAGCACCAAGAGCACTTGCAGAAAAATTGGATGGTAGTGCATTAATTAATATGTAAGACTGGAGTGAAGAACAGGTTGGAAATTTTGGACTTGATAGTGGTAGAAAGGTATTAATATGGTTATGCTCCTATTTTTGCAAATAATATAATAACCATAATATTAAGTGATAGTCTACTCATAGGAAAAACTGGGAGCAATATAAATCTGGTTTACTTAACCTTTCTGGGCCAGCTTCCTTATCTGTTAAGTAGTGATAGCAAAGATCCTACCATACAGAGTTGCTACAGATTAGTTTACTCAATATATAAGAGCACTTAGAACAGTGTCTAGCATATATTAAGTATTTTTAAAATTCTGGCTCTTATTAGTTAGTATTACTGTTGGATCTAAATTCTTGACAAGTGAGTGCCATAATGGTGGAACTACAGATAATTCTATTTCTCCATATTATATTTTTCTGAACTGTTTTTAATTTGCATAAGCTTGTAAAACATTGGTAAACAGAAGAAAAGGTACTTTAAAAATATGCTATAAAATAGTGGTATTACAATAGCCATAAGTGTTTATTTACTGAACAGGCAGTGTTTTGTGTGCATATGGATTTGAGCACTTCTTATAAGACTTCTGGTTCCCATGGTGTCTGCAGTGAGTGGGCTGGAAACAGCCGCATTGGATCATTAGGATAAACAATTATTGAGATTCAAATACATACTCTTTTACATAAAGAACACTAAATCTAAGAACATAAGAATTTGGAGAACCCTCAGTATAAAAGATTTCACAAACATAAATCAACCTTTAACAACTGGTTTACTAAAATTCATATTTTTACCCACTTTTTTTTTTTTAGAAAAACACCTTTTGCTGACTATTTCCTTTTGTTTTAATAAGCATGTATTTTAAGTCATATATTTTATCCGACATATGTTAGTCTAGTTTTCCCATTACTTAGGGAGAATATTTGAGAGTGATTCTTATAGTATATTTTCTTTCATGGTGTTACCTTTGATGATAAGTGATTCTTTAATGTTTTGAGGGATAATTCCTCATTCAATAAGGTTCATACTCTCAAGCCATAATTCACAATGCATCATAGATAGGAATTAAAGAACTGGTACAAATTTTACAATCTCAGATGTATGAATAAAGTTTTAGCTAAAGTTACCCCAACACAGAAAACTCAAGGACATAACTAGCTTGCAAAATAGAATTTAAAGCACAGCGATGGCTGATTAGTCTTTTCCAATTTACTTTTTTTGTTTGCTTTCACAACAGTTTATACCATTAATAATATTTATTAAATTGGCTCTGATTAATGAAATATGTATTGTATATACTCTAAATTTCATTTAAATGAATATAATTTGTCCATTAAGAATTTAAAATTATAATTAAGAAAGCACAGCTTAAGCTCAGCAGAAAACTAGCCTGACACAGATCTAAAAGCAAAAACGAAAAGTAGGAATATTTTGGTTCACAAAAAATTGAAGCCCACACTAGTTTGTACAAAATTCAATTTTAAAAATAAATATCTATACTAGAAGGGCATTTGAGTATCTCTTTCTCCTTAAATATAAGCTGTGGTTAGACAAATCAGTGTTTGATCAAAATATGTAAAATCTATTTTTTTGGAAAACATGCAAAAACATTTAAATCTAGAATAAAATGTATTTTCTAACAAAAAAGGAAAACTAGTCAAATTTAACTATCAATCACCATATTGTTAATGAATTACTTAATCAAACTATTTTTACTAAACACAAGCCATGTGACAATACAAAGATAACAGATGCCCTCTACTCTCAATAATCGAGTAGCGAAGCTAAGACCTGGAGACTGGTAAATACTAAAGCCACTACATTATAAGAGTCACCCATGGCTTAAAAACAAATTAGAATTCAAAAAGAGTCCAATAACTTGCAACTGAGCTGAAGGAAAGCATCATGGAGGAATGGGACAATGTGAAAATGAGCAGGACCAAGAAAAATGTCCAGACAATGGCAAATGCACTGGGATCTACCACTCAAAGAACTGCCTGACAAGCAGGGAAAATGGTCCAAATCACAGACAAAGTAGTTTGAGATGATTCTAGGACAATGAATTGAAACATCTGATAGACAACTGAAAACATGGCAAGAAAAATAAAAAGAGAGGGATACAAAAATCTACCATGTTAAAAGACATAATCGAAACAATTGATCGCAATTTTTAATATATACAAGACAGACAATGAAAGCAAAAATTTCTGATGAACTGGAAGAAAACTAAGGACCATTGAATAGGGCAGGCACAAAAAACATGTTCAACAAAGGGAAAGAATGGAACATACCTTGTAAGATAGATTGTTCTTAGAATGCAAGGCCTCTAGATTTTATTCATGGAACAATGAATGAGCTCAGTCAGTGAAAAGTTGAAATAAAGAGAAAAGAAGGTCACAGATGGAAATCTACAGAAAACTAACATTTTTGGTTAGGCAGCAAAAGAAGTCACTAACAAAGCTGAGGATGGAAAACCGAAAAAGCAGGCAGAGAAGATAATGCAGAGTCTTGGAATCAAAGAGCGAACAGCATTGGTGAGAGGTCAACAGTGTCAAATGCCACCAAGACAAGACTTAAGGTTGACCACTGGGATGTAGTCATCATTGTCATCACTGACCTTGGCAATGGTCATTTTTATGCATATGTAAGGCATACTGAAGTTAAAAGCACTCACCATCTTTTTTATTAAGAAGTTTCCATTTTCAGGGAAGCTATAGTCCTAACACTATATCTGGTAGAACAACATGAGCATATGCAGAGTCTCTAAAAAGATCTAATATCATATCATCTCTGGAAACATTTATTGAGCATGATATGCCAATCAGTGACTGCTAAGATAATGGCCAAATATATGTACTAAAAAAATGCCTCCCTAGTCTATTTTGCCTCTGTAATCATTGACATGTGAGTGTATTTATATATCTTAGAAATTAGTTATTTAGAATCCCCTGAGAAGGAATCATGAACTTATCATATTGTCTGTGGCTCAGTACTTTATAAAGTATGTTTTAAGGAGATTCTTCTAAATGCTTCCTTGAGTGCATAAAGTATGTTTGAAGGAGATTATTTAAAAATGCTTGCTGAGTGTTTTTAATTACAGTGATTTCACTTTTGAAATGTACTATATAAAATAAACATGACTTAACTTTTTCCCCTGAACATTTGCCATCATTATGTTAAGATGCAAACATACATGCTAATACAGATGGCAGGAGACACTGAGTACTAATGGGTTCTAGACCTAGCTGTGGACCTTGAAACTGAGTTATTTAAAATTACTAATTTCAGTATCTTTTTTGCTTACCGCATTTTCAAAAAGTTGATGTAAAACATGCTTCATCATGCAGGGACTTTCTGAGCAACAGAATATGGCATCTTTCTACCAGTTTCATTAATGAGTCAAAGCTCCAAACAGTTTTTATTCCCTGAATGGTTTTTCCTGCATTCCAAAAATAATGACTCCATTGCCACAGGTACTGCCCTCTGATTCACACACTCAACTCAACTATTACTGCTGCTTTCTGTGACCTGTATATAAGATCACAGGGACTTTTGCACCAACTTGTACCCTCTACTCTTCCTGCCTTAAACTAAGTTTGTTCATGCAGGCTATAGGATTATCCTTCATTATTTCAAGGATTTACACATGATAGGCTTAGAGAAGCTCACTCCAAAATCTATAAATTAATGACATCAATGACAATGTCACAGTGCTTTTGTTGACATGACTTCTGCCATATTTACTTCAAATGTACCCTATATCTGACTTTAAACAGGGCTACCACCTCTCAAAACAGTAAAAATAGCATATTAATATGATAAAATTGTAAAGAATGTCTAAAGGGATTTTAAAAATTCGTTCTTTAACATTGCAGTTTCTGAATAATCAATGACATGTCACTTGAGAGTTAGAAAAAAATTCCCAAGTAATAAACTTATTTTCTTAGGGTTAACTCTGTAATTGTGAAAAACATAACTGCTTCCAGGTCAGCTTAATACTCTGAAATTATCTTCCAGTAAAAGTATAAGAAATCTATCCAAAAAAAAAATCATTCTCATTCACATATTAGCTTATAACAGGTAAAAAAA
>CM053512.1:14448169-14478964 GCA_028627145.1 Eidolon dupreanum
AAAGTAGATAAAGCTAACTTTGCATTATAAAACAGATGAGAAATATGAAATAAAAATAATTAATATTACCATATGTCATTCATACAAAAGGAAGAAAATCTGGAATTTCCAAGAGTGAACAGATAGCAGTAACTCTGAACAAATTTCTAATCTAATTTACAATTCCTGAAATAGGAAAAACATATTTTGACATAGGCTTATTTAAATAAACACATTATGTATGAGTAGTTAAAATATGATCGTAATAAAAAGGGGATGATTTGGTTGATGAAATTTCATAGTACTATTTGATTATTCATTAACCTCTCTTTCTTGAAACTAGTATTAAAATCATTCTAAAATATACAGAGCACAGGAAACCCAATGGAAGAGTGCCACCTTAGAACCCTTACTGTGACATTCTCTGAGAGCCTTGATGTGTTTTGACCAGAGAATATTTCCTGGAGGGGAGTAAGGGAGCATGTGCAGGGTGGGCACCATTGTACTGAGGTATTATTTTGTTGATTATTTCCTATTAACTACTGGAAATCTACCTACAAATAGTAATTGCAGGCTCTGATTAACTTGGATATATTTAACTTTGGGTTTTTGGAGTGCTTCTTACACTCTCACAATGCTGACATGATGGTTCCTATGATGTGCATTTTATAGATCTTGAAGTCAACCCACAAGAGTACTGAAGGACCAAAGATAGAGTTTACTCATTATTCATAGTTGCATAAAGTTAAAAGACCCAGTATGAGAATTAAACAAATAATGGCATTACATTAAAATAGGGACAGGGCTTTTCTCTTTCTAATGATAGGTATGGTCTCAGCCAACCTTACCCAAAACTAGATAAAAGACTACAGTCTGGCAACAACAGTTACATAATGGTATTTGCTTGCAAGTGAGACTGGATGAAGGCTGATGAGTATGGGCACTTTGCTTTTCTCACGATTGGTAATAGGCTGTTCCTAAGAAGCAAATATCACTCACTCAGATGTACCACAACTTCCTATTAATTGTCCAAGAGAAACTGATAATGCGTCATAGAGGTATCAGAGAAGGCAATAGTTTTACTATTCTTTTTTTTTTTATACTAAGACATGATTTACTCCTAAGCTGTAACCTTAATACCATAACCTGGTGATAAATTTCACCTTTATAAACAGTTTTAAGAATATTGACAGCTGTCTTTTACTCTAGTTAAAATAACTGATTACTTCTTTGTGTGTATTATTTCAAGCAAAATGAAGACTGAACATAATTTATTGTGTGTTTAGTGACTTGAAAATACCACTTAATAGCATTTGTTTCAATTAATTTTTAGAAGCAAATTTTCAATTTATAAAATGAATCAAAATATTCATAAATAATATCTTCTATACTGCCTTTTAAAAGTGGGACATTTTAGGGGAACCAGGTAGTAGCATCTTAAAGATCAACACCATCATATTTTTTCATAAATAATCACACAAAATCCTAACAAAATGGGATATTGCCATAGGTAAAAACTTAAATTTCAGCTCTAAAAAATTCCAGTCTGTTATTTTATAATACTACATAAGATAATGAGTACCCAAAGAGGACATTTTAAGACTATTCAAATGCTATAAATCCTCGCTGTACACCCTGGAATCCTCATGGCAATGCGTCATCCTCACAGGCATATAAAGTGCCACATGATTTTAAGTAGTATAATAAACCATCTGAATCGCTCAAAAATTAACCTAAATCAAAATTATATGTGTCCTTTTACTTGTGCTGTAAAGTTTAAGTGAATAACAGGAAGTAAAAGTTTTACAAGTGGTGCCTGAATTTAAAATAATCCACACCTCAGGAAGAAGCTCCTTACCCTCACCCCACCCCAGCACTCATGCCAGAAATTCTGCAGCTTTGTGGCAGCGGCAACACTAGTCATCAGCACCCAAAGCCAAGTGCAAAGGCCAAGGCCAAGGCCAAGGCCTGGGAAGACAGGAGACAGCTCTACACATACAGGACCTCATGAAAGGAACGCCCACAACTTCAGTCATGGTATGAACTGCCTTCCTTGGAGCCAAAGTGTATTCTCTAAGAGGAGATGAAAACAGATTCCTAGCATCACAAGATAAAACTCTGTGCTACGGATAATACAGTCAAGGAACTATCTTTAAGGATATGTTTCAAAGGACTTTCAGAATCGAGTTTTGAAATACAACTTATTTTGTAAGTTGAACACAGCTTGTATTCAGATTTGTAAATAATGTGTTCAACTTTCAGAGGATCTTGGTCTGGTTACAAAAGATAACTTGGGAAGACTAAAAATGAACCCATGACAATAAATATAGCAACATATTCTGGATAACACCTTGTTCTCCCCTATCACACCCCAAGCCTTTACCCTTCAAGAAAGCTAATTTTTCTTATTTCTTTGTCAAGAAATACTCCCCTAATAAATTTTATCTGGTGAGAAATGCACTAAATTTTTAAACTTAACATACACATATACACACACATACATAACATACGCAGACTACTATAGTTCATACTACTATGTAAAGTTCATTCTACTATGTAAAGAGACAAAATATGTACTCTTTAAAGAGTTAGGCTTTATATACACATACATTTATATATATACACACACACACACACACACACATATATGTGTATATATATATATGTAATTATAATTTTTTTTTTACCCTATGGCTCTGAAATCAATCTTGAATTTTGAACCCAAGTACTGTCAAAGGGGAAAAAAAAATCAAGACTCATTTGTTGGCTTATGAAAAGCTAAATTTCACCTTAACATGTTGGCAAAAAATTTCAGAAACTGTTACTCTAAAGAAAAATAATAAGTGACTAAATTGGACCAAAACTTGGTGGAGAACAGTTTTGAATGACCACAGTCTTTAATTCTTTTTCTTCCTGTTATTGGAAGTGTTGGAACCATCAAGATTATGCATTTTATGCCAGGCTTAGGGAAAGAGGAAACGACAGTTTTCATGACTAATAATTCAAAAATAAAATATGAGCAAAGCCAAAACCTAAGTCTTCCAGCTCAATGTTTGAACCAGAAGGGTCTTTACAAAATAGTAATGTATATGTTGACAAATTTATATACAAACATTAAGAGCACCTGTTATCCTTCATGTAGGACAAACTAAGAATTTAACTTGCATCAAATGAAACATTACATTCATTCCTTAACATACTTGTAAAATAGTAATTTTAGCTGGCTTCGAACTGACAAAAATATCTTATTTTTACCTTAAAATAATCTGTTTACATCAGGAAAATCGAAAACTTAATAACGATAGATAAAACTTATCCTTTAACTGAATTCGCTGAGGTCCTCTGGGAGAATAAATCTACTTTTCAACAACTGTTCAAGGAAATTTTAAAGCATAACGTATCCTCACAATTTTTTCTGAAGTGCATTTTTTGCAAACTATTATCAGAGTTAATGTGATCCTATTTCCCTACAGAAATAAAAATGACTTGTTCTGCAATTTTTCTGTTTATAAGTACAGTTATCTGTTCACCTAGAAAGTTAACTAGAAAGAAAGCTGTGAACAGCAGCAAAAAGAATGTCAACTACAGCAAAGAGAAATCCAGTGCACTTCGAAATAACAACAGGACAGGGCTTTTATCTTGTCTAGTAGATCAAGTAATAGAATTAATTGTGTTTCAGAGTATATATAAGTACATGATATTTTCTCTGGTAAACTCATATTAATGTTAGAGAAACAGATTCATGTGTGCATTAATTTATCTTTTATCATAATTTTTATTACTAAAATCCATTTGAGAGGAGGAGAGGTAAGTTGGGAAAAGTAAGGAACAGAAAGAAAAACAACCTGAGTCCCAGGCCACCTGGGCTCTTTGGGCCAGAGCTGTGGGCACCTCCAGAGCCATTTTCTTGAGGACTCCACTCAGAGTCTGTCACTATCTTCATCTTCCACTGACACTTCATTCTTTCTTGCTCCCCAGATCTCTAAGTTCATGTTGTCATGGCTTTGACCTCCCTTGTTTTTTCTTTTATCCATTTATTTAACTACAATCCCACCAAAAGAGAAGACAGAATGTGACACTAGCTAGTTAGCCCCATGAGGAAAAAGTCGGTGAAAAATACGAGAAAGCATTTTTTAATTTTCCTCCATCATACTAGTGCCCGTGGTCAAACGTAAATACAGAGATACCTGTTTGAACTGTAGTTAATTATTTTTAATTGGAACAAAAATTTCAATTCATTCAAACATTGAGCACATTCTATATTTCTATATTATAATAACTTTTGTGTCTTTTCCTAATTAAAAAAAAAAAGAAGCACTTTATGTACACTTGCATACTTTTGGTCACTACCAAATATTTTTGTTTATATTTTTCCTTCACAATTAAGAAAATCCAATTGCAAAACATTCAAATGCTCATTACGTATTTTAAAGCTTCAAAAATCAGTGTTTTCTGAGATATGTCCTATATTTTGTGCTTTCTCAATTTGTTTCAATCTTTTTCTAGGGTTTCACTGCTTATTTCTACCTTATGGAAAGATTTGGTTCAATATCGACATTCTCTAAATTTTCATTTTCTATACACTTTACATCTTTCAATTCAGTTTAACAAATATTCACTAAGTATTTATGCTATATAGAGTATCATGCTAAATTCTCCAAGAGATTCAAAAATGATTCAAGGAACTAATAGGGAAGCATAAATACATGAAACATTCACATATAATGCAATAAAGCGCATAACATTAATGCAGTAAAATATATATGCAATAAAATATATATATATATATTTACTAATGCAGTAAAATAAGATATATAGAAATTGTATCATGGAAACAAAATAAAAGATTAATTCATTTTAGAGGCAGTAATACTTGAGGTGGATCTTGAAGTATAGGAAAGATTTTAACAAATAAAAGTTTTCATTAACTATTCTGAGTATCTCATTTAGATTATATGTTTACTACATGGTAGGCTTGAACAATTAAAAATATACAGAACCATTTTATGCAATAGGAAAATCAAAAGGAAATAAGTTCAGGATAAAAACTGGACACAAGCCTAACATATCTTACAGTGTAAGATTATGTGCTGTAGGGATAAAAGTAGATAAGTCATACAGGCTATTCCATCAATAAACATTCACTGAGCAAGTTAGTAAAATGCAGAGACAACAGTGACAAAGTCTCTGCTGGGAAGGAATAAGAAAATAAAGAAGAAAAGTCCCAAATTAGGGTGTGTGTGTGTGTGTGTGTGTGTGTGCGCGCGCGCACGCGCGCACTCAAAAAGAGAAAAATACCAGGAAATTGCCTAAAACTCATTTGGCAAGAAAGAGTCTTCTAAAGAATTATTGAAGACTAACTCTAAGAAATTTATGATGTGATGGCATCATACAAATAACATCATTTTTTCATCCTCTGTGGACTAAAATTTTTTTAGAAATATCATCACATTTAACCCCTACCCTTGTCTTCTAAGAAGGTATAAAGACATGCAGAGATGAAAAGACAGCAAGGAAGAGATATAAGGTAAACATAAGCAACACCATTAATAGGAAGAGGAAGATTTACAAGGCTGAGAAGAGAAATAAGTCCAGAATGAGAGTGAACTGCAAGAACCAGAAAAATGTAATTTCCATAGAAATTACAACATTGTAAAGTTGATGAGGTTTTTCAAAATAATATTAAACTTTTAAATAATTGATAGCGGCTTTATAATTCTTAAAATTTACAGAGTTTTCTTCATGCCAAGGGATATTTTGTTTAAAAAAAAAAAAAAAAAAAAAAAAAAAAAAACACTTATAAAGGAAACACAAGAGTGACACCGACCCCAAAGAATTTTCAGTGGTTTCCCATTGTGATTGCAGCTGACAAACATTTTAAGAATCTTGAAAGACTATTTAGAAATTTTAAAGGTATTAACAACCTCAAATTCAGATGATTGCTGTTTTCAGCTGAACTGAATTTATGGTCACACATTCCGCTCCTATCCACCTCTTTTGTAACTCAACTGGCAAAAGGTACTTAAAATTTTTCTCCATTTTTAGAATATAACAAGAAAAATGCTAAAAATTATGCAATCTATATAATAGAAAAACAGCAACTTATTATTCAATTCTTGGTTAATTCCTAACTGCTGCCTAGACAACAAATAACTTAGTTCATTAATTCATATTTGATAACATCAATTTCTGGTAAATCATTATTCAATTTTTAACAGCAGTAACCATAGAAATTCAAAAGGACATGAACCCCTTCATGTCACATATAAGACGACCAAGGCCGAAGATGGTGACCAGCCTATCTCTACTCATGTCAGTAATGACTACTTTCAAGGTGTTTCTGTACTAATTAAATTCACTGAGAAATATTTTATTGACCTCCGACCATGTAACTTATACCCCGTGCTAGATAAGGCTGCAAGTAAAAGTGGGACAATGTAACGGTGGAGGGATGGGGCACTAAAGGAACACTGAGGAGGGCTCAGTGTGGACACACCTCCACTAGTATTTATTCTTCTGGGTTATTCTCTGCATACATTAGTATCCCTCCACAAGCCTACCAACTCCTTGAGAGCACAGGGCTGACCTAATCTCTGGGCCTTCAGCAAAAGGTCTGACGTATATTAATACTCAATACATGTGTGAAGACAATGCATAAATGAGTAGATGAAAGGATCAATCGATGTGTCCTGAGTTCTCATACATAGCTCATGGAAGAATCAAGACTGGACACTGACCAGCGATCTTTAAATTTATCTGGAAGAATAAAAATGTGTTTCTTTTTGTAACAAATAAGGTTAGTAAATACATACATTCAGGTTATTTACTATAAGGATTTCTGCTAGTCCATCTGGTGTTAAGAATCTCACTGTTACAGCCATCTGACCAGCAAGGAAGGTAAAAAGGATCCATGACTTTCTATCTTGTGAGACAAGTTTATTTTACACTGACAAGCAGAGCTCCAATTAGTGCTGTTTGCCATCAGATGGCACACTGGCCCACAGCACAGTAATCCCAGGCCATCAGGCCATCGTCCAAACCCTCTGACCTTCAAGAGGAAGAGGAAGGAAATTAATTTGTGCTGAACCTAACAGCACTGAATTTTTTAATTCACGTGCATTTTTTAATTTAATCCTGCAAGCAAGTCTTCCTGCTATAGGGTTTGTGTTCTTACTTTATAGATGAGAAATTCAGGCCCAGAAAAAGCGAAATGTAACTAAACTCTGGGTACAGAGAGGGTACCTGGCAGAAGCAGACTTAAAGCCCAGTTAGTCAGACTCAGAGGCCAATCAATGCCCTGTCTCACTGGGTCATACAACATCTGGTTCATTTCCAGAGCCCAGATCGCTGATACAATGTATGGGCACTCTCAAAGTCCTACTCTACAGTTGTCATGGGTACATATCATATGGAAAAAGTGAATGTAGGATGTCAGAAGAGACCAGGGACCAGAATGTTTTCTGTCCCCAGAACAAAGCAATTTCCTACCTCCTGCAGCCTTTATCATAAAATGAATGCATTACAAAAAAAGCTCAGGTCTTTCTAATCCGTAACTTGTACCACGGAAGAAAAATTAAAAAATGACTCTCCTGAAGTTGAGGTTGAAGCTGAAGTTGTGCAGTTTCTAGTCATGCCAAAAAGAGATGCGACAAGACTGGTTAATAGAAAAGGCAAGAGAGGACATATACTTCATCTTTTGAAATTAAAAACTCCCTCTGTGGCCACATATTTCAGCTGCCTTATTGTCGCTTACCTTTGGGGATACGACACAGCAGCCTCAGTTACAGTCAAATATACTGTTACCTTAAAGAGTTGGACACTTCCTTGTATCATTTCTATGAATCTATTTCACACTTGTGGCATTTTATAAATTCATTTATCTTTTACAGAATGTATTCTAGAGGAAAAATATTAACATGTTAGTTTTAGTCAAAGAATGATTTTACAATGTGTGTTTAAAATGATGATTAAAAACAAATATTATTCTATAAATCACTTGTTTTATAATTAACATATGACTAGGAGAGTTGAGAAGCAGTATGTTAAATAGAAATAAGTGGAACATTTTTGCTTTATCTAAAGTAATATTGCAGGACAAGCCTGCGTGTGCGGCACAAATAATTTCATTTAAATTTCTGCAACCAGTTCAAACTCTGTAAAAGCACAATGAACAGAAATAAAAATTTTTAAGGATATGCTGAACTGCTAAGACATAACATTATAAAGCCAGCTGATAACAGTAATGGATTGAACCACTTTGAAAACCTAGCTACAATGATGGCTTTTAAGTCTGTTTCTACTGTCTTCTGGGGTACTGGCATCCAACTGCTTGTGAATGCAGGTACAAAGTTGAGGAAAATAATCTGATTATACAAATCAACTGTTTAGATTCTTCACAATGACCACAGAGTTACTGAAAGAAAGTTTAGTCAAATCTATTATTTCATTAAACAGCCTGAACAGTCATTCTTGGCTCATCCAGTGGAATATGGATGAAGGAGAGATGTACCCCTTTCCTGGATAAATCCAAGAGGCGACCACAGATCATTCAACCAAGATAAGGAAATCATGCCACCGTTAAGTACTCTAGAGGAAAAAGAGATGTTTCCTCGATAGTTGTATACAGCCTTTCCTAAGCATCAGAGGGAACAGAGGGTTAAAGAAATCTACATCTAATCATAAAAGTATTTTAATAAGTTCAATCTCTTATTTTATAGAAATCAACATAAATCTACCAGTTGAACTCAGTTACAGCAAAAAAGTTCACAACATAATTCCTGTCCATTATTACCTTACAATCATGTACAAAGGGGTCATAATTCTTTTCTGAATGTGAAAGTCCTTAGAGAAGAGTCAAGTGCTCTAAACATTCCTGCCTGCACTACATTCTTATTCTGCATCTGTACTTCCTGTTTGCTTGTGGCAGAATGCTAATTTCAACTAATTTAAATGAAAGTCCCACATAATATGGAACTCTCATTTTATTTAAACAAAAACTAGAGATAAGGAGCAAGCAAGGGATGGCCACGAGGCTGCTCAACCCAGCCTTCCATTATTTAATAATTACCAGCTATGCCTGGTAACCATTTTCTTTCCTCTTGTGTTTTTAAATTCCAATCAGAGACATTACTACCATCTCTAACTTTGCACCCTCTTTTGCAGGCTTTCACAAGCCCCTTATTAAAACGCCGGGAAGGCTTCCTATCTGAGGCTCTGCCAGGCACTGTCCTTTCGGACACAATGCATTCAGGTTGTGAGCCTGATGTGCATAATGCAGCAAGCTGTCTTACAATTTCAGTGATCATCTTCTCGTAAAACTGAATTGCTGCCTTGCCCATGGCTTTTAGATTTATATAATTAACCAAAATTAGCTTGATGTTTAAAACACAATGCCAGCCTACTCATTTATTTTTGGAAGAACACTTTAGTGAACACAATGAGTAGGCTGATTTGGAATTGCCAACCTAAACTGTCAAAGTTTTCCTATAAAATTACTATACTTAAAAAATTCAACTTCTATTAAGGCAGATACCATTAAAAGAAAACTATGTGATAAAATAATCAGGTACCATATTATTTTCACTTTAGTTCACTATTATATTCGACTAAGTTCTAGTATAAAGTATTTTACACAGTTCCTTGAGTGTGTATTGTAAATATTATTTAGACATAGCAACTCCTGGAAAAGTATATAATGGTTTTGGTTACACAGCCCTACAAAAACACAGCATGCACAAAATGACGTGTAAATTCCATCAGTCAAATGTTAATAATGTCAGACAAGAAGCTAAAAAGTGCCAACGATATGCTAACCATTATAGTGGTGAATACTTTCAGGACAGAACTTGAGTTTTTTCTATAACACTTTTGCTTACTTATATCAAATCTACCTTTATAATTGATCCATGAAAACATACTTAACTATATTTTTGATAAAAAAAAAAAAACTGAAGAACAGAGAGCATTGCTCTGCCCTTGTGGAGTGGTCATTCTAATAGGAATAATCAGGAAGAGGCTGGCTTGTGGCAAAAAGGTCAATGAGTGGCCCCTCAGTCAACTTGTCCTCACCCTTCCATTCAGCACACGGCTCCTGGGCACTAGCCAGTAGCTCCAGAGCACACAACAAGCTGTAAGATTTGAATCCTGCCCAGCTGCTTCGCTGATTCTCTCTTGTTCACTCTGTCTGCTCTTTTCTTCCTAACTCAGTCTTTCAGTCTAAACGATCTAAAGTTTAAAAGAGTGTGCTTCAGATGGTGCCAAACACAGGGGTTCAGCCAGGAAGGTGGCTGGGAGTAGGGATGGGGGTGGCTTGGAGAGACAGGTCTCTCAGTCTTGCTTCAATCAGAGCAGATGTCTCTATTTTATCTGTTTCATGGCTTCTGCTTAATATATTAGTCCTTCAAATCAAGATTCTGGTGTGAATAAATAACTTCAGTGCCACAGGAATGTTTGGGAGAAAAAAAAAAATGAATCACTGATTTAAAATATGCCCCATTCTTTAACAAGTCAATGTACCGAAAAAAAATAAAGTTGAACAAGTATACTAAAAGAAACTTACAAGACATAAAAACCAAATGGAATATATGCTTCTCGACTGGATCCTGGTTTGAACAAGTCTGCTATAAAAAGGCATTTCTGAGATAACCAAGGAGAAATTTCAGTATGAACTAGGTATGCAATAATTGTTAATTTCATTATGTATTGCCATGATAGTATGTTGTATGGTAAACATGCTTTTTAAGAGATGAATACTGAAATATTTGGAGATGAAAATTCATGATGTCTATAATGACACTTTTAGTCCTTACAGCCAGGAAAAAAGTGATATACATATGACAATAAACAATTGTTAAACTTCAGTGATGAATGTATATTATATGCTTCTGTTGATTTTCTGTACATTTGACATATTTCATTAAAATTAAAAAAAAAAATATATATATATAGTATGCTCAAGGCCAACTGGCATTTATTGGCCCTAATATGCTTTAAACTTCCTTCAGCTACACAAGCTAAAATTACGTACAGGTTGTTAGTGTTGTATTAACAATTATATAATCTAATTATAACATTAAAAAAAGAAATATCAACATGACTCACTAACCACCATAAAGAAACAAAATGGTTTACAAATTACATATAATCATTACTACATAAGACTCTATCAATGCTCTGATATTCTTTCTATTATACAGATAAACGCAAAAGAAAATATATACTTCTGAAGACTCACACCCTCCAATAGCTAATGAGTGCCATCTTCCATTATTCAACCCTTGTATAATCCCTTCCCCTTGAGACTCACTCATGGAATACAGCAAAAGTGATAAGATATCACTTTGGAGATTAGATTATAAAAGACTGGGACTTCCAGAGTCCCTACCTCCTCTCCAAGTCTTTCCTGTCCTGTCTCCTTGGCTCTGAAAAAGTGAGCTGCCATGTTGCAAACAAGCTGCCCTTAAGAGATTCCCCCATGGACTCAGAGAAACGGCTTATGGGATACTGAGGCCCCCAGTTCAAGAGCCTGCAAAGAAATGAATGCTGCCAACAGCCACACGAGAGTGCTTAGACACAGATCCTTCCTCACCCGAGCCTTGAGAAGGCTGCAGTCTTTGAGACCCTGTGTTAGTTTGTACAGCTGCCATCACAAAGTACCACCGACTAGCTGGCTTACACAACATCAATTACTTTCTCACATTTCTGGAGGCTAGAAATACGAGATCAAGGTGTGGACAGCTTTGGTTTCTTCTGAGGCCTCTCTCTTTGGTTTGCAGATGGCAGACTTCTCTCTGTATCCTCACATGGTCTTTCCTTTGTCCACACACACGTTTGTGTCAAATGTCCTCTTTTTATAAGGACACCAGTTATATTGGATTAGGACCCACTCTAACTGCTTCATTTTAACTCAATTACATACATAAAGACTTATTTTCACATATAGTCACATTATGAGGTACTAAGGGTTAGGGCTTCAACATATGAACATTGGGCAGGACACAATTCAGCCCATAACAGACTCTAAAGTAAGGGGCTTAAGTTACTATTGGATTCCTGATTTACAGAAAATGTAAGATAATGTTGTTTCAAGCCACTAAATTTGGGGTAACTTGTTATGCAGCAACAGATAATTTACCAGGTAAAATCATCACCATTCACCATTTGAGCTTAGTATAAAATAAGATTATTAAAAATTTTTATATCAACTTACACATAACAAACTTAAATTTTCATTCCATTTTTTTCTGGTTTTGAAGTTATATGTTCCTGAAATGGTCAATGTCTTTTTAATGCAAACAATTGCTCAGTTACTATCTATGCATGAGCCTGGAACATATCCATCTTTTAAACACCAATTCCAGATTTCAAGTATCTAAGAGATTCTAGTTTATAATTTATTACTTTTGGTACTTTTTCTTGCACTTACATTGACAAAATGTAATTTTCTGAAAACTGAGATTCGTCGGTTTTAAAAGAGGGCGGTCATCTTCTCTGATCTAAATTTACAAAATATTTTCATTTTTCGATCTATAATAACTCATTAGAATGAGCAAAACAATTTTTATCTGTTATTTATTTCCTTTCATTCAACTTTGTATACAAACCTGTCTTTAGCATTTGTCTACTTCTAAACCATGTCAAGTAAATTAGCATTTTTATTGAAAGATGGGACGAATAACAAATCAGCTTTCTACACTGACATCTACTCTTATTCCATTTGTTAATTGAAATGAATAATCCACATTAACTAAAGGCAAAAAAGAAAAATGCTCTCTTTGATTTTGGTTTTGTGTCTAAAATTTTATTTCCTTCTGCTAATTATAAATCTGTAATGAGATATGACTTCGAATTTTTCTAATAACGCTAAGGTTTTTCAACACATAAATCTTTAAGTCAAGAATTTCAAGTTTGCCACACAATAAAATATGGACAGTATCCCCAAGTTAGCCTTTTGACATACTATTTTCCAAAAATGTATCTGTGCTTATATTTGAGGAAATGAAATCTTAGAGAACTGCTTTTTACACTATCTTTATGTGTATTATTTTTAATGATCTTACTTTTGGGGTTTGACAAAGTATTTATATCTTTTCCTGTTACTATCAATATTTCAGTATGCAACTGAATATTAGTCAATGAAAACCAATTCTTGTTTGCGAACATCTTTCATTCTCACTTACACTTACATATAGTGAGGTGATTCTGCTTGTCTTCTTTTTCCTTTGACCTTTTCACTACATTGGAAGTGATGTTTAGTTATTTTACTAAGATTTTTCAAAACATCGACTTTCATACTGAACAAACCCTACATACAGTAGCATTGCCCTTCTCAACTTTACTTTGTAGTAAATAGTATAAATTATTACTACATTCCTAGTAATATATTTCTTTGCTTTGGAGTAACCTTAATTTTCTTGAATATATTTTTCTATTACTTTCCTATTTTCCCTAGTTTTCTTCTTTTAGTTTTTATTATACTCTATTACCCCTACTGGATGTCATTTATAGCACAGGAAGGATACACTACTTTATTCATATAAATCAGCTGTCATTCTGATATTCTCTGTAAGAAATTGTTATTCTGGTTCTAAATATACCTCTCATGATTTCATAACTGAAATGCTGTCTGGCATGCATTAATGCCCACTAAACATTTGTTGCTTTATATAATCATATTTTAAGAAGACATATAAAATGCCATGTTAATACTGCCAAAACCCTTATCATGATACACACCACTTTTTAAAAGGGATCTAAAGAAAAAATTCTAGTATTTTCAACAACATCCGCTATACTAATTTGTAAAGTTGGAAAGTAGACCTACTAGTTCCCCCAGTCCCTGTCCAACAACTGTTACAGTCCAAAGTAATCCATTCCAGGTTGGTGGCCAGGCTATGAGGTTTCTTCCAGATTATAGTTTGAATGAGCATGAGGGATCATAATATAGAGAATTTTAATAAGGTCTTTCAAAAAAGTCAAATGGCTGAGTTCCTGACCATATCCCAGCTCTCAAAGATCCCTGGACTACTCGGATCTGTTAACAGACACTGGGCAATGGAACCAGCCATAATTTTGATATGATAGGTTAAAGTCTATAGAAAAACAGGATTTGATAACCTTTTAGAATGTGTCTATTTTATAATACTCTGTTAAACAAGCAAGTCAAAGTTACACTCACTGACTCCTAGATACCAGGGCTATAACAGGTAAAGGGGATACAGAGATGATATCAAGTAATAGCTATACTGTCGAGCTTTTGAAAAAACGTAGGATATGAACAAAGTTAACAGTTAACTGCAGGGTTAGAAGACCTTAAAAAATCTCAAAATAAGAACATATGCACTCAAGGCAAGATTTTTTTTCATTTAATGAGAAAATTTTATACCCTTCTCTGGCAAATACAAAAATATATATGTATGTGTGGATGTATGTATATACATATATAATCCACTCATAATATATTTATATGTATAATACATAGATAATATGTTATCCATAATCTGTATTATCTACATAATATAGATAATATCAATACACTAACTGTAGGGAAGGTCAAACCAGATATAAACACTTCTCCTAAAAAAAAAAACAAAAAACAAAAAACTGAATTGATAACCATTCATTCATAAGACCAAGTTCCTCAATTGAGCAAATGCAGGGAAATGACGTGGGGATGACAGTCCTCAGACCAAACTCGGCATCAGAATCCATCAGATCAAAGGGTATCTCATCAGATCGTGCTGTGGACATTTTGGAATCTAGAGATGGAATGTCCAGGAACTCCCAGACACTGACTCTGCCATCCCATACATGGGGCTGACTGATGCTAAGTCTGGTTCAGTGTGGATGTGTTTTCCCTCCTCCAATCCGCTACTGGCCAGAAATGCCTTGACGACATATATTTACCTAAAATGCTCACATTTTAAGTTACTTCCTTTCACACACAACTGTTAACTGCTCTTTACTTAGTGAAATTTGCATTCCATTTGATGGCTTTGTGTGTCAGTCATAAACTGTTTGGAGTCTGACCCATACACTCAATACATCTCAGAGGCAAAGAAGAGAAAGAGTCACCATCTCTGACACAGGATTTGCTCAACGCTTCTAATGAGGGGAGAGGTCAGTCTGGTGATCTACTTGTTAGATCATGGGTCCCCAAACCCAGGGCCACAGACGGGTAACAGTCTGTGGCTTGTTAAGAACCCAGCCACACAGCAGGAGGTGAGTGGCCAGCAAGCGATTGAAGTTTCATCTGTATTTGCAGCTGCTCCCCAGCACTAGCATCACCACCTCAGCTCTACCTCAGATCATCAGACATTAGATTTTTTTTCACAGGAGCATCGGTTCCTGGTGCAAAAAAGGTTGGAGACTGCTGCTAGATATTATCATTTTAGATTTAACGGTAATGGTAACAAAAGTCCTACCAACACACGATCCTAGCTTGTTGGTTGCCCCCCACCTGGTATCTATCTGCATTAGAGCAAAATCCTCTCCTTAGGAAATGGGCCACCCTCTTCCATGCCAGTCAGTAAGGCTGTCTTTGATACTCAAAGCACCTCTTTTCCATGTGCCTTCCCCCAGGTGAGGGGTTTGGCCCTATGGGTGTCCTCCTAGGGATACTGATCTGGTATAATTACTGACAGTTACAAGTACCAGCTCTACAGGCAAACAGACTAGGTTCAAATGAAAGTGTCCCAGTTAGTAATTGTGTGCTCTTGAATTAAATATGAACTGACTCAAGCCACAGTTCCCTTACCTGTAAAAGGGGGATGGTACCTGCTTTATAGTTTTGTGGATTCACTGAGACAAATATTGGCACAGTACTTTAAACATGATCAGCACTCTGCATTAATCTCTAATTACATGTCATAAATTTGAATAAGTCCTGCGTGATAGTTCTATCCTATATTTTGACTGACTTCCAGGTAATTTTAGCTTTATTATACATATGTCTATTTTGTTTTTTTTTTCTGTATATAGACAACCAGTTCATCACTATTTTTGACAGTACAGTATTTAAATTATCTGAAAATACTTTAACCCTATCATTACTGTCTACTCATAAAATAGTTCTTTATCCTGTGTTTTATTATAACTTAATGAAAAAATTTCAATTCTGGACAATCTAAATTTCAATCTATATTTTAGCACCTGTATCTTCATTCTAGTTCAAGAATTTCTTTGAGTTCCTCATCATTATAAAAAATGTTGCTTTTAACACCATTAACCCAATGACAATGAAATAAGCAGTCTCATATTAGTGACAAACTATGAAATATTTAAAAATCTATTTAAATACATCCACAAAAATGAAAACTACAAAAGATAAAAGAGGGAGAAAGGATCACTAAATTCCACCTGATTTTAGACCTTCCACAAAATGAAAATTTCTCTTTAAAATAAGATATATTGTAAGATCATCTTTTCTGGAGATCAATTAATATTTAAGATATGCTGACAGAAGAGCATCTGTAGAAAAATAAAAAAAAAACTGAATGAATTGAGAAGTATATATAAGTATAATAATAAGCATTGTCCCCCAAAATGTCCAAAAGTCACAGCCCTGACTGAGAACTGTCACAATCAGCCTCCAGTTCCTAGTTGTCTCTATCCCCGTGCTATCACCCTGCATGGACCTTCTCCTCCAGAAACTAAGTACACAGACATTTCTAGTATTTTCTGGTCGTTGGGCCATTATCCCTGTCAGCATCTTTATCTAGAATGCCTACTCCTGCCATCTTTGGCCACCAAAAATCCTGCCCATCCTGTAAGGTCATGCACCCATGACAGCACCTGCACCCACTAGGATGGACTGGCTCTCTCTCCCTACATGCTCACTGATGGCACCACCTTGAACTTCGTCTAACACAGGTCCACCCTCTTCTGTTAGAACCTAAGCTCAGTGAGGACAAGAAATAGTCCCTAGTGACTAATTCATCTTCACTTTGCCACATCCCCCCTTGCACGGAACAAAGGCGGTGAGTCCTGACTCTGTCCTGCCTTCCCACACCACTTCTTATCTCCACTGGAGACGACAGCCTGATAGGAGCTAGAAAAGGTGTATTTTTTATTCCAGAAACAATCTATTTCATCACGAAATACAGCAAGCATAGAAAACATTGGTCTGTTTTGTTCAAGTTAATGCTTTGCATAAAGTGAAGAGATTGTTAACATGAGCTGATTAAAAAAAATAAGGATGGAGCTAGGTCACTGAGACAGGGCTGAGCAGACCTAGGATGAGCTTAGGAAGGTCACAAAATATCTTATCAGACTGACAAGCTCCTTGCATCATTTATCAAAATAAACATCTTTTATTTTAAAAGATTATTTTGAAGAATGAAAGTAATATTTTTACTTTTTACTGCCAACTTCCTTATCTGTGCTCTAGCATCACCTAAGATGTTAACACATTTCTGGGAATTAACCCAAAAAGCAGTATTCATAGTTATTCTTTACAATCTTTAAGATTCTTGATTGGAAAAATCAGAAACAAGTGATATTTTGTCCCATTATAATCAAAAGAGAACGCTGTCTAATTAAGGTCTTTTATTTGTTTTCTTTCTTCACAATGAGAACATTATACCTTTCATTATCACATAATCATCGAAACTAAATGACTTCATTCTTAAGAAAACTGGATTGTTTGTAATGATTCCCTGTCTTTATGACTTCAATCTGCTGGGTAATGATCCGACCAATTAAAAAGCACATGTGTCTGCGACATAAATGAAACATATGAGTTTCTAACATCATAAATAGAAGGGGGTCTGAATCAGCTGTCCATTTCATGTTATGCATAGAAACAAATGCCCAGGAGGGTGAATACTTGTTTAAATGGCTATTATTCTAAACAATGTAAACATCAGATATATAATTTTACAATACTGGGAATTCTGGGTTTGACTGTACTTACATTGATGTTCTTGTTGTGATATTGCACTACAGTTTGCAAAATATTACAATTGGAAGAAAGTGAATAAAGGGCATTCATGATCTTTATTTAGTAATTATTTAGTAATTCTTAACAACAGCATGTGAATCGATTATCTCAATACAAAACTTCAATTAAAAATAATTTTTAAAATTCCTAATGTAAAAAATGTAAGTGACATTAAAGCAAGGATTACAGCAGGCTTGTAATTCCTAGTATATAAGTGTGAAGGAATTTTTCTTTATTTTATAATATAATGCAAGACCAGACAACTCCTGGATGTATTTAGACATGCACTATCCAATATGGCAGCCTCTAGCCATAATTAAAACAGAATTTTAAAGTCTTGTTCAGCAGCACTAGCCACATTCTAAGTGCTCAGTAGCCACATTTGCTAGCGGCTACTATAGAGAATAGCACGGAATGACCATTTTGATCAAAATGAAATTCTATTCGACAGCATTGTTAGACATTCACAATAAAAAATATTTATGACTTAATGAATGATTTAGCTAATGAACAAACCTATTAAAAATATGTTTCCACACTAAATGTGAAGACTTATAATTGCCTACTTATCTTTCATTACCTTTTAGCCTAATCATTATTATTTTTAATTGCGAAATTTCTCAACTCAAACCAGTTAACAAAAATATCTGTGTAAGTTGGGAGAAAACCCACATTTTCTAACTTAAAAAAATACCCAAATATGTAGGCGCAACAGATAATTCATAGCATGCAAATTAACCTTAGAGTTCTTGAAAATATATCTATTTATTTAAAAAGTCACATATTATATATCCACCAGAATGGCTAAAATTAAAAAGACATATAAAATGTTGGTGAGGATATAAAGAAAAAGGAACTTTCAGACATTGTTAGTGGAAACGTAAAATGCTGTAATTACTGTAGAAAAATAACTGCACTCTCTTCTAAGACAACACACACCTGCCCTATGGCACAATTCCCTTCCTAGATATTTTCCCAAGAAAATGAAAACATGTAGAAGAACATTCACAGAAGCTTTATTTTTAACAGTCCTAAACTGGAAACAGCCTAGGTATGTACCAATAGAAGAGATAAACTGTGGTATATTCAGATAATGACATATTACATAGTAATAAAAAGAACAATTTTAGAATACCAAAAATAAATCTCAAAAATGTTATAATAAGTGAATGTAGACCATACTACATGATTCCATTCATATGAAGTTCTAAAACATGCAAAACTAACCTAAGGTAAAACAAAACAAAGCGATGCAAACCCAGAAGAGTGAGTGCTTCTGGAAGAGGATAAGGGAAGAGAATGGCTTGGGGAGGATGAAAATGTATTGTATTTTGCCTCCTATTTTCAGAATTTATAGGTTTGCTTTTTACCCAAATTAAGAAATTAGAATAAAAGAACTAGAAATTAGCTGTTAACTTAGTTTCTTCTTTACCAGAAAAAACATAGCTAATTTAAATCAATAATCGTGAACTAAGATAGAGATATGACAAAATGATCAAATGACTTATGTGGACATCCTAGAACAGGTGGCAGAGCAAACATCAAGAGCACCTTCTGCAGACCTACTACTCTGGGTCAGTCTCTGGTCATCTGCTGTCAGTCAGCCTCTAGGCGGATCAGAGGTCATCAGGGCACAAAAATTCTAGTTATTCTGCTGTACAGAAATTACAAATGCTATTGCAAATATGCTATGTCTTCCTTAACATAAGGCTTTAGAATTTAACCTTAATAAATAAACAATCTGTATCTAGTTTTCTATGTAATTTACCATTTCTTGCAGTTCCTGAGTGGTCAATGAAATGATAAAATAAAAATGTCCTCATTTGTGAAATAATGAAAAAAGTTCAAAGCATTTTTGGTGTCATTGGAATAATTTAAAATTCTGGTCCATATACAATGAAAAGGGAAGTATAAAGTCATTCTAATTAATTTGGACCCTTACTTAACTTTTTCTAAGATTTGTTCTAGACCAAATATCTTTGGGATACAGAAAAGAAATAAAAAACAAAAACATTTTCTCCTCCATTCTCCTCAATAACACAACACAATCTTCTTTTAAAGCCAGCGAGGAGAGGCAGCGGCGACTGTCAGAACTGGCTGGCAGAGTCCGTGGGAGCGGACGGAGTGCCTCCAGCTGTGCCCGCTCCTGGGCCTGCTGCACACAGCTGTGGCGGGGCGCACAGAACCGGGTGCAGGACATGCAAAGCCTGCATTATCCTGCTGCAAAGTATCCTGTTCTTCGTTTATTATTACTTTTTAAAATTACAACTTCCAAAACTCTTCTGAAAAATCTCCAAAATGAAGAAGAGTCTATGATGTGGGGAAGCTTTATTTAGGACAATCTTCATCGACAGTTGGGCACATAAAAGCTCCTTGCGATTGACTGAGCTCAACAGCAGCTGATGCATGAACACGTTATGACTGAGAGCTAGGAAAAGGGGGGACTTTTGGCAGTTAACTCAATTTGGGGATGTGGAAGTAATAAATGTTTCTACTATTTAAACAGGTGCATGTTTTCTCAGGAATATGAATATTTTATAAAAATTCATAGATGTAGTCTACAGCCATGCCGCCCTGATCTCTATAAGCCCAATCCCATCTGATCTCAGAAGCCAAGCAGGGTCGGGCCTGGTTGGTACCTGGATGGGAGACCACCTAGGAAGACCAGGTGCTATAGGCATAAAGAATAAAAAATAAGGGATTGTAAGCTGACAAGAACCTTGCAATCTGTGAGGTCAACCAAGAGTTGCCTCATCTTAAAAAAATAAAATAAAATAATAGATGTTATAGGTTCAATATGTATCCTGGATATTTCAGCTGCTTTTATTTTACACACAAAATAAACAAATGCTCCCAGAGATCTCAGAAAAACTTGCAGGAGCTGGAATACTATGGAAAGGATTCTGAGGATAGGATAATAAAGGACAAAAGTTGATTCTATTTTAAAATAAAATAGCCCATGACAGCCATCGGGGCCAACAGTGTGCACCATACCATCGCCTTGTATTTGTCTGCGTAGTACTCTGCAGTCCATGTTTTCACAAACTGAATTCTCTTTCTGTTGTATATAATGTACTTTTCTAGGCAATTTTACCTACATTTTCCAAAAAAGAAAAAAAGTAAGTAAATCAAGTAACTGCCCAAGGAAGTAAAAGGTAGAATATGGGCTTAGACATGCAGGCTTTTTCTGGATTGAAAATGCTCTTTGTTCTGTCACACACTCTTAAGTTACTCTTGGTGGTATGTTGGGACCTAGGGAAGGAAGACAGCTTCTTCTGTTGATATTTAAGATAGATGCCTAGGGCACTTTAACTTTTACTTGGCAGCCCCATAACTGCACGAGCCAAGTGTTTATTTTCCCTCTGCCTCCCCTTCCTGACAGGGAGATAGGAAGGTAGGTGGGTGAACAGATGGATGGGCAGATAATAGATGATAGACAGGTAGACAGACAGACAGACAGATACACACACACACACACACACACACATTCTATTGTGCTGTTTCTCTAGAGAACACTGCCAAATATAGCTTTTTTTCTTTCTGCTGCAACATGTGAAAATACATGTAAACACCCTAAGATCTTACGACATAAACATCAACGTGCATCACCTCAGACTTATTTATACAAATAATTTCTGGAAAAGAACCAAAACATGATTTAAGTCTGTCAACCTCCTACTCACTCTATGAAGACCAGATCTCAGTTACTTCCTTCTTTAGTTTTCTGCAACTCTTTTATGGATGCGCAATCCTCACTTCCTGCTTCTGTATTTTTGTTTTTAAAGAAAGAAAAACTAAAGAATAATTTTATATTTCCAAATCCCTGGGGAAACAAAATTTTCAGATAAACCTACTGAAAAAGAGAATTCTTTCAAGTCTAGAATGGATACTAAAACCCAAACATCTTTTTCTGAAGATGTTAATTTTTTTTAAATAGGAACTTGACTGTGTTATACTATGGTGCAAGTCAATTTCTCTACTTCACCCTACCTTTTTCTAAAAAAAAAAAAAAAAAAAAAAAAATCATAGTTTTATATTCAGAAGATACAAGAAGAATACTAATCAAAGAAGAAAACCGAGTGACTGTTACATGAAAACTTCTGGAACATAAGCTTCTTGATTTTAGTGAACTCAAGAAAATATAATTTTACTTCAAGATGTGTATTGAGAATCCACTGACCCGGTGTATTTTGTCATCACTTTCTATGTGACATCTCCACACACGTATTTCACTTATATAAATTTAAATATCAATTGTAGGCAGGTGCCAACATGGATTTTGAGCCAGTGGCACTCTTTGCGTCTGCCTGTCCTTCTGCTGGAGGTTTTACAGTGATGGTGGAGCCAGCACCTTGGAGTTCTCTTACCAGAGGAAGGACCTCTCTATCTATTTGCTCTTAATCTTTTACAGTGAGTTAAGGAAATAGTTGCACCTGCATTTCTTGAGGGAGTATGTTTTAATACTGAAAGTCATCTATAAATGTTTCCACGATTGAGGGGAGGGCATTTAATATGCTTTTTTATAAAAGGTAAATTTTCCTGGATAATTAGAAAGAAAAATTGAAAGAAGAGAGAACAAATGTGATAATACTGTTTCAGTTCTAAAAGGATAAAAGTCAGGGAGAAAAAGTAGAATAATTTTCTTAGAGCAATTACCTATAAATTGACTGATTACACTGAAACAAATGATCAGTTTATACAAAATTCTGTGCCCCTTTTTTGATACTCATCAGATCCCTTGTTTGTGAGCTATTATGCATGTTTTACAGCTCTACTGAACTTCCTTGAAATCAGGGAGTCTGTTGTATTCATTTTTGAATCCACCCCTTATTTCACCTTCTCCAACTGGCCAAGTGATTTTTTCAAATAAATAGATTTATTATTCCTACAACTGAGGATGTCTGTCATGAATATTCCTCCAACATGTCCCCAAATTTAAAAACTAAATTAACTGGACGCAATTTTTTACTGCCTTAGTAAATTAAAATGTTTATTTTTGTAACAACAATTCTGAAATAGGACAGAATAAAAGCAATAAAGTTTGAATCCCCCTTTGGGAACACAGTAGAACTCATTTTCAATGTTTCTCATCCTTTAAGTTATAGAGTAGCAAGGATGATATTAAATGTTTAAGTCCCCAAATAAGGAAACACATTAATGAAGGAAGTTTCTATTTTCCAGTAAGTTCAAACAGATGGTTTCTAAACACATACCATAGATTTAAATGTATAATTTCACCCTATAAATATGCTGCAAAACATTAAAAATAGATTATAGCACATATGTCTTAAGGGGCAAATGAAAAGATAAAAGGAATTTTGCAGTAGATAAGCTCCTAGTTAAGAGATAATACTTGTTTATGACAATGTGTCCCCTTTAAATTAATGGATTAAATGCAACAGCTTTATAAATAACATTTAAGACTATTTCCTTAATTTACAACTGAATATCCTAACATAGTATAATAGGAAAGGTTTACTCTTTAACATAAATATTTTAGAACAGTTTGTAGTTTTTAAATTTATTTATTTTTTCAGTCTTTCTACCTCATTAATAAGAAATCAAGTCATAGTCAAAAACTAGGAGAGTTAGTTATTGTATTATATCAGGTAAGAAATGCAAAAAGATGAAATTAGGGAAAGAGAAAGCAACTATCTTTGAAGGAATTATCCTATGTAAGATAGTTTGTTGAATTCTTTCTCTCTTGGAGCAGTCATTTTTGATGATTTCAGATCTAATTTATGATTGCAGTTAAAATGTGTAGTCTACTAGAAAAAACAAAATGGTGAGTTAAGGAACCAATCAGGTATTCTGTATAATATTTCTACTCTATAATTTTCAACATAATTGTTTAAAGTATTAACTTACAGATAGATTCATATGAGGAGGAAATTAGATTGGTAGGCAACATTTGACAAATGAAGAGACTCAGAGAATATGAGAGATGTGTGTATGACTCAAAGCAACCACTAAAATATCTTTTATACCAAAATTGCTAAGATATTGTTCTTTATGAATGCCCTTACACACAAAGCACGAAGCCAAACATGAATGGACCTTTGCTTCAGGAGCTCATATTTACATTTATTTAATACACATAACAATCTAGGGATGGTGGTAGTACTACTTTGGGGGTTAAGGCCTAACTTAGCTGGGAAACAACTGGAACAAGGTTCTTCACCAAAGAGGAGAAGAACATAACAAAAGATGATAACAAATGTGTTCCTAAGGATAGTGGGTCCTACTGAAAGAAGCTGTTTCTTTTAAATAAGTTTGGGTATGGGAGAAAAGCTAGTTAGTATCAGCTCACTTCGGCATCATGGGAAAAGGGGATTGAAAGATACTTTGAAAGAAAAAAATCTAGGATGGTGCACAGAGGAAGAAGAGAGGTTGAGGCCAGCGTGGTGGAGGATCAGAGGAAAATGTAAGGCAGAGGACCAAGTACTGTGGAGAAGGGAATTATCTAAAAGTAGATTTTTTATAACTAGTTACCTAAGAGGATTTTGAGATACAACACACTTCATCTTCACTACAGAACATTTAAGGAAACTTAGATTGTATGGTTTATTTAGAAGAACTCAAAGACTTGCTAAGTTCCATGACCAGGTGAGCCTGAGAGCGGCACCTGCTGATGCATGGAAGCAAGACCAGTCCATTTTTTCCAGCCCATCAGAAATATAAATGTATACAAACAAATTAGCAAAATCCATAGTGAAATCTACACTTTTATGAATTATTGAGGAAATTTTTCTAAATAATAATATATTCCCAAACATCCTGAATTCTAAAAATATGGTAGCAAAATTTGTTGCATATGTAAATCCCAAATATCCCAATCAATCTGTTTTCTGACTTGGAATCAACCAACATAACAAGTACACGATGAGTACAAACTTATTATATACTCGTCATCAGAAAAGCAGGAGGACACCACAATTTATAACTATTATGTGCCCTGACTCATTATGGACATTTAACCAATACAAGTTTAATGAGTGATAAACGAGCAAACAAAAATATAAACATTTTTCATGGATGGGGGACAGGGAAATTTAGTAAAGGAATCACAGAGCTTCTAAGAATACTCTTCACTACTAAGAACTATAAATGAATGTGATACAATTATTTAACCGCCATTCATAACTACAATTGTTTTACAATGAAAATTATCAGAATAGTTTTGAGCTACTATTTCATAAAACACGGAGATTTAAGCTAGAATTAGATTACTTCATTCTCCTGCATATATCCTCCATTCCTCCTGCTACCTAGTACTCACTTCATCAACCCTGCTTAAATCCAAGTCTCCACCTACAGTCCATACCTGCAGCCATGCCCCTGATCATGACTAGATAAAACCCAACTAAGATGGATCTCATTTTAAGATCAACCATTGCAAGTGAACCTTAAGTGCTGCCCACAAATCTTCTAGCATCACAGTGCAATTCCCTAGTCTATTCACCTTCACACGGACCTAACGAACTTGTATACCTTCCCTTTCTGCTGAGAAAACACAGGCTTTCAGAAGAGACCTCTTGGAAGTGTCTGCCAGTGTGTCTGCCCACCTATGCCCACATGCTCTGCATTCCTTCGTACTTCTACAGATGACACAACAAGCTTCTACCTAACGCTAACTGCTCCCCTTACGTGTTAGATCCAAACATTCTCGTGCCTGCTCAGGAGCAATGCTCCACTTCCATCTGCCCCTTTTGGTCCTTTTGGTTCATTCCTGTTAGCATACAGGCATGCTATTATTTTAAGGAAAAAAAAAACAAAAAACTTTGACTCCATTTCCCCAGCCAACTACCACCAATATCTCTGTGCTCCCTCATAGCAAAACTACTGAGAGTGCCTCCAGTTTCTCTCCTCCCATACTCAGGAACCTGTTCTCCAAACATGGTCAGCCACCACAGGACCGGTCTCACCAGGATCATCATTCACCTTTGTTTTAAGTCCAATGGACAATTCTGAGTTCTCTCCTTATCTGACCTATAACCTGCTGCATTAGACATAGCAGACCACTCTCTCCTTGAAATATGCACCCCACTTTGGATTTTTCTTCTAGTACCAGGGCTATATTGCTCAGGCTTCTGCTTAATCCTCCCACTGTGTTGGACTCCTCACATTTTCTCTTCTCCATTTTCTTGGTAACCTCATCCATCTCTATTCTTAAGACTCTCAAGCGTGTATCTACAAACCAAATCTCTCCCTAGATTCTTAAATCCAACTGCCCACTCAACATTTCTACTGAAATGTTTAGCAGGCACCTCAAACTTAACACTTTGGGGAAAAAAAATACATCTTCCTCATAAAACTGCAGCAGTCTTCCCCATTTCAGTTCATAGTGACTCCATTCCTGTAGCTGCTGAAGCGCAAGCTCTGGAGTCATCTTGTTCTCTCTCACCCATATCAGCAAATCCAATGCACGCTATCATCAATATAGACCCAGAACTGGGTCACTTCTTTCCACCCCCATCACTACCACCAGGTTCAAGCAGCCATCAAATGAATTACTGCAATACGGTCCTCATAAGTTTCCATACTTCTGCCCTTGTCCCCTAGAATCATACAGCAACCAGAGGAATCCTGTGACACCTGAAACATGTCATTTGTTTGTTCAAAAGCTGCCAGTATCTCCCTAGGTCCCCTAAATAACAGACTGAGTCCTAGCGCTGGCCTACAGGGCCCTACGTGATAAGGCCCTATTAATCACTGACTCCATTGCTTATTAAATTAACCCTTTTGCTTAGTCTGAACCAGCCACACCAGTCTCCCTGATGATTCTGGAATGTGCCAGGCCACTCCTGCTTAGAGCTTTGCATCTACTCTTCACTCTGTCCAGAATGCTCTTCCCCAGAGGGTGCACGACTGTTCCCTTTACCTCATTCGGAAGGCTGCTCACATGTTCTCAGTCCTCCACCGACCACCCTTTCTAAAGCAGCGCATGTGTGCATGTGCACACACATATGCGATTTTCTCCTACTTATCACCTTTTACCATTTTTTTGGTTCCTTAGCAGTATACTGGAGACAGCTTCTCTTTGTTCATAAAAGCCAATTCTTAAATTTTCAGGAATTTTCCAAACTGGTTGTTAAATTACAGCTATTATTAAAAATTACTTTCTATAAACTTTAAGTAATATGAAAATAAATACTCAAAACTCATCATTTCCTAATTAATTTACTACATTTGCCTCTATCAGTATGGTGAAAATACTGTATGAACTCTGTACTACTTACTACCTTTTCCCAAGTTCATATTCCATAACATCACATCTATCTCATAAAGGGTCGTGGTAGGAGCATTTATAACCGAGAAATCAGAAAACAGTAGAAATTAGGGCCTTTCTTCCTCCACCAGAGAGCCAGTTGTTAAAATTTACCATTATCAGCACAGCGCTGAGTGTCTGACTCCTGTGCTCAGCACCTAATACAGCGTCTGGCACAGAGCAGGCGCTTGACTGTTGAAGGGCTGAGAGAATGAATTTCCCTGAAAGTCACTTACAAAACTGTAATAAGACAGAAACTGCAAAACTATAATATATTCTTATTGACAAGTTATATACAGTTTTATATGGTGCTCTGTTAAGTAATGTCACATTAATTCAAATAAATGTCTCATTAAATGATGATTTAACTTAGCTACAGCTGGCATTTTTCCAAATAAATAATCACACTTTTTAAAAATAATATATTCTTTCCTCAGAGTTTTGTTTAATATTGCATTTCAGCAAATTTATAAAAAGGCTTTTTTGGGGGGGCTTTTTAAAAAAAGCATATGATTTTAGTTAAAGATCTGTGACACAAATGTTAGAGAAAAAAAATTTAACTGTTGCAATGATTCACCTTTGAACTACTGGAAGTTATAAATGTAGACAATAAATGCAACATTAAGCCACAACAAATAAAATTAACGCTTTTTGAACAGAAGATATAGTAAATTATTCCCTTAATTACTTGTTTAAATGACCTGGGACTCTCTTTTATTACGAACTGCAAGGAATAAACCATCCCAAAATAAGATAAAACACCGTGGATAATTCAGCAGAGAAAGGAAATGTTTCGGTCTTTAGAACGTCCTTGGGCCACAGCCTAAAAGCATTTATCTTGAGAGTGATTCACAGATTTACCACAACTAAGGAAAAAAAAAAAACTATAAAATATGATCACTTTTCATGTCCTGAAAAACTACAAATTTGTAACAAGCCCATTTCACTCAGTGCAAACTCTGATCTATAAAAATATTTTTAAACCATCCAATGTGTTATATTTGTGAGAAAACTTGATGGACAACAATAAAATACGTTGGTATAGTTCCTATCACATCTTTCATTGATTGAAACATCTTTCAATTCACATTTTGTAAACTAAAAAGAACTGATAAAACATTCTTATTGTAAATTTAGCAAAAAGCAAAAAACTTTTTAAATCGGAGGACAAAGCCTGCAAGGTAGGTATTATTGGCCCTAGTTTAAAAATGGAAGAAAATAACTTCGGTGGCTTACCAAAGACGGCACAGTAAGGTGGAAACCCGGTCCCAGGTTCTGGCTCCGAATTCTCTGCTCTTTCCATTAAACTACACTAAGTTTTCAAGTGATATACGATATACTTCATATATCAGTTTTTAAGCTTTATTTGCTTTGACCTTACGTGTGGCCAGCTGGCTTTCAGTTTCCTATATGTATCCTGTCTTGCAAGGATGGCAAACCTCGCATCCCCAGGCAAAGCAACTTTCTTGCAAAGCTCCACAGTAAAAACCAAGATCCCCAATCCTATGGCAAGCCTTTCTTGCTGGCGCACACTTGCAGATTTTATGGAAATGGCTAATATAACCCGTGTCTTACATCTTTTCTAAGAGGGAGGCAGGTGATAGAAGGGTCTCATTGACAAAAGCGACATAGATCCAGACTTCTACCTGTAAGAGGTGTATTTTATTGTAAGAGCAAATGCATGATGTTGCAGTTCCAAACCTGACTAAGCAATCAGACTCTAATGAAAACAACTAAAATTGGATTGAGTTAAAAGACACAATGAAAGGACTATATGGGGGAAGTGATCCTCAAAAGCAGTATGATCATGTAGTTTTAGGAGGAAAGGAAAAAGAGCAAGTGTGACATAAGGGAGATGAAGCAGCTACCTTTCCACACTTCACCAGAAATCAACACAGTGTTAGATGCAAATACACTATTTTTAGCACAGCATTAAACGTGGTCAGTTTTTAGTTCTGTGAAAAATATTATTCTTTCAGATGTTCAACCATGCTTAAAATATAAGGGCTTTTTTACATTTAAGAGCTTTTTGTAGTTTTAGTTACAGAAAAGGTTTTGTGAGTTTACTATGCACAGAGTTATTTTTGTAGATGTTTTCCCATTAATGGTCTGATTGGTGTAAAATTATATTTTACATTTATATTTACAGTTTACATAGTAATGAAAATGGAGCACCTAAAGACCTGCACTCGATACAGTATTTTAATAAAATACTATAAAGCTACCTTCATGGCTGGATTTTAAACATGACGTCAATGTTATTAAAAATTATGTGCAAATGGTTTTGTACTTTCCTAGAAAGGATAATAATTTTGGAAGTATCTAATGCCTACATTGGTTCCAGGGGGAAAACTAAGTGTCTGCCTAACAATCTGGAAGGTTTTAAAAGAAAAATTTAAATCTAAAGCCTTTCATTACATCTCATTTGTAAAAACAATTGCAAACTCTATACCTATTTCTGATATCAAAATATATTACCATAATATTCTCATAACTAATATATATCCAATCACACAGAACCTTTAACATGGTAAATGATTTAAGTATTTCAATGAAAATCATGTAAAATCTCTATCATGTAAAATTCTAACACTGAAAAACAGTGTTCTGAAAACATATGTGACAATTATGTACTTTTAATGTTAAAAACTCTTGATTATCTATAATTCAGGCAAAGAGCAGTTTTAAATAGCCAATGTTTTGACAGTATCAAAGTTGCTATGAGAACTTATTTTTAAAAAGCAGCTTTGGAGTATGTCACGGGACCAGAATAGTTAGGGCCAGTATTTGATTTCCTCCTACTTCATGGCTCACTCACTATTTAGTCGCTTTGATTTGCCAATCAGTCCCCAAGTCCAGTAGGGTCTTCCCAGGTCTGTCCCCAGCCTTCAGGTATTCAGACACACATTGCACAGCTGACCACCACCGCTTTTGGTGGTTTGAAGCTGTTGCTGTGCCCAGGCCCACCTGTCATGCAAAATGGCCTGCTGTGTCACTTCTGAGCTACCATGTCCAGTATTCCGACTACCAACACCGAAATAAAAACTGAGAAAGTTATATAAATAAACTCTTTTGAAAAACTCTGAACCCCTTACCTTCTATCTAACCAATAAGTAACGCTGCTTTAGAATGATGCTTTCAGCTTGTATAAGCCTACAACACCTTCTGAGTATTTTTTCTTGGTATAGTTTATAAGGATGTTTTGCTTTCATTAAACTCTAAAATTAATGCTGATAATAACGTAAGTGGTACTACATTTATAAAAGTTTTATGACACATACTTTCAAAAATTCTTACTCTTCAAACTTACAATCCCCCCCCTTTTTTAAATTCATCTTGAAGTGTCAGAATTAAGATGGAGATTTAATATACATATTACAAGAGTTATAGGAGGAAGAAACACAAATTTGAATGGTCAATGAGAGAAAATTTAAACATATAATGATATAGGCTATAAGCTTTATCAAGCACTCACTAAAAATATTTTCCGCATTAAAAATGCTTACAATATGCTAACTAAAAAAAGCCTAAAATATTGCATGATTGCATTTATATTCAATATATGAGTTAGTACGGGGGGGAAGTGAGGGAAGAGAGGGAGAGAGGGGGA